>CM056993.1:296995358-297595358 GCA_029891345.1 Dryococelus australis | reverse complement strand
TATAGAGACTAAAGTATGACAGATTATCTGAACAGTGTGTCACAACAGACACCTGAGATCAGTAGTCTACAACATACACGTGGACACTTGTTTAGAATGGAAACATGTAAGTACTCAAACACTACATCAGATCTTGAGTATTAGTAGCAGTATTTCATATTTAACCCTAACTTCTCTTTTCTTATAGCAGCATCATGATGAATTTACAGTGTGATTGCCCGTACACTGCTCGTTTGATAACTGGAACTGTATGAGTATCACCAAATGTATGGTGCAAGCTGCGACCATCTGGAAAGAATGATATCACTGGTCATATTAACAAAGATTACTTTACCTTACATATTAATCCTTTATATTCGCATGCATAAGACACATTTATGTAAACTACATCGTCACAGGAGTACAATTGGGAACGGTTTATGTACCTTCTCTAGATATACTATTATAAACGTACATCTAAAAATGACACACATTTACGGCCATCAGTATCTCGAACACGGAACATCATGGTTCAAAAACTGCCGTAGCAACCACGACCTCAGGGTCTAGAACACAAGATAGCGAATAAAATATTTAGTACTATGTAATAGTATAAAATAATGAACTACCTACAGATTCCTCACCATAATGGTGCATTTTATCCTTTAAACCAGATATAATCAATTAAATTATTATATTTGACATTTTCAATCATTAATTCATATTTTGAAAACTTCACAACTTGGCTAGCAATTAACCCTGAAAATGTTTTATTCTGCTACAAAGTATACATTTTTCAGTAAATTTCAGAACCAAAAATTTGTATCTGAATATTTATTAACATCAGCGTGACATTTTTCAAGAAATCACTACACTTTCCTCGTTTTACTACCGTGTCCTGCGCATTTAGACAAAGCCTAACATTTATAATAACACGCTTGTCTTTCCAATAAGAAGGTTTGAAGGTGTGAGTGTGATTGTAACCGCAAAAATTTTGAAATGTTGGAGCAATAAGGTCCACTGTGGATGCTCAACGCCATCAGTTAAAAATATATATTTTATAGCCACCCCTTTTATAGCCACCCCTTTGTAGAATACACTATTTTTTCTTTAATTTATCTCTTAGGATTCCGAGGCAAAACTGTACACTGATAATCTGCTTTGCAGATCAGTACTCCACAGATATACTTTTCAATTACATGTATTTTTTATTTTATGCAACACTCTAACTTAGGGTTTATTTCCGTTTTCGTAAATTATACTGCACTGTGGGTTTTCTTGTGTTACTATTTGATAAGAGGATCAGGGAAGGTTTTGTGTTACTATTTGATAGGATGATCAGGAAAGAAGCCTAGAAAACCATGGTAAATCGGAATCTTGATGACAGGACCTGGAATCGGACCCAGGTTTTTCCGAATGCAAGTTCTTGTATCTTCACTTTTAAATGAATCATTCAATTTACAAAGAGTTTGAATGTTGAAACAATAGGGCGTAGTATTTATAACTTTTAATATCCTCAACATAAGCTAATAATCCAATTATATATCATACTTAGTTCTTTGTATTTTAGTACGCGCTACTTTCTCATTACACATTTTGCAACATTTATGTCCGGTATACTCACAACATATAATGCTAGGTTACTTCTTGATGGTGTGTGTGTGTGTGTGTCGGCAAGGTTGTTGCAGCAATATACTGCAGTAATGGGTGCTGTACTGGCAATTCTTACCTTCCTAACCCACATTTATTCAAGTGTCATTGACAGTAGTGTAAATAATTTTGTTTGATATTATTATTGATATAGCAGTATGGGGTACGCAGTGTATTACCACCAAACAGGAAAATGTGTAACTCGACAAAGCTGTAAAACTGTGTATTACAAAACATATCACTATCATCAAACTATTTCACGGAAATACATAAAATATTATAACTCGAAAGTTATTATTAATTTCTTAGAATGTGTTAAAAATTAATAACATTGACTTCTTGTATTAATACCCTAAACATCACCCTTGTTAAGGAGTACATACGTGAATGTACTAAGGAAGATTTGGAATTTATTAAAATTGGAGGGGGGGGGGGGCACTCACGTTATATGGTAGCGTAGAACAGGGAACATGTTGTAAAGCCCACAAAGAACCGCGAAGGTTTAGACCAGCTAACTAAAATGAAAGCTAAAGTATCGAGAATTTCAATGCTTAAGATTATATAAAAAAAATACTGTAGTATTTTAACTTCACGAATTAATCACTATGGGGTAGGTCTATTTAATTTCTCAGCAAAAATCGACTTCTTTGTAAGAGTTCCATTTCTTTGACCATTTTGCAGGTATGGTTTACTCTTTATCCTGGCCATTTACTTACAGAACATAGTGTGGTGTAATCCAAGAGGAAGAAGCCGTACGCATGAAAATCGAATCTGTCGTGAAGCAACTGCATGGAGAAGGTCTTCAACTGGAAGAAAAAGAATTCAAACGAATTTTAACGAAGATAGTAGAGAACATTTTAAATCTAAATTCTAGAGATATTACCTCCTTAATAAATATTTAAATAATGTTTAAATACTACATTCACTAATATCTGCAACTTTAAAAATAGCCTTTAGCATTAAAAAGAACATCTCCTTATTTTATTTACTGCACCATATTCGTGAACTACTTTATTTGTAAACGACAATATTAAATGGTTTGGATATCATTTTAAACAACGCCAAATATGTATGCAGTTTTTATAGGATTTTCTGTACAAAAGAATTGCCTAAATGCAGATTACCAAGTAACCAAATAACTGAAATATTCTGAGGCATTTACTCTCCTCAAAATTGTAAAATAATAATTTCAGTTATTTGTTTTTTAATGTCTGTATTTATGTACCAAATTGATGTTACTTGGACCGTTTATGTACTACGAGCAGAGACGTTCATGATTTAAACGAAAATACTTTATACTGAATTTCGCAAATTAAATTATTTAAAATACGTAGAATATAACAATATGACTTTTAGATTCTATTTTCTCTTCGGTATTTTATTCGATGGGAGTTAAATTGAAATATTCACTATATTAACATGCGATACTTTACAGCCACACAAATATGTATGTATTGAATTTCAATTTTTTGGTTTGAAATGTATTCTAAATTTGTTTAAATTTCAGTTATTTCAAATTTTCTGTTATTTTGACTGTGTTTCGTCTTTATAAGATCACTTTGTTTCGTCTCAGGAATCGTTAGCGAAGGAGTTTTAGATTTGGAATACTGGTGAACAGTACTATACTTTATGAATAAATCTATATCATTTAAGCACCACGACCATTTAAGTAATAAAAACAGTGTAATATATATCTCGTAGCATATGGGAGAGGTTTTACGGCCAGAAGGCCGGCACACCCTCCATCCTCCCGCACTGCAACTGTACTCTGGTGAGTAAGACAGTGCACTGCACTTATTTTCTGTTCTTGGTGCCCTCTGATACTTTCGTCCTCACACGGATTTCTGTCGGTTTTCTCACGTAAAACCTGCCCTCCTCTCCGATCGTTTCTATCCTGACTTCAACTTGATGCTTTCACCCGAGTGTTACTTCATGGTAGAGACCCGAATATTTCGCGGGTTCATTTAAGGACAAGTTAA
This sequence comes from Dryococelus australis, assembly GCA_029891345.1. Taxonomy (NCBI): domain Eukaryota; kingdom Metazoa; phylum Arthropoda; class Insecta; order Phasmatodea; family Phasmatidae; genus Dryococelus; species Dryococelus australis. The sequence continues at coordinate 297,591,750 of CM056993.1, read as the reverse complement.
ACTTTATCCGCGTGTACCATAGAGTTTCGCTTCTATTGGACCACAGTTGGTTAGATATACCCTGGACGACTTTCGACCAATAACAAACCTGTAAGTAAAACAAGGGCGGAATCCCATGCTGTATAGTCTGGGGATAAACTGGAGCAACAGCCAATGTACATGTAACTGAGGCCCTAGTAAACAAAGGATTGTGGAGTCTTGCTTGTTGCAGAATGAACCCACGAAATTCCCGGCTCTCTACTCAAGGGTAATCGGAATTTTCAATATGCCACTTGTCAGAATCTTCTAATCTTTTTCCAAAATATGTGGCAAATCGATTCCATTTCCCATCACCATTCTTGGCCCGAGCTGCAGTCTTCTTCGTTCAGCCACTCCCCGAAGCCACTCCTGATGTCATCAACCTTGAAGCACTCTGTCTGCATTTGCACATGTTCCAATGTGCCATATATCCACATGCATCACATGATGGGGATGCGACCAAGCCAATTGCAACATATGGGACAGTGAGATGTAATAAGAATAAGTAAACACTTATTTTCCACAAGGTACTGAACCACCTTTGCGTAAGGCCAACTGGACGTGTCATGCTATCTTTTCCAGTGCCAGTGAACAGTGAATGGTCACGGCGACCATGAGACAGCGACAAGCGACTCGGTAGCTCGTGGGAAGTGATCACCCCGGTCACTGTCGCTGTGACTTGGAGTCGTCTGTTACAACCATAAACTAAAGATGAGGTAGACCGGTCTCGCTGGCTGCGCACAACCAATCTCCGTGTCCCAACATTGAACTGCTTTTCTGCCAACACGTCTAGCAAAAATGGCATAGATTGAGTTTGAGGTTAGAACACTGTTTAGTAAACAAATGTTTTTGAGATGTTTTTATACTTCTTCCAACCAATTTGTGATGCATTTTGTTTAAATTTATACTGGTAAAAGTAATTTATTAATACAACAGGGCTTGCCATTTAAAAACTGAGATATAAAAACACCATCACTAGTTACCATGTGACTTTGATAGGTGTGTTCTTTTGGGTGCATGCGCAGAAGATGAATAAGCGGAGTACTTCATCTTTATTCTATGGTCACAACTCGTGACAGCGACAACCCTGGAGCAGTGACAAAGTCGCCGTGACAGGCGTCCCAGTGATGTAAAATGGCGGACACGCCAGCAAAGCTGTGGAAATAAATTTCATTTATACAAATGAAGACCAGATATGAGATATGCGAATTTCATCGCATATTTGCGACAACAGTTCACCGCATCTGTCCTACACTCACACTTGTGTAATACATTTTGCTTGTAAGGGCGCACTTTAGTATTCAGAGAAGACGTAGAAACAGCCAAGACAGTCAAGATAACAAAGTGCGTTTTCGATCATGTAGATGATGCATAGTTGGGAATTTACTCCAATTACGTCGAGCTTAATATCACAGTTAGTGTCCAAAAAGCCACATTTAACCTTAATTAGGAACCAGAGAGCTTGAGTTTTATCTCTGGAATACCGAAGATGTTTGTTGAGAAAACTCTCTGCGTTACTATACGTTTCTTTTTGTGTTATTTTACATTACACACACACTTATAACGAATTAATATCTGCCAATTTATTGGTTGAATTATTCACAGAAACCTGCATGTATCATAAATTATTCGGTAACTACTCTGTTAACAATTGATCTGAGGACCATTTGTGTGTTCACTGGCACCTGCATTTTATACAAGGCTTTAATCTTGCGTGGCTCAGTAATAGGAGATCGTTTACTCTGCTGGGGAACTTTTTCATTATTGGCTTGAGTGTCCTTCAAGACACAACACCGTAATTGTGAGCCAATGACACATATGAGACTATCTAGAGTTTAGTCTTCTGTTTTAAATACCGCTAAGATTTCATGTTCCTAACTATTTAACACCCTGTCTGTCGCATAGCCCAATACCAGCTCTTTTTCTCAAGGCGTTCAATTAGAATAGTTCCTCGCACTGTGTCGGATGGTTTTGTCAAAAGAACAATATTTTATGATCCTTGTAATGCAGCCAGTGAATAGATAAAGAACAAATAATCACGGTAATGCGAACTTGTATATAAAAGTTAACTTGTAGCCGAGTTCTCTAAGAGTCACCTCTGTAAACGACATTTTTATCTCAAATAACACGGAAGATAACTAAATTGTGCACCGGTTTTTGTTTGAAATTTAGTTATTTGAAGCTCTCAGATTTCTACCTCTAAAAGAGCACAAGCAACATCCATACTGAAATTTCTTGATACTTACTCGAAAACAGCACGAAATTGTCTTTTTATGCATTTGTTCTCAAACTCAGAACGAAGTCACACATTATGAGAATATTTTGTATTTTGGACTAGTCAACAATAAAATATCTAGGTGCTTAATTGTTATTTAATATAAAGACTTGGATCACTCACCTGAAACTTAAGCTCCATGTCAGTTGTACCATTAGTAAATTTGTGTATCAAATATCCGGTGTGCTGAACCTGTCAATGGGGGAAAACAAATTCCTACATATATCGTAACTTCGTGGTTTTTAGACCGGAGAAGAATATAAACTTCACGAAATATAGACCGCAATATTGGATTAAACCTAAAGTGAAAATGTGTGTACTTGCTAAGCGGGGGGATAACATATTTCCAACACTGATATGTTCAATGTGAGGTCACAACGGCTGCCCAAACTTTCACTTAGCTATATTTTCAGTCACTTCTCAACAGCAAGCAATTCAACAACAACAACAACAAAAAAAAAAAAACTCGTTCGTTATAACCCAAACCTTGTAAAAAAATTTTTTATTATTAGGTTGTAAAAACTAAAATTAGTAATAAAATATATTATAGATAAGCATGCTGTTTACTTTTAATGAAATACATTGTGCAATAATTTAATGCTCTTGGTGGTAACATAATCAATTTAATGCAGCAGGGAATTCTGAACAAACCATACATATTAATTATACTTGTCTGAATAAACTATAAAGCTGCCAAAAATCATACGGACCTGTTGACGCGCACGTTGGCAGACACATACAAGCCACCAGATAAAGAAAACACATGATAAGTAAAAGCATATTATTATTGGGACAGGTTTTTCCTAACTTTTCAATATTTTCACTAATGTCATTTGCATCCAGTGCGATACTGAACAAAATATACATGCACAAAATAACTTCCGTAAGCGAAATTGTACATTGTGACAGAATCTGTATACCGTAAGCCGGGTTCAGATGTTCGGAAATCTCCCAAAGAGTGCTATAAGTATGTGCAATAATTGACAGCTCATCTACCAAGTTCGCTCTTTGCCCTTCCGTCACACACTGTTGAAAACGAATTACTCTTTCTTCTGGACGAAAAGAGGTCTCTGTCCAATTGCAGCTGTCATTAATAATTTTTTTAAAAATTGAATATTAATCGATTTGATTACTGAACCAACGATAAAAACAAAGAGTACGTATTCCAGAACTACGAAGGCACAAGAGTTGAAACAAACGACGCAAACAATAAATGCTTCATTATGTAAGTTGGTAATACTGAACCAGTACATACACTTCAAGGAAACACAAACAATAACTTCGGCGACCTGGACTGTACTAAGCATAAAAAAAATATTAAGTTCTCGTTTAAGTACTGGCACTTGGACAAACTTCGATGCTATGTTTTATAGATTCCCAGTGAACAATGGTCGCAAATACGATTGTGACGCAGTAAAAAACTGACTCCACATATTTCAGCAAGTATGTTTTCTCGTACACCGAAAGAGATTTCACAGGAACTTTAGACACGCCTCCGATTATATTAATCGTTATCAGGCAACTCAGAAACACAAAAAAGCAATTTACTATAAATATTTGAGACATTTTCAAGTAGCATATGCCATATGCTTGGAACTTCCCCCAAAATGAATTGGGTGAAGACCTAAAGCGTAAGACGCGATCATAAATGGATTGATTGCCGAGATCAAGTTCAAATGTCGGAAAAAAATTTTCCATGTCACGGAAATCAACGACTCTAGGTATCGACGGGTAAAACGCATAATCTTACTGATTGCGGAGTGAACTTACTCCGTCAAAGACGTGTCTACGCAAGCAGAGTGAAGCGCAGCCTTTCACTACTCGTTCTGCTTGTTTCAGACGTGGAAACGGTCTTCAGAAATCTATTTCCAACATCACTGTATTGTAGTCTTCTCACATCACTTATGAAATATGCAGGTGATGGTGCGAGTCTTCTAATTATGTTAAAAGCCTTATTGATTTGACGTTTGGAGATAGATAAAATATGCGATAATTCTGACGAGAACTACTCGTCTGCTATATTATCTAACGAGGGAGAGTTATTGATTCGAAATTAACGTAATTACGAGCAACTTCTGAGTAGAAACTGCCTATATGTACAACACACAGTATTATAATTATCACAACGATTGTTTATTATTTTTCGCATATTTATATATATTGTAAACTGTATCAATTTTGTATATTACATCTGACAACTGTTGTGCAATGAACTTTAATGATATGTATTATTGCAGACTGCAAGTACGAATAAAATAATTGAATGCAACCAATATTATCATAATGCAGAAAATGATAAAACATCTGGTATTTCTTTTTTTAAATGTTTTTTTTTAATGTTCCTATATTTACAGTTGTATGGAGTCAGTTCACTCCTTACTTTCATTGTAAATTAGTTGTGTCAAAGTTTTATTTATATACTGATATTCTATTTCAAGTGACTGTGTTGTTTCAAAGTTTTCTTTATTTATACTCGGGAATGGTGTGCAATTTTTTATTAGATTCAGTCGATAAATTGTCTTTAACAGTTCGTAATTAAGGTGGCGAATTTTGTAAAACCGTTATTTTCTGTTGTTAAATAGGTAAGTATAATGTACTATTTTTATTTGGGTCTTTAATCAATTATTTAGCCTACTAAAAGGAAATGTAGAAGTGTATTATTTTGTATTTATGTCAAAGTGTTATTGATTTGATGTTTATAAAAAGATAAAATATGCAATCAATCTGTGCACAACATTCTGCCAGCAACTGGAAATATATTATGTAGCGAGGAAGAATTATTGATTCGTGCTTAACGTAATTATGTGCAACAGCCGAGGAGATAATTCTGAAATGTACAAAAGAGTGTGTTATAAATATTAAAATTTTCGTGACAATTATAATTTATACAATTATAGGTTACATAATTATAGTTTATATTTTTAATGCATTATTTTATTAGATAAGTATAGTTTATTATCGTATATGATGACTTCTAAACTCATACACTCATTGATATTATAAATGCCGCACCTCGAAATGATTGATCCCCTAGAGACGAAAGTTGGCATAGAGCACCATTACGGCCAATACTGCAACTTATTTAAGTTTGGCTGTGACTGGCAGTTTATGCTATAACTGTAACCACGATCGCTAAAACATCTACAATCTTGGCAATGCAAATGACTGTAGGACGAAGCTGTGTGCAGTATAATTAGTATGCATGTTGAACAATATTAGTGGATAGTTAGCGTGCCTTTGCGACGCATTCGAGCAGACATAAACCTCTTACAGAGATTGTGAGAGGACGAATCGTAATACTACTGGATGCAAAGTGATCGTTCTGTCGAATTGCTAGCCCCATGGACCGTTACGGAGGAATTGTGCGATGGTGTTAGAAGCAGTGCAAACATGAGGGAACCCACAAGCGCCAGGAAGATTGTAGGCGTCCCCGAAGAACCATCGGAAGAAAGAATCTTTTCATCGTCTGACATGAGCCAACTCAACCGACAGTCTCTCTTTCCACCATTTAGAAACATACAATAGTGTCGTTAGTAACCTCTGTTTGAACGCTAACAATAACAGGGCGACTTTCAAATTAATTCTCGCATTCTCGACATGCTGTAGGTACTTCATCTTAACCTTTTCAGTCTCAGTATCCAATATCTGGAATGTTGCATACAGAGTGACCGTAATGGCGTGCACTGTACACAGTAGAACATACCGTCCAACGAGAAAGGTTCCCTACGTATGAGAAACATCATTCGCTGTCGAAACCATATTGCGTAGCCTAATAATCTGCTGCTGCCAGTAAGATAAAGCGCGGACAGATCTTATTGGTCCCGATGTATGATAAAGCATCGTATCGATAATAGTACAGTTCCGAACAAAATTTTTGTTTGTGGCAACACCTAACATTATATATTTATCCGTGAATGAAAGGGTTTAACTGACACCTCGACAGTTGCGACTTCGTGTTAGTTTTATCGTAATCAGTCACCATGGACGGCTGAGGGATGGCGATGAGGTGCTTATAGAAACGAATACATGTTTTGTCTGGACATGGATAAAAACCGTACTCGACTATGGAATGGCACGGGACAGTACACAGCCCCGGACTTCATTGTTGAGCCACACACTGCCCGAACTGGTGACGTCATATAATGAGGAGCATTCTCCAATGATTTTTGATCTACCCTGGTAGTAATTAGGAATATTGACGGCTCAAAGGGACGTACAGAGATTCTGCGGTATTGTGTGCTTTCCTTCATGTCATGTCTTCAAAGAGAGATTTTCCAATAATGGCCGCCCACTCGTAGCAAAGTTTCCATGTACTGCCTTCGAGCTGTCGGCACCCTTAAATTCAGGTCCGGTATCTAGACTTGTCAAATTTATAACATGTATGGAGCAAACTAGGACGGCAACTTAGCCCTCAATGTGTCTACAAGCATCTGAAGCAGCAGTTGCAACAATTATAGGTAGATTTTCATAAGGATAGTAAGATAATAACCCTAATGCATCCAAGCCAGAGGTGGTGCAACAATGTACTAAAGTTACATTTAAATCGTAAAATTTTCCCGAAAAAAAAAAACGGTTCGTTTATCTTGCTCTTATAATAAGTTATTTGTTTTATCGTCCCTATTAAATGTGGTAAGTTCATTACATTTCAACAAGTTCAGCAATGGGTGAACATGGACGTGTCTGTTATATAAGAAGAGAAAGAGAAGAGAATTGCAGATATCAAAATGCACAAAATTAGTATATTAAAGTATGTTTTGGGAGACTGTATTTTAGTGGGACATAGAAGGTGTGAGAATACAGGCCTCGGCCGACTATGGAGTGCTTGGCAGTCTTCAGTGTTTTCGCCGATGACTCTTCGTGATCTTTCGGAGAAGGTAACCAAGTGTGTATTCACATATTCGCAAATGACAGTTCCAACTCAGTGGTGATGCGTGCTATAATTTCATGGGAAAGCTACTGCGTGCATGGGGCAGTAGTGGCGTTGATCTTCCCAATAAAGGCGGGGGGGGGGGGAAGGCCCGGGGGTCCTCCCCCGGGAAAATTAGGATTTCAAGGTGCAAAATAGTGCCATTTAAACATTTTTTCATATCTTAATATAGAATACACTGCTTGTAAAAATATTAATATTTTTTAACATAAAATTTGCCCGAGTCAAAAATATTACAAAGACACCTTCATCAAACCCAGAACCTTGTCCACTCAAAATCAATATTATTTTAATACCCTTCGACAGTGAGGTATTTACACACGGAGCAATTTTGTTTGTATAGAAGTGTAGACAGGAAAAATCATTATTCGTTAGTGTAAAGTAGGAAATCAGTCAACGCGAACGAGCAGGAGGCATGAAAAAACGAAGCAGGTAGAGTGCGCATCAAAATAGAAGATTCTTCTAGCACAGCGTAAAGGAAGGAAGCACAAAACGGGAGGTGTCCAGTGATAGCTTACAGGAGGGAGGGAACACGAGAGGGAGGGTAGCCGAAGTCATAACAGCCGAGATGAAAACATATTTACCAATATCCTTGCGCCCGTGTAAGTTACCGTTATATCGCGCAGCTGTCTTTCACCAAAAATAAACCGATGATACAGGGACATATGAGCAGATCATGTGGCGTGTGTGCGAAGACCGACCACGGGTGTAACAGGTGTTTACGATACCCTAATGTCCTCGAATTACTAATCTGTGTAATTAGACGCACATACACTGAATATTGTCACCCAGAGAGATAGTTCGCGCCACAAAGGTTTTCTCGCAACCTGATACCAACGTAATACGCCTAGATTAGTCAACACACACATCCCACAGGCCACATCACTAAATAGCTACAGGAAAACGTGTCATGAAAAGTCGTCTGAATATGTTGTATTGATACATTCAAACATGTAACGGCTGTTCACGATATAGCGAGCATATTTGAAATCAGCCTAAGAAAAAAAAATCACTGTCCCTACCAGCATATATTTTAACGGGTGACCTGAGTGACATGCGTCCAGTAAAGTTGGTAACTATGGATGGGAAGTAGTTCCGTATCTTAACGTCGAATAAAATGTGTTAGGTATTTATTTTTGACAACTTAAATAATTTATTTCGATTTCTATTCATTTTTTTATTGTATCGAAATTTAAAAGTTAGCTAATTTGTAAGACATTTACTTTTCAAGTAATTTAACTTTTTCACTTGACCGACGCATGAATAAAGTGAAATGAGGTCCACGGCAATGTTAATGTTACATAAGGTGGAAGACTACACAACTTGCATACAAGTAGATTTTAAGCAGGGCTTTCAAATGTGCTCATTTTACCGTGAATAGACTTCACATAGTTTTATTGAACTTATAGAGCAAATATTTACATCAGCCTTGAAATGTGCATGTAAACTAATGCGTACACGCGTTTTTCCAGTCTGATCAGTGTCCCAGGTCATTGAATGTACAGATATAGCACATGCTATAATCACATTAGAAAACGACTTGATTAAAATAGCCGCAAACTCGTGTTTGCGACCATAGTACAAACATCACTTTTAATATGTTTAATTTTAATTTTCTACCATATATACTGAGATCGAGAGTTTACAAGGATTCGTCACCGGTACGGAGTTAGATAACATATTATAGTATTGCATTAACATTTCTGATAAATGAGCACAAATTACACTTATAATTATATCTGCAAACATTCACGTCACAATTAATATGCAGCAAATTAATGCTTTAACGTAAAAGTATATTACACAAAGAGTAAATGACAAATTTGAATTAATATTTCCACAGAAATTTTTACAAACTCACCTACGATGCGCAACATCCCGGCTGTTTGAATCGCTACCAAGTCGCTCAAAGCAGCATACACTCTTCACAAGTATTTGCGTTGTTGGTACAATGTAGAGAGCGTAGGGGATTTGAAACAACGAACAACGCTAATTTTTGTACACAAAATCAATTTTTTTTTTTTTTTTTTTTTTTTTTTTTTTTTTTTTTTTCGCCGTGACACGTTCATAAAAATCTACGGCGAGTTTCATTTTTGACAAAAGTTTCTTTTCACTGGAGAGAAGTGCAAGACCAGAGAGTCTATTTTGCTCCATTGTGTTCCATGAGTATGTCTTTATTCGTTTTAGTGTAGGATTAGAACGCTCCACAGATAACGTCGTACATGGTATTGTTGTCACTAACGTACATAATTTATGTAACTGTGGGAGAGCATCTTGTAAATCATTTTCATGAATATATTTAAGAAAATTTTGAACACTTCTGGTTTTCATGGCATCTCCACTATACACAACTTTTAGTTCAGATCGAAGCTTATCAAGGTCAAAGTAACTGCGCAATGTACAAACAATGCTCTGGAAAATTTGTCACGTACCAGTTTCTGTACACCATTTAAATCTCTCGCCATTACTGCAGCTCCATCATAAGACTGCGCGACAAGATTACTGCCAGAGTTAGTTGTCGTAACAAATTCAATTGCATGACTTGCTATGGCTCCCGCAGACCTATCACATCTAACATCAGTGAATCCATAACTGTTCATTAATCTCTCCTTCACTCGTTACAAATCTAAAAGCAATGGACAACTGAGAAATTTTGGCACAGTCTGACGTCTCGTTAAGTAAAATTGAAACGAAAACCGATTTTTCAATTTCGTTTTTAATTTCACCTATCACAATATTTTGAATGGATTCTATTATGTGGTTCTGGATATTGCATGAGAGACCCGAAAATACTGTGGACGTCTCAAGGTGCTGCGACAATACTGGATCATAAGTTGCAATTAAAGTAAGTAACTCAACATATTGCCACAGTTTTCTGATTCTCTTGTCTCATCATGACCACGGAAAGGCAATTCCTGTACACCCAAGAAACAAACATCATCTATTAAACGCTTCAAAATTTCTCTGTTTCTTTTAACTTTTTCGTTATGTCGTTGTGTACTTAATTGTTTGGAACTATCTAGACCAAAATCAACTCTATTTTTACCAAATTCTTTAAGAGACAAAAACGAATTTATGTGAACTTCAGAACGCTCGTGTTTTTGAACAGCATTGCACAGATTGTTAAGGTCACAATGCCCAGTTTCAGTCCACTTATTAACATCCTTTGAAAACAATAATCAAACCAGCAAAACAGTCTGTTTAGGCTGTTACACCCAGCTAACCACGAATGTTTCTGATAAACATTTTTTTTTTTAAATTACGTACAAAATTACCTTTCTTGCATGTTGTCGTGATCGCAAGTTCAGGTGTCGGCCTACCCTCTTTTATGATGACACATCTTTCCTGAAAAGTGAAAGCACTGCTAGAAAAATGCTTCACTCGTAATCCACACACACCACACTTCCATCCACAAATTTCTGTTGCACTTATTCTATCTACTTGGTCCTCAGTTTCACTAGGTAATTTTATAATTTTTATTTAGGGTATACATCGCGCACGAATATGTATAACATTCTCAGCACCAAAACTAAATCAAATTAAAACAATACGATTAGCGTTGTGCGCGCGAACTTGCCCATGCATCGATCTAGTTACTGTAAACTACACGACGCCAACTGCTTGCGGCTAGACCAGCTTCGGGTATCTTCGGTTCAGTTCGGTGAAGAAAGCTCTACCATCGTAGCTTCTAACATAGGTTGACGAAGCCATAAGCCCCCGCCCCTCTCCGGGTTGTCTTCCTACCCTGCCTCCCCTCCGGCGGCTGGGAAACCACTGCGACCGCCTACCTGCTGAAAGCATTACTTACAGCTCTTCCAAACATCTTGGTTTTATTAGCCAACGAGTTTGTTTCCTTATAATGTACAGTATTGTTTCCCGAGTAGAATGTGTACCGCATGAGTGAAAAGTTACCATAAAGTAAATATAAGTTAGAATTTAATATTTATTTTAAGTATAACATTGTCAAGAAACTGTCTGGGCAAGCATTGCTTACCTTGCTTGCCCTAATGAGACGGCACTGTTCCAACTTCATTTCACTCGATCCCATTTACGACCATGGAAGCCATTAGGTAGTTAGTCAGAAGGTCCTACCCACTCTGAGAAGTAGAATGCCCTCTTAACATATATTTTGGGATAGTACTAGTGCAGACTTAAGCCTAAGATTTATCTCGCCTCTCTTCATGATTCTCAACTTACAAAGTAATATATAAAATTTTAAAAAAATTATAAAAGATTTCCAACCAACAAAAAGTTCCGGAACTGGAGTAGTTATCCCTGAACTTCAGACCTTACTCTGACCTAGCTGTCTGCAACTTGTCTTTATGCTTCATTCTGCGATACAAAAACAAGTTTTTTTTTTTTAGATGTTTCTTAAGTACTTCTCCCACGGAGAATAAATAGTAGGGAAATGGCAGATATGGAAAATTGGCTTTATGATTAGAACAGCTGAGGTGCAATGACCTTGACTTTGAGGCGATGTGACCTTCACCTATGACAGAAGCCTAGTTAGTTTGCATGACTACGCCCTTGACCTTCTTTATTCCCATTTATGTCTACAGGAAAAACAGTTAAGTGACTTCGAATAATCCTTCGAGCTATTGAGACCAAATTAAAGGGTGAAAATAGGATGGTCAGCAAGAGATTGTGGTGGGTTGGCAAGAAGGAGGGACTAATGCAAAGAGAAAATTATGGGTGGTGAAGAGGGTGATCTAAAGTTAGAAGTTGGTCTGTTATGTTTGAGTTGCTTACCGGCCATGTTACCATAAACGACGAGTTGAGCTACCTTGAGTAAATAACATAAGCGACTGAATGCTATCATCGCGTGTCTTTGTGTAATTGTTAGGTGGGAAGTGATTCAGAGATTCCTCTAAATCAGTAATTAAAACGTTTTCTCTATAATGTTTTACTTTGCTTACTACTGTTGAGTCTTTTTTTTTAGAAAATGTAATACTTTTGTTAAAAAAAACAATATATATGAGTGTGCGTGTGTGTGTGTGCGCAGTTTTTGGAGTTCGAAATATTTCTTGTAAACCTTTTAATATTATTATTACTTTTTTAGAATACTCGGAAATTTTCTTAATTCATTTTACATTTTTTTGGGTCAAGGTTGTTCCAAGGTGACTGACGCCATGGTCATAACCAAGTGATTCAATGTGGCCACTACCAAATGTCAAATTCACCTTGATTCAAGTTCAATGTTAACGACTTCTCAGCTCCCTGAACAGGAAATCCCATTCTCCAGAATCGCCATTTCGGTACTACTGACTCAGTTTTCCTACCAAGAAATTAATTTCTAGATCTAATAATTAATATTGAAACCAATTAATTGACAATAAAAATGAGGTTAAAGTGTGGTGTGAGGTTCGCTCTTTAAATGCAGACACAGTTTCAGAGCCCTTTAAACGATTTTTTTGTGCGAAGTTCCGACTGTGTCAACCTACATGGTCATACGAAATGTTATATTACACAAAGCAAACTCTAATAAAAGTATGGTTTAAGGATCTGTGTTAGTCTGAAAATAATAAAAAAATCAGCAGTATTGCAAAAAATCTGCTGGGTTATCTGTGTGATAAAGGAAGTCTAGCAATAATTTTAAAAGCAGATAAATAAGATATCAAAAAAATTGAAGAAAGAATATTTTGTCTGGAGCCAAAATAGTCAACCATGGAGAGAGGCGGAAGAAAAGAAATCCGAGAATTAAAACCTGGAATAGTGGTATGGAAGCTAATAAATTTATTATAAAATGAAATTATTAGCTAATGGTTGGTCGTAAACTGACTCGACTGAAATGAAGTTAAAACTATCACAAATGCAATCACTTGGGTGCGACGAACAATCCGACAGGAACAAAGAAGACTGTCGAATAGGCCCGCTCCCGAGTCGGGCCAAAGCCAACTTAATAGCCTGTATGTCCGATTATACATATGTTATCTCTAAACACAATTTTATATTGGATGTCCTTAATTAACGGGTCAACTCATTGAACGGGAATAGGAGAGAAACTATTAAAGACAAACGAATAGCCAAGTTTGTTATGTGCGTGCGAATATTAATAACAGTCAAAACGTTTAAAACGTCCGCCATCAGCAACAAGTCATCGTCTGCAATGCTTTGGAACAAAACGACAATCAGTATCTATGGTTTCCACCCAATCACATTCCCGTCTCTCATGACAGCCAGTGTCCGTGGCTTCGTGACCGATACGGTGTTCTTCAGAGTTACTTCCAGATAACTATTTAACAGCGTCAAATCTGGAGATCTGGGTGGATAATAAATACTTCTCGTCACCTTATTCACCTTACAACAAATGTTTCATCCAGGAGCGATCGTATTTCTGGCACAGTGTTTTCCTGCAACACAGTACAGTAACTTTCACCTGCCACCGTCACATAAAGGAAGAATGGCCCTGCAACTCCTTTGGGTGACACACCGCACCACATCGTTATACCAGGGATTCTAAGTTCTTGCTCAAACAACAATACGGGAATTTCCATCGGCCCATTGCTCACAGGTACTCCCAAAATTCGACATACCTATCTGTGTCACTTTTATGCATAACGTGAAGTAACGTGGGGAATGCAGGGTCTCCAGTTTGTTTGCTTTAAAATGCAATGGACACTCACCTGACTCACGCACAGCTTGTAATACGGACTTGACTTCCTGGTGGAACGTGTGAATGTGTGCAACACAGCTCCCTTCCTTCACTTCCTTCGTCTGTTGTTCACTTCCGGCCACACAATCCTTCCTTCACATCACACAAAATCCCGTCCCTCTGATGACACTTTACAATCCATGTTGCTCGACAGAAAACATCGTCACCTATACCATTTTCGCTACCTACAGTTGTAATGGCGCTGCTCGTGGATGCAAACGGAACTGACATTAGCACAATGGCTATACGCGCTTGCACACTCTCAATGTTATTCTTGTATGGTCAAATACACACTGTCCTATCAGAATGTCTTTAATGGTTTCTTTGTTGTTAACATACAAATTGTGTGTACAGTAATTTCGTAAACCAGGAATACTTCCCACTACCCACACATCGATTCATTCAAAGAATCTTACGATAAAATAAAAAAACATACGATAAAAGTTTTAATATTAAACATAACAACTGCATTGTTATGCAGGATTTCCGCGACTCAAACGACATACTTCGGCAGCGTATTATACAGATCATTGGCAACAAAAAATGTCACATAAACAAGTAGGCTCTGCAGCCCCATTTCAGTGCTACAGGGACGTAAATGGAATAAAAACACAAATTTGGATTACTGAATATCTTTAATGCAATTGACTACATTCACGCTGTAATTCGACACAAGCTGCTCAAAATGTGCTCAATCTGACCATAAGCAGACACTGCTAGTGTGGCTGGCATGGCCAGTCTTTGTTAGTGTGTCTAGACGAGTGGTTGTGCAACAATGTCAAGAATGTTTACTAGTGTTTCGTTGTGGATACTGGGGCGGAAATGGGTGTGGTGCAGCAGCTGAGTATCCGTGCAGATTAAATAATTGTTTGATAAATTCATTAATTAATAAGATTAATTAACCAATAAAGTAAATTGATTAATTCGATTCATCGATTATTAAAATAATGTTTTGTTATAAATATTTTTTTTATTAAAGAATTCTTTGAGCTCAAAATTTTTTATATTTTTACTGGTGTCAAGGAGGGGGAGAGTTAATACTTTCATCTGCTGCAAGCAGAAAGCGCTAGGTATCGGAGACCATCCCCGACTTTCCCCACAGACTTCTACTGTGCATGCGCCTCCTCCGATACCCCACCCCTTTCCCAGCATGGACGGCTTCACCTGCGCAAAATGCCACCCTGAGAGTTATTGTTTCCCCCACCCCCACCACCTCCAAGGACTCCACACCCCACAATACAGCATTCACTGTCGCCTGCTGGGTGCTCAACAAAGTCAGTGCATAGCACCCTCACGCCACCTCCCCCAGCATGGCTCCCGCACTCGCAAAGAATCCACCTCATTTCTCACAACGAGACAGGTGGAGGGCGCCGAGCCAGCAACCAGGTAACTTTGCTGACCGTAGGAAGCAGTATTCCCAAACTAACCAAAGATGAAGATCTACAGGTCGAAGGCTGCCACATCCAGGAAAACATCATGTCTCCAGCAAAGCACATTTATTCCACAAATAAAATATTACAAGTTCAGGAACCTCTCGCCCAAATTATTTTGCTTGCTAACATTGTAAACGTACATGTGTATATATTATCAAAAAGTTTTTTAACCAATTTTCGTATCTAATGAGTTTATTTAGCAAATACACCCAACTGACATTTATACCAAATGTATATATTTGAACGAAATATCGCATTTCAAAGTTGAAATTAACACATTAGTATACCATATTTTAAACCCCGATAGGATTTTTGGAAGCTAACAAATGTATATATTTTTCTACAAATACAAATTCTGTCTGAAATAAGTTTAATTTTACAATTTCCAACACCCAAATATATCAGAAATGTGTATATTTTGAACAAAAGTGTATATTTATTTACCTTTTTGCCTTTACATAAATGTTTTGGTTTCCCCAATAAACAAGAAAAATTACTCTGATTAATAAACAGAGAGAGAAAATAGTGCATGGTTCTTGTGAAAATAAGTGAAGTTTAGTCACTATTCAAAATCATATATACTATGAGAGTAATCAGTGAACAGATAGTTCTTAACTAGAAAACACAAACTTGTGTCTTAAGAGTAAAAAATATAGTCGATTGCAATTTCAAGAAAAAATACTAAGGCGAATTTATGCCTGAAGGAATAGCAGTTTTAAAAATGTCATACTATCCTTAACAAGAAGGCTTAAATGCTGTATACCAATTCTACAGCATAATGATAAAAGGCCTTCTACATAAAGCCCTAACAATACAAGTTAAAACAATTTTTAGCACTTTACTTTAAGGTGTTAGAGTGAACCCTGTGTTCACAAAAAATTTATTACATGATGTGTTCGAGAACAGAGCATGCTGGTGGTTTTCAATCAAAGTTAAACAGAGTATCCCTCTCTCTGAACTATGAGATAAGCCCACTAAATAGGAACGAGCGACATACTATTTAGAAATACTCTCTAAAATGATAAACAAATTTCAAAATACTATACAATAAAAAAAATAACTGGAGGCAAGCACTGAAACCACATTTGAAAAATTGTTATTAAAAATAGTGTATATAGAAAATAATACTTTAGTATACTTCAAAGAAACTCTGCCATGGCATTTCAGTCCAAGAGCAGAGTTCATAGATTTTTGTCTGCTGAAAGCATTGTCCAGTGATCCAGCAACATTTCTGGCCAAGCTTGGAAAGTTTATTTTGCTTGATCCCGATACTGTATTCCCCACTGTCGAGGCTGTAGAAAAACCTCCTGTAGCCCTGACAGACAGTGACAGAAATCACCTGCCTAACCCATCCTTAACTGATCACGGCGACCTAACTCCATTACAAACAGCTCTTCCCTGCAGGCAATATTTCTTAATGAATAATTTTTCAACACAAGTACACAAAAATAGTTTTGTTACATCGCCAATGCCCATGGCAAGGTCAGATTATGCTATTGTGTGGGTTCTGAGTTCAAATCCCAGGAAAGGCATGGATAATATAAGCTGGGTTCGATTCCTGGGTAAGGCATGGGTTAGATTCCCAGATAATATAATTCAGAGTCCTTACACAGTATTATAGGAATAAACTATACATTGGCACCTGCAATGCTTGTTACATAATTACAACTTATATAATATATACAATTACTAGATATTTCAGAACCGTATTTGCTGCATTACATAGACTATTAAGTTCTGGAATTGTATCGTACAGTAAAATATGTACGAAAATTCGAAATTAAATGTAGCTGTAATCGCTAAAATCAAAGAAATGTGCATATTTCACATTAAAGTATCAACTCAATACAATTGTAAATGAGAAAAGAATGTAACTCATTAAAAATCTTTTAATTCGTTGAAATTCTTTTATTTCACATTAGAATCATTAAATTCATTAAGGAAATCAAATTTACTTTAGTAAAATTAAGTTTTATTATCAAATCTGATTATTTACCTTGTTTGTGTAGGTTCCCAGGATGGGGAAGGGGGGGGGGGGGTCGGCTTATATATACACATGCCAAAGCATCGCCCACCTGTGTTCATCCAGCCACTGAGTGCTGCGGACTGCCCCTCCGCTCCTGTGCTGCGCGCAATTGATCTCTGCCTGCTGCCGGCCTGCCAGGATGGGGCTAGCCGGCAAGGAGAGTAAAACTGCACCGCACTTCAGTTTACTGTTGGCGAGCAAGATAGTGTGTATAGTTCATTTTACAACTTCCACACAAATTGAAAGTTAGTTCCCTTTGGTTTAGTTAGATTTAAGTACAAAAAAAATTTCTTTAGTGCTAGGAGAACACAGAGTACCAGTCACCCCCTACCTCCCTGGCCTTGTCTCCGGTAGAGGGGAGAGGATAGGAGAGAGGGACTTTGACGACGCACCACAGCCAACAGAGTGCGGTACACTGTAAACTTAGTGATAATTAATGATAATTCGAGGGTGTGTGACAACGTGGTCCCACCCAATGATTAAATAGTTTATTGATAGTGTTAGTTAATGGTAATTCGAATGGGTGATTATGGCGATGTGGTTCAGACTGTCACACACTTTCTTCGCGATTTCTTAAATTTGGATGAAACTTGCTTCAACTTTGATATGAAATAGTTAAAAACTTTTAGATTTTGCTTAAAATCAATTAACTTTCAGAATTTCTTCGCTAATTGTTTAAATTATTTGGGTTGCTAAAATATTTATAATTTTGTTAGTTTCACATAGTTTTAAGTAGTTTGAAGTATTTTTTAGTAGTTTTATGTATTTTTTAAGATGTTTAAGGGTGGGCTGTTGTATGTTTTGGTGTGAATGATGGAACATAGAAAAACAAAAAAGGAACTATGCCAAAATATGCAAAGCATATTTGGAGGGCTACTAGCGCTGTCTGACTCTATGATCAGAATGAGTTGAATGGTGATGAACAATTGCGTGATGGATGAATGGGTCTTGAGTACTTCTAACAAATGAAATGTTTGATGTGTGATGGGGTGGTTTGGGTATATAATATAATTTAAATACTTTTAACAGATTTAAGGGTGGGCTGTTGTGTGTTTGGGTATGAATTATGGAACAGCTTAAAAAGGGGAGAACTAAACCACTTGTGTGCTGCACACTTGGAAGGTACATAGCCTTAGCTCCCAAGATTGTTCTGAATGCATTGTTTCAGTGTAAGATGTCTGTGTGATGGATGAATAGACCTTGAGTAACTTTAACAAATGAAATGCTTTGATGTGTGATGGGGTGGTCTGAGCTCATAGTTTAATTTTAGAGTTTTAATATTTTTAAAAATAGGTGTATGACTGCAAGTATGAGTCCAAAGGAAAAGTGTTTCAATAAATTCCAGGTGGGTTCTTGATGTATTTTTTTAGAGGAATTTAACAGAGTTTAGAAGGAGATACTGAATGACCGCCATAGTATTGAACTATGGACCTAAGGCGAGACTATATCTCAATTCACGCCTTATCAACACTGTTAAATACTTACAAAAATGTTAAAACAGCTAGAACAAAATAACAAGTACTCTGAGGAAAATTAGTTGGGTAGGTTTATGAGTATGAGTGCAGGGGAAGCGTCTTTCAATAAATTCTAGGTGAGTTCTTGATGAATTTTTTAGAGGAATTTAATAGAGTTTTGAGGGAGATACTGAATGACCACCATAGTATTGTACTATGGACCTAAGACGAGACACTATCTCAATTCAGGCCTTATTTACACTGTTAAATACTCTCAAATATATGTTAAAATCATATAGAATAAAATACCAAGTACTCTGAGGAAAATTAGTTGGGTAGGTTTATGAGTGCAGGGGAAAAGTGTTGTAATTTTTTTTATTTAGCTAGTTAGTTTTAAGACAGTCTGGGTAGAAGTGTGCTTGGGAGGGAATTATTGAACTAGAAAAAGATTTGGGAACTAAGCCAGATGCACCTAGTGTATTCGGAGGGTGTATAGCCCTGCCCATGTCTATGTTCAGAATGGTGATGAACAATTGAGTGATGAACGAATGAAGCTTAGTATTTCTAACAATTGTGGAATGTATGGAAATAGGTTGTGTAGGTGTATGAATTTTCTTTTTCAGTTTAAGAATCTTTTTTTAATATAAGTAATTTCGAGAAGTATTTTTAATGTGTAGTAGCAGATTAAATCTCCTCGCTGAAACATTTTTTTATAAAACAAATTTATGAAAAAAAAACATATTTTGGTAATTAAAATTTTTTTTACAGTAACAAATACTTAATTTTTTAAATTAATATTTAAACTTTCTTCTTAAACAAATCATTTTTGCTAGTTAAAAAAAAATTATTAAATGCATTGTAAACACAGCTCTCTTGTTACGAAGCCCGAAGACTGTGCACAAAATGCCTGTTGTGTAGAGAACTGTCGTGCGGCATCTGACAGAAGTCGACCACACGAGTCGTGGAGTTGCTGGAGGGCGGGGGAATGTTGGCCATAATTTTTTGGGGCCGTGTTTAGTGAAGGCGTGGAAGGAACGGTTCATTGCGGCAAACGGGGGATGACAGGGAAGTGTGTATGCACATAGTCGAAAGACCAGTGGTAGGGTAAGGGAAACAGTATCCGACGTGTGGTGCTAGGCGGCCAAGCGCCCAAGCTTACTCCCTTCTTTCTTCACCCTGCCGTTCACCCATAACTCCACTCCTATCACACAGCTTGCTTTGCCCTCCCTCCCTCCTCATTCCTTTCGCGACCACGCCTCACAGACACTCACGGAAGCTGACATTCAGCGGCTGTATCTGTGCACCACTTCACTCTCCACGACTATTCCTCTTTGCTGTGCACGTCCCAGCTTGGTCTTATCTTGCATTCATGCCTCGATGCGCCTCCCTCGACACCATCGTCCGCGCACTGCTCGTCACTCATTGCTCTTACCACCCGCGTCATTTACCTACCTGGCTCTAACCAGGAGGTTTTCTACGTCCATGTTCCCACCATGTTTCATAAACGAACTCCAATGTGGTTCAGCACACATTGCTGGAAATAAACTCTCTCATGTCGTAAACGATTCCAAGTAAACACAAGTATTAAGTGCATTAAATATTAACGATTTTGCTATGAAATCAGTTGGTATGAATATCATTTTTAACACTATTCGTTTCTGATATTGTGCCAGACATTAGACTGAGTGAAAGAAAATTATGTATTTTTAACACGGAATACAACCCAGGAAATTTTTTTTATGTTGATTAACAAGATAAACATGTAAAAAAAGGTTACACCCACAATTAAATACATTTTCCTCACACAAACATTTTGTAAAGTTATGACAGTAGATTGATAAAGTAATATATTGTATGTAAACAATTATTCACTCATTTCTTTAAATTATATAGTCTGCTATTAAATTAAACCAACTTTCAGTTTGAAATACAATTTATTACATGCCATTTTTTCAAACAAACATAATTTTTATTTACATATACAAAATCACATTTATTCTTAAAATATTTGTTTCAATATACAAGCAATCTTCTTTATTCATTTCAGCAATACACTTTGAATTGATGTAGTGAAGTTCATATCTGGAAACAATGCTGGTGATATGTTTCAGGGAGACAAACTCGTTATTCTCTCAAATATGTGACATGTTTTTATTCTAGATAAATTGGTGACTCACTGACTGTCAGATTAGATGCAGGTCACTATGTACTAGAAGATTTACACATTCTTGAGGCAAATGGAAGTTTGATTCACTTGTAGATGATATTATACCTTGTTGAAGGTGGCTGAGGTGAATTTATTATGATACAGGGCATAGTCTTGTGGAAAAAATATATTTAATCTGTGCATCAGAGCAAGTGAAATATTTTGCCAAATCTTGAAACCTAGGTCTTGAGAGTTGATGAGGGTGAAGTGAGTGATGGTACAGCATTGGATTACATATTTTCTTATAGGCAATAATTTGGTTTACTTCCAACCAGTTGTAAACAGTCTACATTGGGAGATGTATACAACCATTTTTGTTATTAGTTGTAAAGTCCACCTGCTTCCACAAGCTCTAAATTCTTCAAGTCTGGTTGTTAAGTAAGGCACTATGGCAGAGTAATAAAGGTCACTAATATATGTGGAATGTAGAATGGGGAGAGCTTGGGTTTAAAAGTAGAAAGTTTCTGTAGAAGATTCCTCTGCTGTGGTGGATTTCAAACACTTACATGATATATTTACAATTAGAGTTATTGGCCGGGGTGGTGTTGTAGTTAAATCTACCAGAGGATTCCTGCACCTTGTAAAAAACCTTTGAAACTCTACATCAGAAGCTGTTGGTCATTACATATCCACATGTCAGTCAGTCTGCATGCAAAAGCTGTGTTTAGTATTTCATATTTGAGCTGGGGTAAACCAGAAAGTAAATTACTTACCAATCCTGAATTAAGATAGCGATGTGTTGAAGGAAATACCTTGGGTAGAGCAGAAAATATCAACTGTAGTGTTGACTGTGGTATAATCTGATGAGTAGATTGTTGGGGAGATGGAGGAGGAGAGGTGGGAGTGATTGAGGAGTAGTGAGCGGCACACAGGAGCGATTGAGGGCAGAGAGGTATGATTGAGGAGCAGTGATGAGTGATCGAGGGGAAGGAGGAGGAGGAGCAAATATAGACTTAGTCTTGCAAATTGTATAACGTCTCATAAAATTATTGGCTGAAGAAAACCTCCCCCCTCGAAGCAGAATAATCTATTGCTTTTTTTGGCAGCATGGCGTGAGAGGTTTGCACTTGTCGAGTATGCATTGGAGGAGTTGGTGTGAAACAGCAAAATGGGTGGTTTCGAGCATCGTGAGAACTTGCTGCATTTTCTTTGACCTTGCCATGCACGAGGAAGAGGAGGCTGGGCAGGCAGAGAATTTGCTTTCTCAAGGAGGCGATAGCTATAACCGGCCTATCTCACAGGGTAATACAAGACATTGAATGTTTCCTACCCAATACACTGATAGTTTTCTCTCACATTTCGGATAAATGCTTCGGTTTTTATTTAATTATGTGATCATTGAGAGTTACAGGACTATTGGTAAACATTTTGAGGAGTTGCTGCGATTTTAATGTGCAGTAAGAAGGAAGAGGGAAGCCAATTTCTTAGATAGTTGTGTGTGGTTGAATTAATTTCTTAGTGTATTCATTCACTTTTGTAAGAATTTAGGTGGAATATCGTTCATGTGGTTTCGATGCACGTTTTGAGAGCCAATGAGGGTGAAGTATGTATTTATATTCATGTTGGGAGGGGGTATAGAGTAATGGTGAGTTTTAATTTTATATTAGTTGGGCGTTTTTTTAATTAAATTAAATCTGTTTTGTTTATTCCATAATCACACAGTTAAAGTCGGTTTAATGTTATGTGATTGAAGTTTTTTGGTTAGTAATTAAAGTTCGGTAACCTATTTGAACATCTCACTTCATTAAAAAAATATTTACTTCGCCAAAAAGAAAACATTTCTCCTGTATCTAAATCCTTAGTGTGCCTCTAGAGAGCAACCTGCTCATTATTCGTATATGTCACCAACCCAAACAAATATATAAAATGGCCCTTATACCACTCTTACACCAAAATTAACTACTATATAAACAATTACAACCAACTCCTCTGGTCAGTCAACTTTGGTATGTCACAGAGTACACATCGATCCTGTTCCACCAATATCACCCTTATGGCACCAATAAACAAATAAAAAATTTTGAGATCAAATAATTCTTTAATATAAAATAATAATTGATATCAAAACATTCTTTTATTGATCTATTAATTTAATTAATTAATTTACTTAATGGGTCAATTAATCTAATTAATTATTGAATTAATCAAACATTTATTTAATTTCATTTGCATATCGTAACTTGACGCTTAGGCCACTGTTGCACCAAATGTGACTTAGCAACTCCTACACTTGATGGGCCAAAACGTACATGCTCGTACTACTTTGGGGACACGGCCGTTTGTTTTGCGTGAATATGTCTATGTTGACGTGCTCGGATTCCTTGATGTTTATTTTACGTTTCCGGCACATTTTCACTCACTCATATGGAGTTTTATGGTATCACTCGATTGCTTTTGAGATACTCTTTCCAGCCGTATACAACTTCTGTATTTCAAATTGTCGTGTTGACGAGTATAGGCCGACATTGTGATAAGTTTTGTTGATTTATTACATTAAATTCGTACAATTTCATCATAATTACGCTATACAAATGTTTTTGTACACGTAATCCATTTATCTTGATGAGAGCTGACAATTGAAATTTAAAAGAGCGAATTAGTTTCTCCTTGTCAAAAGTTATATTACGCAGAAGTTATGAGACGCGAAGAAACGAACTCAAAATTGCCCCCTTCCCCCCCCCCCCCCCGGCTAGCCCGATGCTTTGCAGTCCTCACTCAACGCAACATATTATTTGATCCTTTGACAATCAAGTGGTGTCATTTAATTTTGAATGTAGACGATCGATTCGGAGCTGCAATGCCAAACTGTATATCCCGATTTGTTATCATCGGATTATCTGGATTGCCTCCCAGTATGGTTGCAAATTTAATGTCGTATTCGCGTACAAAAAAAAACGGAGATTTTAAGTTCTCGTTTATATACAGGCACCTGAAAGATGTATGGATGATGTGTATTATAGACTTCCAGGGAACAATTGTCGCTAACACGATTGTGACGTAGTTAAAAACTGACTCCACGCATATCACGCATATCGTACGCCGAAAAAGATTTCATAGGAACTTTAGAAACACACCAGATTATATTAATCGATAGTACGCAACTCAGAAACGCAAAAAGCAATTTACTATAAAAGTTTGAGACATGTACAAGTAATGAGATTTTCTCCCAAAATTAATTGGGTGATAACCTAAAACGTATGACGTCATCATAAATTGAGTTATTGCCGACAGAAAATTTAAATCTTGGAGAAAACTTTTTCATGTTACGGAAACTTATGTCTCAAGTGTGCCGGTTAAGGAAAAGTGGAGACGTATTCACCAATAAAATAACAATGTTCCTATAAATATGAAGTTACTAAGATATTTGAATACAACCACACATTTTAAGTCTCGGTGGAAGAAAACGCATATAATTTTGTTGATTTTGGCATGAACTTTGTTCCGCACAGCTGTATCTGCATGGAGAGTGTGAACTACAGCTGTGCACAACTCATTCTGCATATTTGAAATGCAGAATAGTCCTTCAGCCATCTATTTCCAACATAACTGCCCACAAGTTTTTCATAACACCAATGAAGACTACAAATAACAGTGCGCGTCTCCTAATTAAGTTTAAAGCGTTATTGATTTGGCGCTTGATGAAAGATAAAATATGCCATTATTCTGAGCATTAGTTCTCGCCAGCTAATGGAAATGTAATACAATCTATCAAGGATGCATTATTGATTCGTACTTAAAGTAATTGCGAGCAATTCATGATGGGGCGATTCCGATATGTGCAACCCATTGTGTTATATTTATTACAAGTACAACATCTAATAACTGTAGTTTTATGAACTGTATTAAACTTCATTATATCCGATTGAAACTGGGAATAATGTGACTGAATGCCATCAATATTGCTATAGTGCAGCAAATATTAAAACATCCCTAGTGCATTATATGCATTTTGTAATGGCACGACATATTTTATTATGCTCAGATGACAGTAGTATAACAAATCATAAATAAGGCGGTGATTTCTGGCAAGCTTCAAGAAATGTAAATTCTAATTTGAAGTGATAATTTATTTGGCTGTTTAATCGACTTTTCCGCCTATAAAGACAGCTCGCTGGATATGTTGACTTCTAAACATATACATACCCGTGACAACAAAAGGCACGGACAAAACGATTTTTCCACGAGACGCGAAAGTTGGTACATTTTTAGATAGGAAAGAGGCAAAAAGGATGAAGAACAAATGAATAAATAAAGCCGTATAACACGCTAGCTCCTATAAACCTTACCCGCGGTACTCAAGTAGGTCACTCTCTCAAAGGTAAAAATAAATACCAGTTAAAACTCAGTCCACATAATCTCTCTGTCTTAACAGATTATCTTCAGCATATGTTGAGAGATGAAGTGAGTGAGATTGATGTTATAAAGCACAAATATTGTATGTGCACTGTACTTAGTTTAGAGAAAACCCATTTTGTAAGTTTGCGTCTTTGTATCAATTACCAAAATAGCTATATATATATATATATATATATATACTTTTATTTACAGGCTTAACATATAAATCTTCTTGATTCCTATCATGTGTAACTTCTCTCTCTGTTTTAAACCAAATTTTATAGCGTTTTTAAAGGGCATGTTATGTTTGTGCACAACTGGTGGGACATACTATATTTGTGCACTACGTATTATTATTGACGTAGAATGCTTGTGCACAGCAAGGTAGACCTACTGTAGATGTTTAAAACCCAATTTTTGGGACATGTAACATTTCACCACAACAGTATTGTGATATACTACACTAACGTCTGTTAATAATGGAACACCAAGGAGGATATATGTGATAACCTAACTTTATAACACAGATTAGGCACATGACAATAAACAATTGGATAGGATTGCAGAACTGTACAAGATCTCTGTCCTTGATAATTCAGCATATTGTGAACCCCCGCGTGCTCCAATCAGTGCTCCTAAGTGTCGTTATAGAGTTTAAACGTTAAGAAATCTTGAAAAGTTTTATGTTCAGTACTTTTTACTCTCTAAATCTTAGCTTTAAAACTTAAATTTGCTCCGTGCTCACCTCGATCCACCCGCATCGGCTCTCAAGACCTCGATGATAAAAGCAGCCCAGAGTTCTCCGCTACACTACAAGTCCACAAGTCTACAACTTGTTGGATTTCAGACTTTTAGAAACAAGTCACGTGACCCAAGCTAAGAGACGAAACTTGTAAAAATCCACACTAATTCTACAATTGTAGAGGGGTTCTATAAGACCTGTAAGCTTACAAGTGTATCAAGTTTAATTTATGGTTTTTTAAATTACGGTTGTTATTGTTTTGCTATTTCATGATACGGTTCACCCTTTCCGAGCTAATGCAATCAAATTTGAAGTGTTTGTTCTGCTGACAAACAGTAAACTCTATGTTTTCTTTTCAAGAAACATGATATTCACCCCAAAATTTTTCAAACTGAATTTCTCTTTAAATTCAAAGTCGTTGATTACTGCATATTTGTTAATGGGCAAGTACTTGTATGGCTGCCTCACACTTGCAGCGTTGTCATAGTTATTCACAAACATCCACATAATCCTGTGTTATATAACGTTAAAGGCTGTTCACGATAAAGTGAAATCAACCTTAGAAAAATGTCACTGCTTCTACCTGCATGCAATTTAAGGGCGCGCTGAGTGTCATGCGCCCAGTAAAGTTGGTAACGATGGAGGAGAAATAGTTCCATGTTCTAACGTCAAATTAAAATTGCTAGGTGAAAATTTGTGAAAACCAAGATTATTTATTTTGCTTTCTGTTTTTATAATTCATCTTAGTGTAAGGACGAGGAAACTATTTACTTTTCTTATAATTTCACAGTTTCAATTGACCGACGCATGAATAAAGTGATGAGCACTTGGCAGTGTTAATTTTACATAAGGCGTAAGAATACACAACGTGCATGCAAGTAGATCTTAAGCATGGCTTTCAAAACTGCTCAGTTTACTGTGATAAGCCTATACTATAACCACAAAAAACAGGTTAACTCCAATTATTAAAGCTCAAAAAAAATTTTCATTACAGGTGCACTTGTAAACAATGTCTTCCTATGGTCTTAGACTTATAGAAAATATATAAAAATTGTAGATGTATGTGTACAACAACTTACAAGCTTGTAAGTTTCTGTTACGGAAATTGCTTACAAGGATATGATTTTACCTGTAGTAAGTAATATACTGGTAGTTACAAGTATGCTCGTGAGTATGTGAGTGAAGAGATTTGGGCGGCTCTTAATTAACATCGAGGTCTTGGCAGCCGTTGAGGGTGAAGTGAGGCGAGTATGGAGCAGCGCCGGAATGCAAGGGCGGGAGAACCGGGAGATCCCCAAGGAAACCCGCTGACCAGGGCCATCGTCCGGCAAAAATCCGGGAGCGACTCCTCCGGGAATCGAACCCGGTTCCTCTAGGTAGCATGCACCACCGCGGCCCCAAGTATGCTAGTGTTACAGAAAATGTACAAGTGTACAATTGTCCTTTCAACTTTCAGGACTGGTAGGAATTGTGCTATAGCCCCCTGGTTGCCATTCCGCCTCGAAGAATTAAAAAGAAGATGCTTAAAAACGAGGGCAGAGCAGCGGGAGCAACCTGCTGTAAAGTTAAAATTCGAAGAATAAATCTTACAAATGGGGTTAAACTAACCCGCGTGATAACTATGGAAAGACCATCACGGCAACGTTATTTATGTTCTCGATTTCCCCGAAAGAACCATTATTCTCTCCCGCGCGTGTATCGGAAGGGTGGGTGAAGAATTCTTTGGCCGAGTCACAAAGCGGGCTGTGTTTAGAAAGTCGCTTGTGTCGTGCGGTGGAGCAGGCCTCTTCAGTCGCTTGCTTTAGAATTTATATTACGGAAAAGAAAACGCAGTTCCAATGGTTATCGTGAGGGGTTACAAGGGCGTACTTACAATAATAAAAAAGAATAAGCTCGACCTTCCGGATCGCCCTTCGCGTAGCGTGATTTATACAGCCACCATATGCTGTAGCCGGCTTTCTATAATGAGGATTTACGAGGAACGTCGTAATTCAACTTGAAGTTAACCCGGGGGGTCGTAATAACATCGCAACGAAAGCCGTTTTACAATGGGAAACTACGTGATTTAAAATGCCCGACGCCCTGCTAAGCAGCCGGGAATTATTTGCTGTAAATTTTCCTCCGGGAGTCGTCACACCATTTCTCGTTCGCACCGACTCTCACGCAAACGACACAGGAAACCCGAGATGCGATCTCCCCGAAACGTGTTTTTTTCCCCCGCAGTTACGCCATTTTTTTCCCTCCGTGGCAAACGATTTATGTTGCCATTCGAAACGAGCTACGTTTTGTTGTCGATCGACCGTCGCTGTAGCAGCCACCATTCGCAGCGGAAGAATTCGCGTTTCGGCCCACGTGAATGATAGCTTTATTGCTCATAAACGTAACGACAACGCAGTTTATATGGTTCCAGATTGTTGGAAAAACTGTTTTTTTTTCTGGATTAACGCTGAATATACGTGAAACAGTTTTGTTTGGAATCCGTCTGCTCTAGCTAAAAAAAAAATTAAAAAAGGGTTAGTTAGTCCTCTACATGATAAGCACGTGGCGATGATAAATGGCACATGCTTCCAACATTTCAAGTGTTTAGTATTTATACACGATGGAAGGCAAAAAAGTGCTGTCATTTAAATACGTTATTTACTAAAGCACCATTAAGGCGGTCGTATACTTGGAACTTGAACTACAATTGCGTTTTCTGACGGAACTATTAAACGGTTCCCCATATATTTATCGACGAAAAAAACCGCAAGACGAGGAGTGAATGCTACTGTTACAAGACGCCAGAAGGGCGTATCCAGGTTCGTGAAAACAACTTAATTATATTTTATAATTTACTAACACAGCCCTTTATTCTAATTATTAAAACATTTAAACACCTTATCTCCGCTATTACACTTGTCATTCTCAATGAGCGCAGTATTAATGTATATCTCAATTTTAATTTAAGTCCTTAAAGGCTGTTCACTATAAAGTGAGTAATTTAGAAATGAACCATTGGAAAAAAGTCATTGCTCCTGCCTGCATATATTTCAACGGCGCCGCGCAATGAGTGATATGCGCCCAGTAAAGTTGGTACCGATGGAGGAGAAATATTTCCATATATTAACGTCGGATAAAAAGTGTTAGGTAACCATATGTGATAACTTAAATTTTTTCTTTCCCTTTCTGTTTTCCTTAATGCATAGAAGTGTAAAATTATCAGTTTTGTAAAATATTTATTTTCCTAATAATTTCGCAGTTTTACTTTACCGGCGTATGAATAAAGTGTTGAGGCTCACGGCAATGTTAATTTTACATAAGGCGGAAGAACACACAAAGTGCGTACAACTAGATCGTAAGCAGGATTTTTCAAAAGTGCTCATTTTACCGTGAACAGCCTTCATCACAGTCTATTTTTTGGTTACAGACATTTAACTCTCACTCATTATTTACACATAATCAATAGGTCTAATGCCATCACTCCAAATGTCTGTAACTCCACGCGTCCAGTTCAGTAGTTTCGCCTATCTGTCTCACTCTCACCTGTACCTAATGCTCGCAGTCCGCAGATTTTAGGGGCCACGGTGGCTGAGAGGTTAGCCTGCTCGCCTCCCACCAAGGCGATTCGGGTTCAATCCCGTCCGGGCCACTCCAGATTTTCCCATGTGGGAATCGTCCCGGACGATGCCGTTCGTCCGCGGGTTTTCTCGGGGATCTCCCGTTTCCCCCGCCCATTCATTCCGGCGTTGCTCCACACTCACCTCGATCACCCTCATCGTCTGTCAACACCTCGATGTAAAGAGCCGCCCAAATCTCTTCAATTTACTTCCGCAGACGCCACTCGTCGCTCTGCTGGCTCGTCGCTTGTCTTCGCACACCTGTCGCTCAAGAGTGGGATGGACCTCCGCGTCCGAGGTCAAGAAGCGAGGGAGCGATACGGGTGACACTAACACGCTCGCCTAGCGCCTCATCGCTCCTACGCGCTAGGCGTGCATTGTTTCCGTCGTGACTCTGTACTGTGTAAATTAGATCTGTAACAGTGGTACTTTATTATACGCGATTAAATACCACACGTTAGACTACCCTTGCATCTTTGTACTATTCTCTTGCCGCTTAAGGAAACTGCATAGGTAAGCTTTAAAAATGTGATATTTGACCACTTTCACGAAATTTTTTCTCCAAGAATACATTCAATATATAAAAAATTAAAACAATTGGGACATAGATAATTGTTTTTTTATATTTTCTGAAAATAAGTTTTATTTGCAGAACATTTATTTACTGAGATACGCGTATTCGCGCAAACAAGATTTCACCAAAAGTGCGGGGGTCCATCCCCCTCTTAAGGTCACAGAATCCTTCAAACTCTAAACTGTCGGCTCGGGGGCCCGTCGTGGTTTAAATAGTCTCACTGGCCCGATATAGAAGTTTACCTGTACCCCGAATCTCACTGAGAGAGGTTGGGACAATGAACAGAACATTATTTAAACGATAGCCCCAGAAATTCGATCCGCTGAAGTACGGGGGCACACGAGTCACGATAGGATTGTCTGTCACGTGCGGCGGCTCGCCTTTGTAAATCGCCGCGCACTCCTCAGGTTATTGCTCTGCCCTTCGCACACTGTTTCTCTAGCTCAAGCGGGACGGGGAATGGAAAGCGGCGTAGACCAGTAACACATAACAATACTTTCAAGGTATCACGCACCCTATAAATGAAATTTTGGACTCCTCCAACATCTTTTAATATGGTTTTCTCAGTGTGCTGTACCTTAAATCATACAATTAGGACACGAGCGGCACTATGATAGGAACCAGCACTGATCCTTGGTAAAGGGTGTCCACGGTAATAATGAGCACTTTTGAAAGCCTTGCTTAAGATCTATTTGTATGCACATTGTGTATTCTTCCACCTTAAGTAAAATTAACATTGCCATGGGTCTCATAATTTTATTCATGCATCAGTTATGTGAAACTGTGCAGTTATTAGAAAAGTAAATAGGTTGTAAATCTGCTCATTTTTACACCCCAGAGCTTTAAAAAATACTTAAAGCGAAAGAAATAGTCTCAGTTGTTACAAATAGTTATCTAACACTTTTTATTTGACGTTAAGACATGAAACAATTTTCTCTCCATCGTTACCAACTTTACTAGGCATATATCATTCAAGGCGCATGTTAAAATCTATGCATGTAGGAGCAGTGGCTTTCTTCTAAGGTTGATTTCAAACGTGCTCACTTTATCGTGAACAACCTCTACACACACTTTCTACCAATACAGTTATTGGGTCACCGCTGATAGTCCCATAGGTACACGCAGCACTACGGGAGCACTGCACGCAAGTTCAGAGCTCCTGCGTGTAGCGGCGATGGCGCATTTGTAGCGCGTGCCAGTTTAACCCTTATAGCTCCCGCGCTTCTCGTCCAGAAAAGGAAAGAAACGATGCAGGCATGTGGGACTCCTAAGCGGAAGTATCATTGCCATTTTGGATTGACATATTTTTCCTCCATAACTTAATTTTTAAAAACCAAGTCATAGGGAACACCTTATTTTTCTTACGTGATAGTTTCACATTCGTAACCATAATCATATATTGCCTAGCTATTTAACAATATCAGTCACACATAGAAAATACAGTTAGGCCACCATACCAATTTCAACAATTCGTTAAGTTTTCCTCTATGTCATATACAGCTTTAATATTTTATGTATGGTCATACATTTTCATTAGGCCGTCAAATATTTGTAAGAAAAATCGAAAGTGGAATGGATACTACCTGCTGGGCGCTTTAACCTGTGCACTAGGTTGCGCGTGAATCGTTCGGTCTCTTTCTATAATGCATTCACGGTTACTTCACACTTTGATGAAGTCCTGCTAAAGTTCTACTTCCAGGGTATTCCTCCGCCTCGTGCAAGCTAAGTTTAACCACGCCTAGAAAATTACAGCAGAGGACAACGCACATATTTCCTTCCCACTCAGTTGTTATATTATTTTGCATGAGAACTATTTATTACTAGGCGCTACCAACACACGTATTCTCTCACTTTTTTATCCGTGTTTATTATAAAATAAATATTATAATGTATAAATAAAATATAGGTAAAATTTTAATTTAACGAAAAATAAGATACGCGCGTGTTTCCAGAGGTGTAAAACCCTAGACGTATTGCATATTTATGAAATAACTAAATATGTAATACATGGGAGGATTTTTCAAATGTTTATGTTAAACCGGTCAAAGAAACCGTGAATGGACTATATACGTACATTACTGGTTCACGGATCTTCACGGAGTGTCGGGCAAGAGTGGCCCAATTACAAAAGTAACAAGAAAGCACAAGTAATCAATGTTCATCCTGGAGCCCCTTGAATGCACGGGATTTCCGGCTCTCTGGCCGTTACGGGAGAAAAAAAATTGGTCGTGTACGAACACCAGTACTGGTAAGACAAAAAAATCGCGTGAATGTGTATCAACTTATTTCTCAACTTGATAACCTTTGAGATTTCCTTACAAACGGTTAGAAAAACAATAAATGCCGATGGCCATCTGTTATAAGGCAGTCGTCTGCAATGAAATATTTCCCGCGTCTTTGACCGAGGTATCGTTTGATGGACGAGAGAGAAAACGTAACTTGAATGTAAAACAGTCTTTTGCTCTTAGCGGTAGGACACAGAACCGGAGAAACTAAACTAATCGGGGCTATCGAAAACGCTCAGATAACAATAACATGTCTACGGAAATTAATGAGTTCAGTAGAAACATCTTATTTACCCAAATATCGTATAAAAATAGTTCACTGTTTTGCCATATGACAAATGCGGAAAAAGTAGAAAAAAACAACGTAGACAGTGCTTCTTAATATAGGCTATTCACGGTAAATTGAGCACTTTTGAAAACCCTCTCATTTGGAATGAGTCAATAAATATATTTTATTTTAGCCCTGGACATTAACTTTCGTGTTTGTTTGAATATACATAATGTGTATATTACTTACACGGTAATATTTATTTAAAAAGGTGGTTAAAGAATAAAATATCGCTGAAAAGAAAAAGTAACTAGGGTCTCGAAACTGCTCACTTTAATGTGAGCAGCCTGTAAACGGTGATTTTATTCATAAAAACCACGCATCGTTGCTAAACTCGCCACTTTCAGGAAAATGAAACTTTCCCAGGCCATCATATAATGCCATCACTGTAAATCATATCAGGACATAAGTTACGTGCCTACGACCAGTGAATAAATATACAGCTGTACAATTTACAGACACATATGGCATGTTACTTTTTGTCGCAGCTTGTAGCAGCGTCTATCTACAGATCTGAAATATTATTTATGTTTGTCTTAGAACGCTTCTGAGGTACGGTTTATTTCTGCAGAGGCCAACCGTAAAATACGTGTTAGCGGTAATATCGCATAAATCATTCAGCACGGCCGCAAGCAGCATAGGCATAATGGAACAGGTGTTCGTAATAATCTTGAACCGCACGCCGGCTTGAAAATATGGGTGTTTCTTTCTTCCAGGGGCTCGCCGAGACACTTTATTACCACCTCACCGATCACAAAAGCATTAACTAGACAATTAATCTGAAGGTTGTTCGCTTTAATTGAACACTTTTGAGATTTTTCATAGTTTTCTTTTTCTGCCATTCTGTAATTATTTTTTTTCTTTTGCAAACATTTCTTCGCAAACAAATTACTATTTTTGTAGTACTAATAGTAAATAATGGCAAAAAGTTACCACACGATATTGTAGAATGTGTAAAACTGAAGTTGAATTTTAACGAGCAACGACTGAATGTCATGTTCGTTAAAGGCTGTTCACGATACAGTGAGCACTTTAGAAATCAACCGTAGGAGAAAGTCCCTGCTCTTAACTGCATATGTTTTAACGGGCGCACTGAGTAACATTCACCCAGTAAAGTTGGTAGCGATGAATGGAAACTAGTCCCATATCTCAACGTCGAATAAAGTGTTAGGTAACCATTTATGTAAACGTAAAATTATTCCTTTCGCTTTCTTTTTTCTTAATGCATCGAAATGTAAAAATTAACATATTTATAAAGTATTTACTTTCTAAATAATTTCACAGTTTCATTTGGCCGAAGCATGAATAATGTAATGAGGACCATGGCATTGCTAATTTTACATAGGGCGGGATAATACACAACTTGTATACAAGTACCTAGATCTTAGGCAGGGCTTTCAAAAATGCTCATTTTACCGTGAACAGCCTATATAAACTTGAAGATAGGCCTACATAAAATATAATGGTATATTTCATGAAACAACGTCTTGTAAAGATAACGTTTCCCTTGCAGTACTACAGGAAATTTTCTAGCATCAATTTTCCAAACAATTCATTGTATAACGCATAAATTATTTTATTGTGTATCCTTACACTGCAGCGACGTTAATATCCAGCAGTTCGAAGAAGCTTCTATTCTTCAGATTTAATTTTTTAACAGATCTGTGTTTTTATAAAAGAAATATACATTACAGAATTTGACTACACCTTAGTTGGAGAAAAACTCAGCCATAGTACGTGTACTGAAATTTCAAAACTTGCATTAATGTGAGCAGTTTGCTAACCGTGAATCCGAATACTTTGGTTTTGAGTCATATTGGCTACATTGCTTCTGGATGCTATTATTCAAAAAAATGTGTACCTTATTCTGCCGCTCCAAACGCAGAAATTACACGGTCGTCACGTTGTGGACACAATGGTTAGTGTCCGTGCATCCAGAAGTGACGGTAAAATTACGAGAGAATATATATTCCACCGTGATGCAAATTTACACCCTAATTGGTATGGATATAACCGCTGCAGTTTCCAGCTACTGGATAGTTACACTTTATTTACACGTTGAGGCCTAAAACTAATTTTCCTGATTCACCACCAATTAAACTGAAACATGGCAGCCATTACTTAGTTTAACTGCGTGCACTTACAAGCCAGATAAAAAAAAAAAAAATTTGATTTCCAAAGAGATGAATTAATCACTTAGCTGAGCCCTTTAACTAGGTATCATGAAAAGACGACGTACAACCCCAGATAAATTATAATCCCGCAGGTCCGGCATGCTCGCGGCTAACGGGCTTGTCACAGCTGATACCTTTTTAAAAGTCAGGTCGTTGCATACCTTCTCGTCGACCATGAAGGCAATCGTTATCTTAAATGCCCATCTTGGACACCTTTGTAATTATTTCCACCCTCTTTAATAACTCGAACGAGGCCGAATGCAGGCGACGATAACAGCCGACAGCCACTTAGGTGCGATCATCCCGATAGCATCTGCTCTGAATGAAATTACACATCTCCTTGTTTATCTACGCATCGACGAAAGGAAGAAGTTGAACCACTTAGGAAATCACGAGTCCAATACAAGCATCGCTCATCTTTGAGTCATGCGCGGAGATTTCTTTCGTTCACATGCGAATCTGACAACGTGACCGTCGTATTATGACCAATCAGTAGGGATGGGAAAAATTCGCGAGTTCAATGACCTGTAGGCTAGACTCCACAGTCATGTGCATACTCGAGCCTCAAATTGTTCATTGGCTGCAGCCCCATACAGTAGCCAGTGTTACTTAACACCTGGCAGTATGGTGCTCGCTACTTGTTTCCCTGAAAGTCTGCTATTGGCTCAGAGTCGTCCAGGGCGAGCCTCATAAACTGCGATCCAATTACAAAGTCAACTTCAGTGCACACGTGTTTGACGTCTATCTTATCCTGAAATGAATCTGCGAAATGTTCCTATACCTACCAATCAGTAAAGAACCAAGAATTTCACGTTATAAATGGCACAGGCTAGACCTCGCATTGCTACATTTACTTGAGCAGAGATCATGAGCTCATTTGCTCCAGACCTCACGTTCGGCTCTCCCACACGGAATTAAGCTGCCCGAGTGCTGAATGTATAGTATTGGTTCATATACATTCAGGGTGTGTGTGATAAGTGGAGGTTCAATGGCAGAGTCGAACTAACGTATACTTCTGTGACAATTAGCATGTTACCAAATCATAACACAAAATTATATGGCCTCTACCAGTCAGGATTGAACCTGATTAAGAGTCGACAGTTGAGAAAGGAAATAATATGTCGCACTCAAGTCCGTGTATGATGTTCGTAAGGCTCGTCTTTACCGCTTTTGCATAAATTCGTAGGTTTCGTGTCATAATTTAAGTTTTAGGGGTATTATTGGAACTGTCTGATTATAGAAAACTTACAATTTACAATTTTTTAAATACGTTTGTATCTAATTTTCATTGCATGTTATTTCCTGCTTGCGATACGGGAGGAAATTATTGATAAAAAGTAAGTATGTTCTCGACTTTTTACAACAAGCAGATAGCACACAGCTAAAATTACGCACAAAAATATTAAACAACTCGTAAATTGTAAATTTCCTGTAATCGCACATTGTCAGTGATTAGCATGAATCCGGAAGTATGACGCGAAAACGAAGAATTTTTGTAAAAAGGGTGAATATGGGCCTTAAAGTTAGTGCCTACTTATATTGCAGTCACCTATGTTAGAGAAATCGCTTTACAATGCAACAATTTTAAAGGTAACCGTTTCAAACAAAATGTGTTCTACGCGACAATTTTTAGGAATGCTAGCACGTTAAGAATTCTTTCCAATTAAATTTTTTTTATTTCTTAATTTTGAAATTATAATTTGTCGGCAAAAAATAAAATGGCGAACGAATAAAATTTTTGGAAAGGGTCATAACGTGGCAGTATCCTATGAAAAAAAATTCTTTGAAGACATTTTATCTTTTTGTTTGAAACAGGTTATCTTTGATAGTGATGTACCAAGAAGGGATTTATTTGACATTGATTTTCCGTTCAAACTTCGTGGGTGCAGGCTTGGTTAATGTTTATTTACCAGTTCGGTCCCCGTATACGTGATCGACGACGTGTGTTGCGCATAAAATATATTTATGGTGGGAACTGTACAAAGCAAGGAAATAGTAGCCGGTATTATAAGCGTCTTCCTCGTGAGACACTTAGTAGGTTGAAGTTTTTGCATCTCTCACCTGTGAGTTGTTAAGAGTGGGATGGAGCTGCGCGTCCTAGGCCAAGAAACGAGGGAGCTATACGGGCGACACCAACACGCACGTCTAGTGCCTCATCGCTCCTACGCCCATGGCGTGCAGTATTTCCGCCCGTAACGCTGTACTGTGCAAATTAGATCTGTAACAGTGCGGTTTTATTACACGCGATGAAAGCCCACATATTAAACTAGCCCCGTATCTTTGTACTCTTCTCTTGCCGCTTAAGGAAACGGCATAAGGAAACCTAAAAAATTGTATATTTTTTTTACCATTTTCACTAATTTTTTCTCCAAGAATACACTTACGAGAAAAGTAAAAAATATGGGCATAGATAGTTGTTTTTTTCTTTATCTTTTCTGACAAAAAGTCGTATTTGCAGAACATTTATTTGCCGAGATACGCGTATTTGCGCAAACAACTATTTCACAGAAAATGTTTCAGTACATCCTCCGTCTTAATGCTGACATCAATGTACATGCAGTACGTTGTCACTGCTTGTCAGAAGCACGCTAAATACAAGTGCAACGCACACCAAAAAAAAAAAAAATTAACGATTGCAACCAATTGAGCGCGTAAAGGATTGTAGGACCGAACGGGTATAACAACTAGGCACAATGTGTCAAAAAGTGTTGACTTGCACGCTAAGATTTATCAGTCTGTTGTCAACAGTATTTTAAACTATTCACAATGGCTGTTCGCAGTACTGGTCAATCCATCAAGCAGAGAACTGCTTGCAATATCCGCTTCCGGGTTGTAGTTATTTCTCATCAACCCACTGAGACCCAGTACAGGTAATTGTGTTTACATAACGCATAAGGAGGTTATTTCTGGCCAGACTGTGAGCTGCAAGGCTTAATGTCCAATGATATTACTTGCTGGAAGTTAATACGTTGAGACCTACAAAATTCGCGTTATTGTTTCGCTGCAGGCTAAACTCCAACATATTGTATGCTAGTTTGACTTCTTCCATTGGTCGACAACTCATATAGCACATTTCAAGGCCGCGTTTAGCCAATAGTAAATTCTCAACGGTAGAGCAACCAATCTGCAGTGAAGCGATCACACAGGTAGCTGACGCCATATCGGTTGTTAGTAACCAATGATATCGCGAATAGTGCTCAAGTAGGTAGAATGCAGCAAAGAGTAATACGACGAATTTTGCATGCCTCAATAATTCTAAAACCGTGACACTAGTGTAGGCAATGATAGGTTCTCACTGCTTTAGCACAGTGGCGTGTTGCAATGGAAGATGGCAATGGCTCACTGCTGTACTTTCTCGGCGCACGCAGCAGGAGCCATAGTAACCACCATGCAGCCTAGGGAAACTGAGTGTATTCCGACCACTCACAAGCGAGCAGCAAGGGACCCATTACACGCGTCCTGTAGCGTCAGCTGACCAGCTGCGTTTCAGTGGCGGAAGTGTCAACTAGCAAGCAACAGGGTACAGGACAGAGCTAACGCGAGCTTACCTTGCAACACTTCACCACACGCCACTGCTGTAGCAGAAGACGAAGCCTTCAGCTATAATGTCGTGACAACGAAACAAGTGTTGTGTGTCAATTTTAGTACAGCACGCTTCATAATATTTCTTGTTTACTAAACCTGAAACCGTGAAGTGGGTATGAAAGTGATAAGTAGTCGTTATTTGTGCTAGAATAGTTTTTTTCTCCATCTTTCATAGTTAAACACGCACGATAGAGAGTTGCGTATTTTTTAATTATAAATAATAAAATTAATATTACTCTAGACGGATTAAGATACAGTAAAAATACGCTAACCCTTTCAGACCCAGTGTACACAATTGTGTACATTACGCACGTGTAGGTAATTTTTGGTCTGTACTGCGCATTACGAAGCTCAATGGCCAATGATATTACCTGTGGGTAAATTATTTGTAAACTGTCATACTGGTCTAGGTTATAATTGGTTCGTATATAAATGTAGTCGAACAAATAGTCTACAGCTCATTGGCTGTGACAACGAAACAGGAGATGCGTCGGCTTAGGTACAGAGGGCATCATTAAATGTTTTATTTGCAACACCCGAAACCGTAAATTAAAGTGGGTCTGAACGGGTTAAAAGAAATATTAGCCGTAGTACAATAAAAATGAATGATTCTCCGCCCCTGAGAACACAATTCACCTCGATGTAGTTTAATTGTTTTCTTGAATAAAAATAACAAAATTTTGGTAACAACGTAAATAACAATACAGATTATATTAGGCCTACCTTCATTATACAAGAGGATATTTGATTGGTCGATATACAGTAGGGCATTCCATTGGATTATAGCCAGCCAGTAATCAACTTTATTTAGCGTGTCAAATATGATGTTACCCAATAGGACAGTGACCAACAGAAGCAGCGTTCCTAAAGGACGTTCACGATAAAGTGAGCACTTTTTAAATCAGCCTTAGAAAAAAATCACTGCCCCTACCTGTATATTATATTTTAACGGGCTCAGTGAGTGACACGCGCCCAGTAAAGCTGGGAACGAATGATGGAAAGTAGTTCCATATCTTAAAGTCGAATAAAAACTGTTTGGTAAAAATTTGTGATAACTTAAATTATTTGTTTCACTTTCTGTTTTTCCAGGCATCGAAGTGTAAAAATGAGCAGATTGGTAAAATATGTACTTTTCTAATAAATACACAATTTTCATTTGACTGACGCATGAATAAAGTGACGAGGCCCGCGGCAATGTGTAATTTTACCTAAGGCGGATGAAGACAACGTGCATACAAGTAGATCTTAAGCAGGGCCTATATAATATAGGATATGACTAGGGCCGCCTGTTTTTCGCGAAAAGACTTTTGCGTTGGCTAGAATTCAACTTCGTACGTACACACTTGCAAATTTTCTTTGGCTATTGGCCACGTGTCTGTGCGAGAAGACATTTCGTATTCGACTGCGCCAATCAGAATTAACTCATCCTGACACTGAACGTCGGTTATTGGCTGGCAGACACCTAAGACGCGTGAGAGGTGAACTTACCTAACCAAGCAATAGCTTCTGAACTAACGTGTTTTGCCGTATAACTAGTCGTGGAATATTTTGCGTGTAGCAGGTGACCCTAGATATGACACAGTTCCAGTTTTTCTTAAATGATAAATAAAAGTGCATGTAGTACATACAAAGTGCGAAGGGTTAGGTGAAGTAGCACAATGTCTTTAAGTTTTGTTTAAAAGTTAATTTTTTGAAATATTAGCATCGAAGAGAGTTTCTTTTTGTGTTTAAGCTGCCGTAGGAACGAACGTAATAAAGATTCGCTTATGACAGCGACAGTTCAATAACATCACTTGCTCGAAGAATGAATCCCATTTATTAAGACCACGATGATGTTTATTTCTACCCATGGCTATGGATAGATCGCTGCGAGCAGAGAAAATATTTAAACCCATTCAGATCCGATTTCACTTGTTTTCTGATGTTGAAAATATGTAATTTTATGATGGGTGTCAGTGGCGGCGATTGAGTGCCAAAATTTGATGTTTGAAGCGGCGAGAGGGGGAAGAGGTTGAAAGGGAAGGATATTTATTTCTCTACACATTTTTTAATTTTCCTCACTCGCAACGCTGACAATTGAACGAACAGTCGAAAACACTGCCACATTCACAATTGCACATACACTAATAACTAAGGCTACAGATTTCGTAGGCAAATACGAAAATTAGGTGTGGAAATAATCGCAAAATTACAGCAAAATTGCGAAATTGCTGGAAACGATACATTAAGCCTAAAATAAAGTAACTACTTTAGTATGTATAGTGTTCATAAACATGTATCCCAGCCATGTTCATAAACATGTATCCCAGCCATGTTCATAAACATGTATCCCAGCCATGTTCATAAACATGTATCCCAGCCACGTTCATAAACATGTATCCCATCCATGTTCATAAACATGTATCCCAGCCATGTTCAAATTACAGACTATACGTTGTCCGTACAACTTTTTGTTTTTATCGTCCGTCATTTTTCATTCTTAGGTCAGTAGTGTACTTGCGACATAATTACATTTTGTGACTTGAAATAACGCCTCGGCACAAGGCATGGAAGTATGTTACCAGTCTGCTTAGTCGCTCTTCAACTGAATGTGCGCAAAACATGTTTAAATGATAATTTTAAAAAAATTGTGGTTTTTCGAAAGTTTAACTAAAATAATTAATGGAAAAGTAGGCCCCTTGTCTCCCTCCCGAATAGACGCATTTGATCGGTGTTGTTCTTAAAGTCAACACAATACTTGTTTGCTATCACAACCAAGCATTTGCAGGCTTCGTGCCCGATCATATAAATAAGAACAATTCTTAATCTAGAACAGAACATGGAA
The DNA here is from genome assembly GCA_029891345.1 of Dryococelus australis. Taxonomy (NCBI): domain Eukaryota; kingdom Metazoa; phylum Arthropoda; class Insecta; order Phasmatodea; family Phasmatidae; genus Dryococelus; species Dryococelus australis. The sequence continues at coordinate 297,550,316 of CM056993.1, read as the reverse complement.
AAACATTGGGCTCTAAGCTTTTCAATGTGAGTACCTCCCTGTGCGTTTATGAATATAATTGTGTACACTGGGTGTAAAAGGGTTAAGCAGGGTTTCATAAGCTTTCAGTTAACCTCAAACAAGCTATATATAGTGTTGCATAAAACGTGTAGAGTAGATCGTATGTTGCTGCATTGAAGAGTAAAATATGCACTGACAGCTGGAAAAAAATGTCTGGAAAATATCGCTAAGAATAGACATTTTTACTCCTATACTGTAATAACATTTCAAATACAACAGCATTATTGATAACATTATTAAAATAGATTTTCTATATTTCTGATGTAGTAAATAATGTTCTAATAATTATAACGGTTGTTATAGTCTTCTTTCTCGAAAAGGTTATCTAATAAATAGTTTCATTTCCAATAGAATTTAATATAAAATTCATTATATAAACATTTGTTTTGATCATTTTCATGTCAAAAGAAACAGGCCTATACTAATAAATTTAGCAAGAAAAATTCTAAATAATTTAAGTGAACTATTTTTTCAATCCCATGAGTGAGTGGATCTCAATAAAGAATACTAAATTGCCGTAAATAATAGCTATAGCTAGGCTGTGGATACCTTTTACCTACCTAAGCTTACAATTTCTTAAATATGATTTACTGCAGTGTATAATTATTTTCCTGTTTACGTTTTCTGTATCGCTGAGAACCCTGTCAGTTAACATTTGGCATATCTACGTATCACACAGAATATCATTGCATTAAACTATATACGTGAATAAACGTTATGTTATACGGGAAGAGATGTGCGTTTGCTCAGTGAGAAATAAAATAATGACGGTGGTAGCAGGAAACAGACGTTTTGTGAGAGTGTACTTCGATGTGCACTCCCAAAGCCAAATTTCGCAGCATTAATTAGGAACTCCTTTTCTTTTACTATTTATATAATTATAGAACCGGATTTGTAAGTTAGCAAATGTGATTTTCGTGTCCGTTGCAGGAGACTGCAATTAATTGCAGATCTGTTTCAGAAATCAGGACGATAAAAAAACATGGGAGGTAATGTGTTAGGTTTAATTGGACTATTGGCCATTTTAATTATCTTCCACAAACCGGCTTGCCTGAAGCTGGGAAAATCTTATATCAGGTAGCTTTGTACGTTATAATGGGCATGTTCGAACAGTAGATTATTTCGGGAATATTTAAGTAGGTTTGTGTCTAAACATATTCTGTAAAAAAATGTACTTCCAATTTTAATACTGGAAAGGTTTAGTAATTATTTATAACATAATTGTTTATAATAAATAATGTACGGGAGAATTCTTCGAATCATGACAAAAAAATTTATAATTTTGTAAAATATAATCTCACTGTGGAAATTAGCTTTGGATGAGAGTTATGTCCCGCTGCCTACAATGATAACAGTTATTAAGCCCTACTCCATGTATTGGATATAGTGAAGTCCATAATGCCACTTAAATTAAAGTAAATATGGGTTTTTTACTTGTCGGTCCACTGAAGAGGAAATTCTTAGTTATTGGACAGGAATGCTTGGAAAAGCTATATATATCCGGGAAGAATTTCCAATAATTAAAAATAATGTTAAATACTTAGAATAGATATTCATGTAATTACATGTTTTGATGTCTTACTTATTCTTGTTAATAAATTAAACTAAATAATAATGTCTTGGAAAAAGCAGGATGGGAAATTCGAATCGCAGTTGTCCAGGGTTTGTAATAACAGTCTGGACGTATTTCTTTGTGTAGTCCAAGAGCAACACAATTGAGCTTTTGAGCTTTCTACAGCCTAGGCTATTCACAGAATTTTTTTTTTACAGAAAAGTGCACTGGTGCAAATGCACTTGTCCTGCAAGTGCCTGCGTAGTTGAGTGTGTGTTCGGGTAAGCCAATGCAATGAGGTTGATCTCTGCCCGTTTCAAATGCGTTGCCGCTGTTATGACTGCCATAGGAGGTTCTCTCGTAGCCTCGAAATAAATGACACCACATCATGTCGAATTTAAACAGTGGCTCCATATTTAATGGCACATTACGAACCACCTTCAAGTCGCACGGCTGGGACGCGCATCATAAGTCCCAGAAAATGGGCTAACAACTCAAAGTTTAGCCGTCTTTAAAATGAAAGGTAAAATATAAAAGTCCGAGCCCGAGAAGTCGTTTTCCCTCTTATAAAAATAAAGGCATGTTTAAAAAACCCCAAAGTACTTAAGTTGCCTTTTTTGTTGGCTTGCATGTGAATATGACCACTAATAAGTAAAAGACTTAAGGTGCAAGGTCAAATTGTCAGAACATCAATATCGGAGTGGTAAATAAATAATTCATTTAACAATGATCAGTCACCATGAATATTTGATACAACAATTACTTTGCTATGGACTACCAGTATTCCATAATGTAAATGAAGTATCAAACATTCAGTATTAAGGGAATGGTGTACTACTTTAAAAAAAAAAAGTTACGATAAGCTAAGCACTAACACAAATTATAGTTTGTGAAAAAAAAAGTGAGGTTCACAACTTTTCTCAAATTAGAATTTAAGGTTTAGTTAAAATTTAAAATTTACGTACATGTTTCATTATTATATATATTTTTTATTGTGTACGAAAACGTCCAGACGAATATTATTTTTATAAAAATTTTCTTAACGCTGTCATCAGTCCCATTTGCACAGTCATGAGCGGCACACTACAGCTGCAGAGAAAATGGTGTATGGTACAAGTTTATCTTTCGAGCAAAGTAAAAGATTTTAAAGTGTTATTGGAAATGCCAGAACATGATTGATGCGCAGAGATGACGGAGGACAGAACTCGATACTGCTCCACCATCACGCGTAACAGTAACACGATTACGTGACAAGTTTGAGAAGGGCGGAGCTATGTGCGATGTGAAGAAAAGACAGTGCGGCAGGAAAAATTTGACAACGGACGACGGAAGTCGGGGCGCTGTATTGCACACATTAACACGTTCCCCTGGGAAGTATACTGCGCGTAAGTTAGGTGTCAGTAAATCAAGTAACCATCGAATTTTAAAGCAAGTAAAGTTAAGACTCTATATCTTGACGACTTCACGCTATGATGCGTGTCGAATTTCGCGAGTGGGTTATGAACATGTGAAACAACAACGAACATTTTACTGACGTAAATGTTTGGTCCGATGAGGCAACCTTAAAATTGAACGGAACTGTAAACCGCCATAACTGTGTATACTGGGACGATGAAAATCCAAACACGGTGCTAGAGTAAGCAGTTAATTTTCCTGGGTTAACACTATGGTGCGGTATGTCCAACAAAAAACTTGCGCAGGCATTCTTTTTTGACGGAATGGAGACAGGTGAAAGATACCATACCATGTTTCAGGAAAACATTGTATCAACTGTTCACCATCTCTACCCAGCTGACGATTGCTTTTTCCAGCAGGAAGATGCACCACCGCATTATAGGCGGGTCACGGTAAAATGAGCACTTTTGAAAGCCTTGCGTAAGATCTAATTGTATACACGTCCTGTATTCTTCTTATGTAATACGAACACTGACGTAGGCCTTGTCACTTTATCCATGCGTCGGTCAAATGAAATTGTGAAATTATTAACAAAGTACCTAAAAAATAATTTACAAATCTGCTCATTTTTACTCTTCCAGTCATTAAAATGACAAAAGCGAAAGAAATAATTTCGAGTTATCACAAATTGTTAACTAACCCTTTTTATTCGACGTTAAGATGTGGAACTACTTTCCATCCATCGTTACCAACTTTGCTGGGCGAATGTCACTCCGTGCGTTCCTTAAAATAAATGCAGGCAGGGGCAGTGACTTTTTTCCAATGTTCGTTTCAAAAGTGCTCACTTTATCGTGAACAACCTTTGCCACGGAGACGTACGGTCGCTTCTAGAGATGAAACATTTTTTGGGAGGAGGACAGGCCGACGAGGAAGTGTTGTGTATCCACCCACGCCGTTAGATTTTAATCCGCGAGGAACTCTGGAGGAAATTGCGTATGCCACAAAGCTATGGACACTGCAAACCATGCGAGGCACGATCGTGATCGCTCGCGGATCCACTCTCACGGAAACCATAGCTACTGTTAGTCGTTCTGATCCACGGCGTTTCAGACGATGTATTGCTGCTGATGGCGGACATTTTGATCAATTGTTATTGTTATCAACAGCCGCACACACTACGTTGTCCATATAGCGACAAGTACAAGCAGTCATGCCGGGTAGTATTTAATAGTTTCTCTTTTATTCCCGTTAAAAAAAGTGTAAACTTTAATTTTTGACTTTGTTCACATAGTACGCAAAAATCTTTCCCGTGCAGATTGCTTTCATTGGCTTAAACATCTATAGACATCGTTTAACTTGTTCAACATTACCTTATGCTTGACGGGTACTAAAGACTTGCTGACAGTGTAAGGTTTAAACTGGTATCCACTGAAACAATGTTCCCAGTGGAACTGGCCTCCTAGTGTACCGACGCCTAAAGAGTATTTGAGGAGGAATTGTTTCTAGGTTGATTTATTTTCCACAAGTAAAAGTTTAAACGCCCCAAGCTGTTGAGGTATCACCATCGCAAATTCAGAACTGCTATGCGGGTCCGAAGATATTCTACTGCATCTAAAACATATACGTTTTTAGTCGTTATATTCTCTCTGCGATTTATCTTCTTTCATCTTCAATTAAGCATGATATTATTTTAGATTAACTCATCCACAGCGCACTGTTCACGCTCCTAAAACTCAGACGTGTGGTAGGCTGGGTAACCGTAATTCTTCCCGGCATTGAAGTCCCCGCGCTGTATTCACTGATGCAGCACTGGACATTATTTGTTTTTATTCACATAAAAGCAATAAACGTAAGCATAAATATAGCATATTAAGTTTCTAAAAAATTCTCGTTGCCAGTCGACCGATGCATGAATATAAAGCAGGAATCACATAGCTCCAATGAACCCAACAAGAGACGACGAAAACAGCAGAAACGACACCACAATTAAAGTTTTCACCGTGGCCGCTTCAATTAAAGCACGACACGACAGAACCGACACGACGCTTTCGGCATTTTACCTAAGTATTTAGAAGATGGTGATAGGATATGCTAGTTTCAAAGGCGGTGGACAAGAGAGAAATCTAGAATACATGATGGTGACAAAATGTTATCGCTAATGCATACAAAGGTAAAATTATTATCTTTAAGAGTTAAATACAGTAACTTTCTAAAAAATAAACTTCTTGCAAGCTGCGTACTTGCCATTACAGGGAAAGTTTGAAATACAATTCCATTTCGCAAGGTTGTACATACACTGTGAGTCATGCGCACGACACGACGAAAATAGAAATCATTTCTAATCCAAAATAGCTGGCCGGACGACAGAATTTGTCGGGCTTAAGTCAGATCTTTCTTGTGTTTCATTGGCTGTTTAGTTTTAAGTGTCATGCCGTGCTTGTCTGGGCTATGTGATTCCGGCATAAGTCATTAGGTCTGAGACTATTTGAATTTAGCAGAAGCCAGCAGGCAGCGAGAAGAGAATTTTTCTGGCGCATTTGTGACTCAGAGAGTATTTGAAATACAGGCTATAATACAGGGGGAAGAAAAGTGTTCACGGTCCTAGTACCACTTTTAACCACCCACCGCATTTAAGGCTCAAAAGCGCGGCAGTGATAGGGGCGACAATGTCACGTGTGTCAAGTGTGAAATCGCCTCTACACGCATGGCTCCGAACTGGCGTACAGTGTTTTGGTGCTGCGCTTACCCATCGAACCCAATGGCCGTGAACCTACAATGTAAAAATGTTTTGTAATTTTTACTGAGATATTGTTTGTAATTTTACAAATGCTTGTAACAGTACAAAGATGTCTCTTGTAAAACTACTTGTTTGTAAAACTACAAGGTAGTAGAACTGAAGAAATATTTGTACTATACTGACCCGTATCCACGAACTTCAGCAAAATGGCGGACACTAAACCAACAACATAAAACTGTATATAGCTAATCGTGCAAAAACTATGGTTGATGTAAAGTGTAGTTGTACGCAAAAATAAATATATTGAGAAATTGAATAAAGCAAAATGCTTAAAGAACTCAAATAATCAAAATTAAACGATAATTATAATCAAACGTGACCGTATTACTCATTAACTATTAAGGTTTCCTAGCTACACGGAAGTCTTAAAATAAAATCCAGTACCGTAAGTGTATTCTTCTTAATCAAATAACTTCCTTAATATTTTGTTAGTACTTGCAGTTATATTTAATATAAAAATATGCGCTTAGTAAGTAAGTCAATTTGGTCTAGTGGTTAAGAGTGCAGGCCAATAATACAAGGAGTGTGGTTTCTAATTCATGTGCTGGTAAAGTGTAATAATTTTAATTCATAAATTATATTTTTTATAATTTTTTTAAAAATATATCCTCTTTTATTTATTAATTACGTTTGTTTTCTAGAAGAGAAAAATAATCTTGCACCATCCAAGGGCGCAATTGTACAAAATAGGAATAACACACACTGACACATACAGAATTCCAGAAATTTATTTAACAGCTCTTTAGCCCTTCTTACAAAAATGTAAAAATCACAATATCAGCTGGGATCACTATCCTCAGTGTAACAAGTAAGTAATTAAGAATCAGTAATTAAATTGCTTATTAGAAAGATTACAATATTCAGTTTACTAACTTCACAATGCAAATTATTCATGAAAATGACTAGAATTCTGAAGTTGAGCACTCACTCGATAAAATGTAAACAATTAAAATTTGGAGTGCCAAACCATTATTAATTACTCTTTCAACAGCAAAACCTGTTGTGGTAATGACCTTGACTCGTTCAGGCTGGCCCTCGACAAGTATTTTTTTTTTACACAGAAAACAATTTAACGTGTCTATCCTCTTATGGTGCATTAAGCCGACCCGCCAGTCCTACCATGTTCCAAACTCAGGACCAAAACGGATAGAAAGCCCTTAAAATAATTTTAACTTTCCGTAATACGCTCACCAAATACGTCTTTTAAGACCCTCTGGTCAGAAGGGCTATGACAATTAATTATTTCAGGCGCTATCATCGCGCTATCATCGCGCCAAACTACAAGACTTAAATTGGCCTTAATACCAGTGCCTGAAAAAAAAAACACGCAAACTATAGCTCACTAATTGACTTCAGGTATGACAATATGATTCTTCACATATAATTTAATTATGTATATTTAAATCAAGGACTTCACATTATACGCGCGCTGCAGTCAATAGACCAATCAAAGAGCGCCAGCAATAAAACAACACTTTAAAACTCCTTAAAAACGGTAAATCCGGGCGGTGGCATCCCAGAATAATTTACTAAAAAAAATTCTGAAAATATTTAAGGGACCAAACACAGCACCGCAATGTAAAACTTTATATACACAATTAAAATAATATCAAATTATCAAAACTCTTCCTCTGCGGGAGTCTGGACAGCCAAGACTAGGCACGCAATAGTAAACCATATGGGCCAGAGGCAGGCAACACTAAAGGAATATTCATAAAAGCTTCAAAAAATCTACCAAGTAAATATGCGTAAATTTAAAACTAGCGTACCGTAACGTCAAACAAACCATTTACAATTAATGCCACTCGAACTCCGACTACTTGAGCTATATGGACTAAAAGCATCGAAACCTCTATACACAAATTACGGCCCAAAAAGATTTTAAAAAGTTCCGTTCAGACTCACCACCTAATATTCCGTCATGGGTGCACATTTTCTAATCAGTTTTAACATTAAAACAACTTGCTGCCCGTCAATTTAAACACACTTATTTCATGAAACTCCATTACATTTTAAAGGCCGCACGTCGGAATCGTCGGCGATTGCTCGTGTCATTGAGAATTCCATCGGGCAAAGGTTCCATCAGACGAGCTTGTGAGAGGCGAGGTGCACAGTTGGAAGGTCGATGTAGCAATCACGTTGCAAATGTAAAACTTAGGTGCGTGGCAGGAGTAGGAAGGTGGTGGGGGAAACCAAGGAACAAGGATTGGAAGCCGAGCTAGCCATAGAACAAGAGACTGGGCGCTACCAACTGTAGCGTTGGCGGCGGCAATAACCAGTATAGAAGGCAGCACTGCCGCAATATTTGGTACGTACATTTTGCAATACTTGAAATGGTAATACAAGACTGTCATTTGTAATATTACAAATATATGTTTCGCAAATTTTACAAGGTCATTATTTGTAGTTTTACAAAGGAATATCTTGGCAACTGGATTTCCAAATTTTTTTTTTTTGTAAAAGTGAAACTATTTTTTAGAGCGAGTATTTTATTGTGGAAGGTCTGCAGCAATGCTCAGTAGGGGCCCCTCCAGTATTTCGTATGTACCTGAACTGTATATTTCAAGATATACTGATTCAAAAATACAGTTTTTAGTTGTGTTGAAGTGTCCAAAATGGCATTTATGAATTGCACAGTGTCTAGAATGCACTATCAGACGTCACCTGAAGCGCGTTTTCTTTTCATTGATCAGCCAAGGCCTTATTCACAATGCGCGGTCGGCAGTTAGCAATCGGCAGCTCGCAGTCGGCAGTTGCAGGCAGCAGCTCGCAGTCGGCAGTCAGTAGTCGGTAGATCGCAGTCGGCAGTTGGCAGTCGGCAGTCAAATGCAATTCATAATGTGCAGTCCGTGTTTTCGGAGTATTGTTTGTAAGCACTGGGAAAACGATCTTAACAATAAAGAAACACTGGGAAAACGATCTTCTAGCCCAATAATATCAATAAATTAAACACAACTGGAAGGTAACAACTGATTTAATTAGTTAAGCTAAATTTTGTAAATGACGGAACATAATTTTAATAGTAATGATGGGAAAATAACTTGTAAAATAATTTATTATTCGATTATTTAATTATGATCGATTCATCAATTATTTTAAAACATTTAGATTATTCACGATTTTCAGCTGTTTATGCTTAAAACAAAACCAAACATTGCAGATAATTACATGTTTTACATCTATTAAAATCATGAAATATAAATTTGGAACAACAAATTTTCAAAATAGTAGAAGTTCTTACAATTTAATAGAAAAATTTTTGGTGATATGGTCTAGCTGTTTAAATTTTTTTTTAGAGATATGCGGTATTTGCGGAAAATTTCTTGTATGGAATAGAAAAAGACAATAGATTATTTTTACCGATTATTTAATCAATTAAAATATTCGTAATTGATTCATTCGAATTACAAAATTATGCGATTATTCCATCACCAATTTTAGGCCTATTTATCGGTACTTTGCGCAACACGAAACGATCTGTTTGTATCTGCAGGTAATTATGATTTCCTTCACTGAATTATCGCCTTCCATAATTACGTGCAATATGTACTGAAGCCAACATGCACACTATCAAAATACAAATAATAACCAGTCCTGCAACAAATATTTGTTTACAGCATGTGATCGTGACCGCTACATCTGACTGGTTGGAATTCTTCGGCAGTAGGCAGTCGAGCAGTCCAAGATAAAGGTAGACCATCTCCGACTGCTAGACTGCCGACTGCGCATTGTGAATAAGGCCTTACTGAGTCAACGTAAGATAGCTTCCTTTAAAGAAATCTATTTTAAAAACTCTGCAACGCATCTCATGTGCCAGGTAAGCGGGCTTCTTAATATCGATTTCCAGTGTTGAATTGCACACGACTGAACAACATGCAGAACTCGTTAAAAACTATAGGATACGCTACAAAAACTGTCAAAAAAAAGTTCGAATTATGTGGCATACGAACGAAGAATACGCGGGAAAAATGAACACTTTAAGATAATTTCCCACTGTTTACTTATTTGAATGTTGAAAAAAATATGTTAAAAAGAGTTTACTTTTGTCAAAACTTAAACGTATTTAACATTATGGGTGCTTTAGAAAGCACATTTTGCATAAAACTCTTTGTCCGGTAGGGAACTCATAGTAATTAATATAATTGAATGTAAAAAAATAAGCGGCGATCTTTAATAAAAAAAACTTTCTTTTGGAAATGTGATGTTATTTAAATTTATTTTAATTGAAGATTATAGTTTTTATAACTGATATAAATGAGAATGAAGTCAATGAGAAAAATTTATTGTTTGTAAACATTTTACCTTATTTATTTAGCATGCAAGTACAGAAAATGTTATGACGGTCTGGCTTGATGTGACGAGTGGAGAACAAGGATCTAAATATGAATATTTTTACATTAAGCATTCTTTTTTTTTTTTCATGTAAACCGTAGCTCGTACTTTTATGAAAATTTTGGTATTGTGTGTACTAACTATTCTGTACATAATGTAGTACAGCCGGGTACAACACTCCACTGAAATGAACTCTGATAGGCTGTTCACGGCAAAGCGAGCACTTTTGAGACCCTAGTTACTTTTCCCTTTCAGCCATTTTTTTAAATCCTTTGACCACTTTTGCTAAAGAAATATTGCCCCGTGAGTAATAAACACAGTGTATAGGTATATCTCACCGGACTCGAAAGTTAACGTCTAAGCCTACAATAAAAAATATTTATTGGCTATTATCCCAAATGACAGGGCTTTCAAAAATGCCCACTTTACGTGAATAGCCTATGCAAAAATGGTTCCGCCTGTCTGCAGCTGTTTTCCGCGCCCGAGGCCTCGAAACGCGCTATCGCTAAGACCGACTCTAGCTCTGTCAGGGGCCGCGGTGGTGCAGTGGTTAAACTAATCTAGGCGAACCGGTTTCGATAACCGGCGGGGTAGCTCCCGAATTTTCGCAAGTGGGAATCTTGCTGGACGATGCCGCTGCTCGGCGGGTTTTCTCGGGGATCTTCCGTTTCCCCCGCCCCTGCACACCGGAGCTGCTCCATACTCGCATCTCTTCACCCCTCATCGGCTCTCAAGACCTCGATGTTAAGAGCCACCCAAAGCTATTCATTAATTCACTCTAGCTCGTTCATCACTCACCTCGTCGCCTCTAGGCGCGATGCGCTCAGCTGGCTTGCAGTCTTTCCGTCGGCGGACTCGCCGGAACGTGATTAAGCCGCGACCCAAAATTTTTATGGCACGCTAGTAAAGGTGAAAGTATAATGCATATCTAAAGACATCACGAAAGTTTATGTGTTGAGAATTTAGCAGATGATACTTATTCTGAAAACACCCGTTTAAGTTATTTTCACACTCCCAAAAAATATCCTTGGATTTGACATTACAACTTGAAAGTATTTTTTAGGCCCGAAAAGTTTCTGAAATGCTTTTCGTTTTCAGATCTTTATTTTTACAAAGTATCCAACCGTTTTTTAACCACTTGTTTTGTTCTAGACCTGTGTATATTATAATTTTTTTTAACACTAGGATATTTCAATGTAAATAATTTTTTCCAGGACGTACATAAATGTCGATATTTTGTTTCCGATTTATAAATGTATTTATTGGAACAATAATTTGGTCATGGAAATGTGCCAGTCAGTAAGAATCGCTGCAAGTAGTTATCCGTATGTGATATTTATTCTTCTGTGTAGGCTGTTCACAGTAAAATGAACACTTTTGAAAGCCCTCCTTAAGATCTACTCGTATGCACGCTGTGTATCCCTCCTCTTATGTAAAAATAACATTGCCATGGGCCTCTTCACTTTATTCGTGCGTCGGTCAAGTGAAACTGTAAAATTATTAGAGACGGAAATACTTTACAAAATCTGCTAATTTTTACACTTCTGTGGATTAAAAAAAAAAAAAAACGGAAATTAAAAGAAATAATTTTAAAGTTATCACAAGTAGTTACCTAACACTTTTTTTTCAACGTTAATATATAGAACTACTTTCCATTCATAGTTAACAACTTTACTGGGTGAATGTCACTCAGTGTGCCCATAAAAATGTGTGCATGCAGGGGCAGTGATATTTTTCTAAGGTTCATTTGTAAAGTGCTCACTTTATCGTGAACCGCCTTTAGAACAGTGTTCTAAGCTATAGCGACAATGCCATCTGTTTCCTGAACCGATTGCTGTAATAAAGACCCTATGGACTCGGCTTGAAATTCCAAGGCGACGGAACACACTCCAAGTTCATTCATGCTATTTTCCATGTTTAAATTCAAAATATGTTTGTTTTAAGCTGGAAAATAATTCATATAATCAAAAATCCCTGAATGGCAACGAGCAAAGAGAAATAACAGTGTTCAAACTAAGCTGAATTTAGGAAGTGGTAATGGTTAACGATCATTTTGAAATACCTTTACGTGACACGAATTTAACAGTCTGCCTTAAGCACTTTAAATAAACGTAGTGCTCTCAACATAAAATATCTTGAATTTAGTTCAGAAAAATGTAGCTTGACTGTCTCAATTATGTAAAATACTTAACTTCTCTCTCAGGTAAAATAGAGTTTGTTGAAGCTAATATAGGCGCCTTGTCAACATGGCGTCGCGTGGAATGTTCTACGCCAACGGCGTAACGTAGCAAAGTCTAAGATGAAATAAATTAAAAAACTTGATGAAAGCAGATCTCATAATGAAATACCAGGTTGAAGGCGAAGGCAGGACGGTGTATCTCGTAGAAGGAACGGAGGTGGGAATTGCAGGTCTGAGTGCGGTGCTACTTTAAGTGGCTCAGGGCTCACGGACGTTACAGGTCTAGCGAGCTACCTTAAACTCATAAACAGCAGCTGAAATAAAACTGTGCGGAGTGCTTACTCTCTCAACTTGACGCAAAAACACAATTAAAAACTGCAGCAAGCTGTAAGAGCTAAAACACCCTAACTTATAATTTAAATACCTCCACTACGTCCAACTGTAGGACGAGCTTCCTAACCTTACGTCTATCGCAGTCGAAGGTTGGTGACAGAGAGAGCGAACTTTCAAACGGCCCGCGTGGCCTAACCCTATGCTGAGCTCTCCAGCCAATCGGAGTACAAGATTTGAACCTGTTAGCCAATCGCAAGGCTTCCTGACTAACGAACTAGAATGACACTCTCCAAAATGACTAAATTCCTGTTCCATAGAGTTATGGGTCTCGTAGAAGTTAGTAAAAAATACAAAAGAAATTCCCTGAAACATTCGCAATAAAGGTGAGACCAAAAAAATGCAAAATATTAGTTATTAATTAAAATATATTCAAAAGAAATCTAGCTATCTATTTCAATTAAACGTTAATTATTGCCATTCGTAAATCTAAGCTTAAACATCCTAACAATATGAAAAATGAAAAGTAATAATAATAAAAATTATAAAAAATAAAAACATATGTGAAACATAGGTAAATTACAAGTATTATGCATGACAACGTCCAATGTGTGAAACCAACATTAATTATGAAGAATAGGTGCAGATCGTGAGAAATGATACGTTACAACACTACGAATCAATATATATATATATATATATATATATATATATATATATATATATATATATATATATATACATATATATATATAAACATGTTAATGAAGGCTTATTATGTGTATGAACTGGTAGTAAATTGGTTGAGTCACGAAGTTAAAATTAAAATTTTACTTCTAGGAGTGAGTTCGAAACTCTATCGGGGACGATATTTTTCCATAACGTATTTCTTGCAAATAATAACCCGTTAAGTAAAGTAAAAACTACATTTAGCCAACGGTTAATAATTCTCTTAAAAATTTATAATATGTCTCATACTTTCGTGACTTCGCCATCACTTTCAAGGAAACGAATGAAACAACACCCGTAAGCAATGAATTAATGTTAAGGCCTACAATAATACAGCAATATTAAGATATTCTATCCAGTTTTTTTACGGCCATACGCAAGTTACCGACTGTAGCAGTTCTAAGAATTTGGTTCATATTTATTATTCGAACCACACGCTGCCCACCCACCGAGGGTGCCAATGCTAGCACGAGAACTGCTGTCGTGTAATATGAATCTTCCATGGCAGTTCATACAGCAGCTAGCATACCGGCTTGTGCACCAGGCCTTGTGGAAGTTTGTACAGGACCAAGTACAGCAGCAAGTTTCGTGTAATATCGGCTTTACCATTAGTCACGTATGTTATGAAGTGATCAGGCCTTAGCTGAACGGGCCTGCCTGAACACACCTTCAAACATTGAACCATGGCACGAGCGTGATCGCAGTAACATCTTGCGGAAGACAGTTGCAGAATCTTTATCCATCGGCCAGTAAACGGAGCCGAAAATGATAAACTACGCTCCCGATATAATCCAACGCAACACTGGGAGTGGCATCTTTTGTCATCGAGTCAATAGATCAAGAATATATGGAGATGGGTATGTCCGGCCGTCGTTAACCGCCTCCTAGAATAAACCTCAGGCAACATGAACAAGGTCCGGACTTTCCAATTATTTGACTGTAAAGGGTTTTTTTACCGTCCTCCTTTTTTTATGCTTGAAAACTTAGCATGGGACGGCTTACAGACTAACTTATAACCTAACTTAAATTAACACCCATACCTCACCCGGGATTCGAACAAATATCCTCCCGCACCCCAGAACGGTGACGCACCAACCGATTGCGCCACGGATGTTCGACCTCTCCAACTAGATTGTAATAGAAGTGAGGTGTAGTAATACAATATTTTATAATTGATTAGCATCTTGGTATTACATTTTATGTTCAATAAACCCCACCTTATACTGTTACGCTCTACCTAATAATGACTCAGTATTTAGCTACGCCCATAACCTCTTTCAGGTATGAATAGACTTAAATGCTAAATCGTAACAGCGTGTCCTCAGACGGCCGCACAACGCAGCAGCAGATGGTACTACATGTCTTCCTGGAGAGATATTTGCATGACAATGGTCGCGCTAGCTGCGTGGAGCAAATCGCTCCGCCGCAGAGACAAACGACCGGCCGGCGCGGTTTGGTAAAATTCAACCCCGGAACACATGGCGCTTTATAATACCCGCAGATGTGAAACAGCCGGCTCACGTTACGAACTCCAGCCGCAGATGCCAGCGAAATAGCATCGCTGGTCAGCGGAATGCTGGAACACCGTTCGCCGATCAGTGTTCTAGTAACCTACTTGCTAGCCGGCTTCCCAGCCAATAAAGAAACTTCCTCAGCATTAACAGCCCTGCCTACCAAGCCGGCAGCCGCGAACTTCAAATGGGGAATCAATGTTAAACGAAATGCCTTCTCATTGCGCCAATTTTAAAGATAACTATTTCAAACAAAACGTATTCTACATGAAATTTCTTAAGGAATTATGCTACATTAAAATATCTTGCCAATTTTTTTGTTTAATAAATTTTTTTATAAAATGTAAATATTGAAATCTTTTTTTCAAAAATAATTTTATATAACAATATTCTCTGAGAAAATCGCAACATGATTTTTGTTTGAAATAATTGTCTTTAAAATTGACGTAGGTCTAATGAGAAAGAACTTCGTTTAAAATTGATTCCCCATTTGAAGTTCGCAAGTGCCGGCCTGGTAGGCAGGGCCGTTAAGTAGCCAATTACAGACGCAAGGCCCGTATCCAGAACTTTGCGCAGCCAATAAAAAATGATTACACCCTGATAAAATATATATATATTCCAATCACGGTTACTTCCAACTTTTCCGAAGCCCTGCTGAAGTTCTACTTACAGGATATTCCTCCGCCTCATGCAAACAAAGTTTAACCAAGTCTAGGGAATTACACCCAAGGGACAACGCACACAATTTAATAGTATTCTCCATAAGTACCATTTTTTACTAGGCGTTACCAACACACCTATTATCTCCTTGTTATACATATTATTTATAGATGAAATATTATAAGTTATAGAGAAAATATAGCTAAAAGTACAATTTAACCAACATTAAGGGTTTTTATGTTAATACATAGTACATATAGGCTGTTCATGGTAAAGTGAGCACTTTTTAAGGCCCTGGTAATTTTTCCTCTCAGTAAGTTTCTATCTTTCTGCCACTTTTAAATCTAAACATTGCCATGTGACTAATAAACAGAGTGTATACTTTTCACCTCTCTCAAAAATTTTATACCCTAGCCTGCAATAGAGTAAATTTTTTAAGGGTTAATGCCTTTTGGGAGGGCCTTAAAAAGCGCTCACTTTATCGTGAACAGCTTATAAAACGCCAGTGAATCATTACATATTCCGGAAACAACTGAACACGTCATTCATAGGGTGATTTTTCTAAAGTTTTATTCTAAAAGTGTAACGTTGCCGTGAATAGAGTAAAAAAAAAGAAGAAAAAAAACTTTGCTCGTGGAACCCGCCGGCTTCGCGATGCCGTCTGCGCTCGCAACGGTTTTGCAAAGCGACGCGCGGTTTGACTTGCTATGTAGGGAAGGGGGCGGGGGAGAGGAACATGCACACGTGCGCGCGCGCAAGCTATTTATAATTATTCTTTCTTTCTTTTTTTTGCTTGTGTGTTGTCGCGGATCGCGGATGCCGCAGCTCACAACGCAGGGGCCTTGTGCTCGCCCCGAACAGCAGCAGAGGCTGTTCCGCGGGAGACGAGATGGGCTGTCTCTAGAGAGACTCTTTAGTTCCTCGCCCTCTGTAGGTCACCGTCCTCGGGCGGCAGCTCCAAAGCTGATGGCTGGAATATATATATATATATATATATATATATATATATATATATATATATATATATATATAATCCAAGAAGTAGTAGTTTAGTGTCGCAATATAGGCATAATATAATCAACAATAGCATGTCAAAAAATTGTCCCTCAAGCTGCTAGGGGATTCAGGGTGGAATGCAGGAAAACTGCGCCCCTCTCGTCATCCAGGTAACTTGGGGTAGATAATTTGCAATAGTATATAAAAATGTAACCCATGAAGGCTGTCATGGGAAAATAAAGTATCAAATAAAAGTGAAGTGAAGTGATTTGGGCGGCTCGTAACAGCGAGGTCTTTGGAGCCGATGTGGGTGATTGAAGTGAATATGGAGCGGCGCCGGAATTGGGGGGGGGGGGGGCGAGGGGGAATGGAATATATCTGAGAAGACCCGTCGACCAGCGGGATCGTCCGACACGATTCCCACTTGCGAAAATCCGGTGACCCGGCCGGGGATGGAGCCCGGTTCGCCTTGGTGGGAGGCGAGGGTGCTAATCGCTCAGCCACCATGGCCCTATAAAGTTAAAAAAAAAAAAAAAACACACACACACAAAAAAAAAAGAACATCCTACACCCTTGTATTACCCAGAAGGGGCACAGGTACGGGAGTGATAAGAAAAAAGCGTTACCGGCCTTTGGCTGCCCACGAAAAAAAAAAAAAAAATTTCTTAGAGCTTACGATTTGAGGGCCGAAACTAAGTGGTTCAATTTTTTACTTCTAACAATTACATAATTAGCTTAGAAGATTTTTTATAGACTACATGTACGTATTTTAATGTCAACACCAATCGAAAGTCGTTTAAATAATCTTATTTAAACTAGTTTCATTCTGTTTCATAACCTTTTCACTTTTCAACATGTTTTCTTTACAAAGATATTAACTTCGTTGTTTTGTGGACGCGTTGTGATTTTACTTACTTTAAAGTACGCTGTGATTTTGCGGACACCTCATTAAAAACTAGTTGCCAACATTACTTTTGTGACACTATAAGTAAATGACTAGTTTTTACGACATTGTAGTGCGGAAAGAATTTTTTCAAGATAAATACTGATAACTTCAAGTTTAATACGAACGTGGGGGATACGTAAAATGATTGGTAAATGTTCAGTAAAATTACGTGTTGTAAAGTTAATTACACGTGTAATGTTTCAAGGAAATTTTCGGCAACTATTTCCAAACCTGTTCTTTGCCAAACTTAAAATTAATTGCTGTGTTTAGGTCATTTCATCAAGTTTTATATTTGTCGGAAGTATAAATATTAAATAGTAAGTATATACTATAGTCCAGTGGAAATAAAGAATTACCTAGGAAATATTGCAATACAAATTATTACTTCACAAAGTGACAGTAAATATGTCCTCTTCAATCCAAGAGACGTTCATTTTCTGCCACATTTTCATTATTGACCACAAAAATGGTGAGTATATTACTCCCGCGTTTGAAAACGGTTGGCCGTATTTTAAGTCTTACTATGGTTTTGTGTTCCGCTGGTCAAAATACCTAATGAGCTTTTTTTTTTGTAATATTGACCATTAAACCCCCCTTTTTTTCTGTATGTATGTCTCTCCCCCCAATCTCTCTCTTTCTCTCTCTCTCTCTCTCTACATAAATATCGAATTTTACTTTTCGACTGGAAGTTTTTAGAATTTACGAGGAAGTAGCAGGGAAATTTTTGGGTATGTCGAGTGCTTGTTTACAGTAGCTCTTATCCAGTATGTTTTCTAGGATGTTAGTTTGTTGCGATGGTATTCGGCCGAGAATCTCATTAATATAGCAGATTTGTCCTAGCACATTATTTCTGTTTTTATGATGTTTCACATACAGCTGGATCCCCTTAGTTTGTGAATTTTACTGCATTATTTATCTTTCATAAACATATTCACAGTTTAAAAAGGTACTTTTATTTAAAGATGGATGAGACAAAGCTTTAAATGTCTGCTTGAAGGTGCACGGGTGTGGTGCAATAGTTACTGCCAGTAAGCTAATCACATCCCACTGTAATGCGTATTTCTCCATTGCACTTTTATGAATAGCACAATTTCTCCCATATGTTTGCTTTTTCTGGGCAATTTAAGTACACTATGGCAGCTCGACTTCATAAAAATGTATGATAAAGTTCAAGGAAACACATTCTGATATCTTTGTTATGTTCATTAAAAGGAGGCATGTTGTTAGATGGAAAGAAAAATCTGGTCTGCTATAGCTGCAGGTCTCTTAACAGAGCAGCCGCAGATGATACATCTTAAACGGGCAGGAGGTTTAACAGGAGGAAAAGGCATTCCACATGTACGAAGAGCAATATGGTTATTGTCTATGTCAGTAGGCCTATGTTCAGAATACAATGGTGCAATAAAAGATAACAGCGTGATTCATTACGACTCAAGTGATCAGTAAACTTAGTACTTAAATCGGCGAACTCTTTTGAAGATGTTCCAACACTTTGGAATATTGCTAGGGACCGGTGTTAGAGAAGGGAACGAAATTAACACTGATCAATTCGTTAAGGCAGATTCCCACCCGCAATCTTGGATTCATAGAATTTTTTACCATACTCTGGAAATACAGTTTTGTATAATTTTTTTAATATTTTTATATATTTTTTTTATTAGGAAGAGCTCAGAGCACAGAGCATTGCCTAGTGAATTGCCTCAGGTCACTTTTTCTTGATTACTGTTGATATCGTCGCCATTGTAATCGCTCGCAAGAAATAATTTCGCCTTTCACCTCGACAATTACCAGCTAAAAATTAATAAATGTAGCGAAGATGTGACAGTTCGATTATGTTTAAGAAGTTGTTATTTAGGATATGTCGAGCGGGAAATTTCAATACACCGTCTGAAATAAAAAATTTGGCGAAAAATCGATAAATCCTAGATGGCAGGTGGGAATCCACCTTAATGTTAAACAACAGCTTTTGAATTAAATTAAGGACAAAGTTATGATTTTCGCTATTAAAAGGAGCTCCGGAATACAAGGACGTGGGAAACGGTAGATCCCCGAAAAAAAAAAACCCGTCGACCAACAGCATCTTCTGGCACGACTCCCACGCGCGAATATTCTGGAGCTACCCTGCCGGGAATCAAACCCGGTTCGTCTTGGTGGGAGAGAGAGAAAGAGCTTGTGTTTCACATATTTTCCGGGATGTCACTACAGATTGTCGAGCATCAGCGTCATTGTCATTCTAGCGCGACAGTGCTGCTCCCAGAAACACTTTGCACCAGGCTTCTCTGATATTTTTTGCTGTCTTTGTCACACGCTGTCCTCATCCAGCCTCACCACGCATCCAAATCGACTGAATTTTTCCTTCCTCGTTTTCCATTCCAGCGGGTAGCTGCCACTCTTTCTCACATTTTATCGTTCTCATCTCTAACATTACTTTTCACTTTCCTGTGATATCTAGAATATCTAATATTTGCCGCTGGTAATATATTTAAGTCTCTCCCTATCCACTTCGAACTCTGCGAACCGAAGGAGTTTAGAAGGTAAATCAATTTTTACAACACGACTGTATTCTTATACTAAAAATTTATATTAAGCTCTTTTTTCCAAATATCTGGTGATATCTCTTCCCGTATATAGCATATAAAATTATAATTTTTTATTTTCAAAATCATTTACTTTAATTTTTACCAGCCCGGCTTCAGTGCTTATTCCGTGACATACATATTTACTCATAAAAAAATAAATAAATTTTTGCTTCGAGAATATTAATAAGTTATTAGTCTAATAATATATATATTGTTATATAAAATTAACATTGTATGTAAAACCAAGTAATAGCGCATTTTAGTCTGTCTGTAATAAATATTTGATCTAAATTCCAATGTCTCCGCAAGTCATTAAATTCATTCCATAATCCGTTGCGAGTTTCTAGTTGTCAACAGGTTTTTAGATATTTTATCGGGAGTGGAAGAAGATGTTTATCGTTATACATTACACATACACATGTCATCTAGAACAAGACATCGTGAGCCTCACTTCTGAATGCATTGATTTATAATATTTGAAAAATCAGACACAAATGCACACACACATTTAATATTTAGCAATAACATAAATACTCACATAAACAATATAATTTTCGAAAATTTTTTTCGCATCTCAAATTTACGGTGCCAGATTTGTCAGTTTTAGTCCATAGGAAGAATTTTAATTCCTCATTTACGTACAGCGAAAGAAACTTCCTTGTGTTTTGGGAACGCTAAAAGCGACGTTACTGTTATGTGATCGCAACTGGCATATACAGATGTGAAGTTTAAGTTTTGAATCGATGCTAGGGTAAGGCCTCAGACTGCAATCATTTTCCCTGAGTGCCACACGAGACTGACTCCTTAGAAATCATGCCACTAAAGGAGTAAAATAAGTTGTTCTAAAATTAATGAAAGGCGTATTTACAAATAAAATTAATTTCCCTGCTAATTTTGTATAAAGGTAATAAAACAAAATTATATAAATAACATACGTAAATTAAGGTTGTGATAGCACATCAAGCATGAAAACGTAAGCGACAAAATCATTTAATTAAATTTGAAGAAAATAAAAATTTAATTCATCTTTTTAGGAGGGTATTATTTAGCAATAACAGTACTGTTTTTCAAATGTCATATGTAAAGAAAGCCGAATTTTCTTTGTTTAATTCAAACGATAAAACAAAAATGGTAAATTTTGTAGCTATAGTGATAAACGAAAAAAGTAAAGCTCCGTTAACAACACTAGTAGATATATTCCTCAGTAACATACACTGTCTTTCGCAGCAAAGTTGCCCTTGTTATTTGTTGTTTGCATTATACTATAGGTTATCACGTGTATAGCTATCAAACTCGCTAACTTTTAAGTTTCAGAATGTACAAACCTCTGCAATCCTCGGGCCGGAGTTCAGAGATAATCAAAACTTCGTCGCCTGGTTTGCGTCTGGGTACTTTGGCACGTTTGCCGTCGAATAAACCCGTTTCCTTCCATCGCAAGATAATCGCTGCCATCGAAGTTACTTACGTGGAGAAATACCGCCCCGCCGAGGCGATATTACATTTGCTAAACTTTTAAGCTGAGAGAACGAGGACTGCGTAAAGTTTGTTGTATAACAAAGCGGCCCGATGCAGTGTCGATGTCGAAGATGAGATCCGGTCGGAGCTTTGTAGCAAGAAGTTGTGCGTAGGATTTGGGGCCTACTTTACTTCGCAACTGGAATAAATTCACGCTTCTCTGGAAAAGGAGAGAACTCTACATAGCTCTGCTGATAACCAAGTTTAAATGGACTTGTTATCATAAGGTTTAAGCCAGGAAAATTGAATAAAACCAGTGATGTAGTATTATTAGATCTTTAATTAATCTGCATGCATTACTTCCCTGACACCAAAGATAGTTAAAACAAATTTCAATAAAGTGTTTTATAAACATTTTCTAAAATATAATCCCCCCCCCCCAGCTGCAAAGGTGAATTCCTATTTTCATACATTGCAAGAAATATTTCTTTTTAATGTAAACAATACTGTTATGCCTAAGAGCGCTAATGTTACGTTCAGTATAACTGGCAAGATTCTATCGTAGATAATCTTTTTGCTCCACGTATGTACTACATTTGGTGGCTGCCAGGTAAATAATTTATAAACAATAAATCACGTGACGTTGTAAGAAAACCATAGCCTATAATCTAGCGTCTTAATTGGTTATCATAAAGATAAATATTTCCACTTGTGTCTCGGGCAGAGACAATGCTTTATCGCTGGAAGAGTTAACTGTTTCCTAGGTAAATGTCCGACAGTTTTCTTCCGTAATTGGCCGACATGCATGTATGAAGTTTCTATCCCATTTCACCTGGGCAGTGAGATATTCCGACAATCTAAAGCAGAACGTCTGTGATTGGTCTGCAAAGAACCTAGCCGAGTCACAAACTTGATCATTCAGTCATGTAAGGATAAACCAGCTATAATCCATTCACGGTTACTTCAGCCTTTTACTGAAGTCCTGCTAATGTTCTACTTCCAGGATATTCCTACGCCTTGTGCAAACTAAGCTCATCTAAGCCTGGAGAATTACACCAGAGGGACAACGCACCACATTCGTGCTCACTCAGTTGTAGTGATATTGTGTATAAGAACAGTTTCTCACTAGACGTTACCAACATACCTATTTTCTCCCGGTTTTTTATTCAAATTATTTATCAATGAAGCACTATAATTTATAGATAAGATATTAATAACATTTCAATTTAACAGGAAAAAAAGTAACTTTTATGAACACAAGTATAAAACGCTTGTGATACAGGGCGTATTTAGGAAATAACTAAACACGTCATACATGGGGAGATTTTTCAAAGTTTTGATTCAAAAAGGCTGAAGAAACCGTGAATGGACTATATAGTCTATTCGCGGTAGCTTCAAAGTTTTTAAAGAAACCTTAAAAAAATAAATAAAGAACATAATGTCGTGTTTGGTTGTTTCCTAAATATGTTATATATTATAACAAACGTTTTATACTTCTGTTAACATAAAGTTATCTTATTTTTGCTTAAACTTAACGTTAACCCAAATTTTAACTATATATTATAATATATTATTTATAATTAACATGATTTAAAAAGAGAGAGAATATGGTGCGTTGGTATTGCCTAGTAAGATATAGTCCTTATGCTAAATATTGTTACGCAATCGCTAGTTAGTCCCGCGCTAGCGAGCAGAAGAGGAGGATAGGATTTTTGTTAGTGGGCGGCGAGTCACAAGGGATATTTGAATGACAGGCGATCGATAATCCAAGACACCCAATCTCGTTACGAAAAAATGTATCACTACAATAATCCCTTTGCGGTACGCGCCGCTACCCTTCAGCAGATTCAATTTCTGCGTTTTATCTGAATAATTTTCTAGTGGTTTAATGCCCTAGTTTCTCTCAGCATCACTCGAGGTGCGTCGAACTTTCCAGGTCAAGGTCAGCGAGCATAAGTGCGACGGGCCTCCGAGCCGGAAGTTGACGAGTGGATGAGTGACTGGAGTTTTAGCAATAGACGACGAGCGAGAAGAGAAGTACGGGCAGCGAGAGAAGTGACTAGCGCAGCGAATTGTGCGACTGGCAGGCTGAATTATTGGACTGGATGCGTGAGTGAAAGACATTACAAATGATGGCAACAGACAGACTGAAAGTTTGTTAATGGCGAGTATGAGTCAAATTACTAATATCCAAACAGAGACAATAAGAAGGACGTTAACTAGCGTTAAAATATACACTGTCTACCAAAAAGTAATTGGGCACCTGTCCACAATGTTTGCTCGGTGGTTGTCATCCCGTTAGAATCTCGTAGGGCAACCTCTTGCGGCTATAACAGCAGCCACCCTGTCTGGCATGCTCTCTACGAGTGTTTGCAGGACATCCACGGGGATTCGTCGCTATTCCTCTTGCAACCATTCCATGAGTTGAGCAATGGATTTTGGCCGCTCCTGACGAGCCCTCGCCCGATCCAATTCGTCCCAAAGATGTTCTATAGGGTTGAGGTCGGGGCTCTTGGCGGGCCAGTCCAATCAGCGAACATTGTTGTCGGCGTACCACTGCATAGTAGCCCTTGAAACATGGCACCTAGCATTTTCCTCCTGGAAGTAACACGAGTCCATTCCGTAAAAACGCCACAATGTTGGGAGCATTTCATTATCCAGAATGTTACAATAGGCCTCTGTGTTCATGCTACCAAGGACAAACACCAGTGGTCCTACGCCGAAGGCCGTTAAACACAAGTCAATTGACGTACTGAATTACCTATCTTCACGGGTGCCCAATTACTTTTTGGTAGATAGTGTACATACATTAAACATCGCGCTGAATTATAAATAGAAAGTGTAATGGTGTAGATAGTGTCACAGAGTGGAAGCATCCGCAGGAAACCCCACCACTCCATGGCAGTGACCTTCAACTCCCCTTCCTCCCACTCCACTCATTTAAGCAAAATGAGCCTTACCAAAAACCTCCAAGAAGCAGAGTTTAAATAGCAGAGTACAAACTAATAACACAGTCGCAATAAATTGAAACAATTAAACCATCCCCTGGTATGAAATGAAATACAAGATAATGAACCCCCAAAATTGTGAGAAATGATTCAATAAACTGTTATTTTTCTTTTCCGTTATCTCCGGACTTGTTTTCTTTCTTCTCATAAATTGCCCATGTCAAAAATACAAGCATTATAAAAATACAAAGAGCCAAAGAGGCTTTAAAATACATTACAGTTATAATGTTTTGTATGAAAATTACATGAAGTTACACTTAATAATGGGCTCCCATAGCAATACATACTTAGCCCAAATATTGTAACATTGCCAAATTACAGAATATAAAAAAAAGTATTTAAAAAATGTTTCCTACACATGCGCTATAAAATGCCCTCATCAAACATGGCAGGATATGCTTTCTGCCAAGTTATAATGTTTTCATCGTGAGGTCCCTATCCATTCGGTCTCCCAAGTCGAAAGAAAACCCCTTTTACAGTCGAGAAACACGTTGACCGGGGTATTAAGGAACATCCCATACAGTTTTGTTGGTTCGAGTCCAGTAACATTCAGATCTTGATGACGTCGAAGGTAGCGCAGGACGGTTGCCAGACGCCATCCAAACACTTTGGAAGGATGTTAGCATCGACGTGGTGAGGGGTGGGGGAAGCATCAAGCCTACACGCCGACAGTCTGCGCTCGCTTCGCCAAGCTACGTAGACGCCAAGCTACGACGCCAAGCGTCGGTACCAACGTCCACGATGACTTACGTCGAACGGGTCACCAACAAGGCAAGCCTCAGCTCCCTCGTCGATCTATCCCCGCGTTAGGAAGTACAAGTTTCTGCGCTGATATTAATGCTGGATGTACTGTGTTCTAGCACCGTCACATATGCTGTAAATAATAGCTGCGTAAAAAAATTAAATCAAATACAGTTATTTTATTTTTATTAAGACCATCCCTGACAAACTCCGATACGCCCCTCAGGCATCTTGTAACCATATTATTATAGGCTGTTAAAGGTAAAATGAGCACCTTTGAATGCGCTATATGTATATATATATATATATAGAGAGAGAGAGAGAGAGAGAGAGAGAGAGAGTATATATATAATTATAATGTAGAGAATAACCCCCAGGTTGTTTGGAGGATCAGGGTGATTGGTGGGTGGCAGTATCAACCACACCACATTCACCCTCCGAGCAGCTTGGTAGTAAAATAAAAATTCTACTGATTCACATATATCAATAATCAATAAAGAGTTGATGGTATGCGAAGCAATAAAAACCAAACAAAACTAGAATGTTATGTGATTCGAGGGAGCCAAAGAATGGAAAGTCACAATATAGATAACACAGTTATCAGCTAAAGGAACTACTATAATCACACTTTATCCAGAAAGAGCATAGGCACGAGGGTGAAAAGAATGCGTGACTGGTCTTTGGATGGCCACGAGAAAAATCATTAGACGCCCACCAGTCTTGCTCAAACAAATGTGTCAGGGAACAAGGTGGTGTACCATTGTTACAATAACAATCCTGAAACATGAGCTTGTGATAGTTGTGATAAAAATCGACATTTTCGCAGACCTCTTCGGCGAACAGATACCGAGAAGAAGCGGCAGTCTTAAGGGGTTACAGGATGTCTCGAATCTAAAACCCGTATTACCAAGGACAAGAAAAAATCGCGAATAAATTTGAGGACCACACTCTAAATCTGAATCAGTGAGAATTTCACTGTGTAAATCGGTCAAACGTATCTGACTAATAAAACAGATACTTCAGTGAATTTAACTGATGAACCAGTGAAAAATTGCCATACTTCCTTCACTGATTAATTCACTGGCATTTTCCACTGATTCGTCAGAAATTTTTTCCACTATTTTCTCGGTGGTTTATTTTTTGACTGATGGACCAATGAAACATCTGAGCAACTTACTCCATCTCTAATTATTTTTTAATAATTTAGACCTATCAGCGAAACAGCGCGTAAAAATGGCCGTCGAACATAGTTTAAAAACGGCCTTTAAACAACGTGTTTCAAGTGAGGTAACAAAGAATAATCGAATAAAACTAATACAAAATACTTTCTAAAATGTGTTTCGTCTTTCAAAACGCCATTTTACGAGGTAATATGAACACACGAAGAGTGTGCACTCGTGTATGTGTGTGTGTATGTATATATATACTATTCGTTTTAACAATCCTAACTGTACTAATCAAACGAAACACGGAAAGTATGCGCATAGAATTTCAAACTACACTATTTCGCAGTGGAATTGTAACACATGCATTTTCCTCATATTATATCAACTTGGTCTGTTAACTCAGTTGGCAAGGCAAAGGCCTAAAGTCGAAGGGTGTACGAGTTCAATTTCGGCCACTTGCGAAATCTTTTTTGCTTTTTTTAAATACGATCAATTTCACAATATAAATAGTAAACTGTCGTAAATATGTTTATTTCGGGTAATTATTTGCATATATTTAATAAAAGCAATATTTAATTCGCCACTGCAGTCGGCCGTCACTTATTCAATCAGTGAAATTATTTTACGTCACTAATTCAATTCAGTCAGTGAAATTTTTTCACTTAAACAATCAGTAGTTTTCCACTGATTCTAAGAGCAGCCATTTTCACTGATTAGAGTAGTTGAATTTTACTGCGAACCAGTGGTTTCCCACTGGTTCGAATTTAGAGTGCAGATATACTAGATACGTGAACAGTGAAGTCGCCTTTGCTCATGGATCACAATTTCTTAGCCGCGCCCTGGATAGCTCCGAACCAATAACCACCTTGCAACTAAACAAGTAGTGATTCCCATACTGCTTGGTCTGGGCTACTCACTTAGCAGCAGCCAATGAACACAGAGTTAAGGCTCGGGATTACAAATTTCTATGGAGTCTATGGTTAGCCTGCTCGCCCCCACCAAGACAAACCACATACAATCCCAGGCCAGTTCACTCCCAGATATTCGCATGTGGGAATTGTGCCGGATGATGATGCAGGTAAGCGGTTTTTCTCTGGGACCTCCCGTCTCCCCCACCCTTTCATTCCGGCCCTGCTCCATACTCACCTCAATCACCCCCATCAGCTCTCAAGACCTCGCGGTTAAGAGCAGTCCAAATCTCTTCACTCACTAACTCTATGGAGTCTAGCCTTCATGTTACTGAACTCTCGAAATTTTCCTGTCGCTGCCTATAACTAAAGACACTGGAAAATCACGAAAAAGTTTTGCACCAACATATCTTCAGTAACATAGACTACTATACCAATCATTGTTACTTCCAGCTGTATTTTTTTCTGGTGTTCTGCTAATGCTAATGTTATACTTTCAGCCTAATTCTCCACCTCATGCAAACAAAACTTAACTAAGTTTATAAGATCACGCCAAAGGGACAATTTCGCCCCATCTGTATGTTTTCAGCTTAAAGACTGTTCACGATAAAGTGAGCACTTTAGAAATGAAGCTTGCATGTATTTTAATAGGCGCACTGAGTGACATTCGCCCATTAAAGTCTGTAACGATGGATAGAAAGTAATTCCATAACTTAACGTCGAATATGAAGTGTTAGGTAACCATTTGTGAAAACTTAAATTTATTTATTTCGCTTTCTGTTCTTTTTAATGCATCGAAGTGTAAACATTAGCAGATTTGTAAAGCATTTACTTTCCTAATAATTTCACAGTTTCACTTTACCGACGTATGAATAAAGTGATGAGGCCTATGACAATGTTAATTGAACTTAAGGCGGAAGAATACACAACGTGCATACAAGTAGATCTAAAGCAGGGATTTCGAAAGTGCTCATTTTACCGTGAATAGTCTATACCTACTTTCCGCAGTATTATGTTATAACGACGAGTTCGTACCCAAAGGTTACCTAAAGTGCCAAGAGAAAACGATAGGCCATTCATGTAAATTCCAAATTTTCTGAAGCCCTGCAAAAATTCTGCTTTCAGGATATCCCTCCACCTCATACGAACAAATCTTAACCAAGTCCTTAGAACTACACCAAAGGGACAACGCACTGCATTCGTGTGCACTCATTGTAATAATATTTCGCGTAGGAGCTATTTCTTACCAGGTATTACCAACACGTCTATTTTATCACTGTTTGTTATTCATATTAATTATAAATTAATATTATAATGTTTGAATAAAACATAAATAAATGTTAAATTTAACAAAAAAAAGGGTACTTTTACCTTAACACAGTTATAAAATGCTTGTGATACATATCAACTAAACACGTCATACTAAGGGTGACTTTTCAAAAGTTTATTAAATAAGTACGAATAAACTACGAATAGACTATATACGATATATATCCTACCATAACGTGTGGAAATTTTTATCTGAGTTCGTTGGCTTTTGAAGGCTGTTTGAATTATTTGAATTGTGTCAGGTATTTGGCACACAGATGCTTCTAATGTGTAGTCAGGCCAACATTCATATTTGCAACTTTAACACGAAGTAGGAACAAGGTGTACCCAACAACTAGAGGACGGAAAAAAGTGAACATTGAGAAAAAAATAATAATATTATACTTCATGGAGAATCAAATATAACATTAGAAAATGTGGCCAGAATAACCCCATTCCTGAATGGACAGCTTCACGTAGGAGAAAATGGAGTCTAGATTTAGTAGGGTGCAAGATATAGGTAATGAAAATAGGGATAAACTAAAGACCCTGAGGAAACAGAACAGGTTAAAGGACTATAATATGTATAAGGATAAAGATGGAGTAGGGCTGTAGTTCTCCAAAGGCCTTCACGAAGCTATTAAAAGTCCATCCACTATGCTGATCTACGAAAAGAACACCATTTCACAGCACTCCAAAACGACTAAAAACTACTTTTTCCAAACGTTGTATTTCATAACATACGCGTCAGAAACATACAAAACAACTCGAGAGCACTGTGTTGAACCTTGCTACGGACTTTCCAACAATAAAAAAGTAGGGTCACCGCTGAAAGTCCGTTAGAAACACCCAGGACGGCGAGAACACGCGCGCCAGTTACGAGCCTTGCGCTTAGCAGCGATGGCGCACTTGACGAGCGTGGCATTGTCACCCTTATCACTCCAGGTAGGCGGGGGACCTAAATATCTATTTGTACGCTTGTTGTGTATTTTTCCGCCGTATGTAAAATTAACATTGCCATTAACCTGGCTGCGTTATTCGTGCGTTGGTCAAGTGAAACTGTGAAACTATTAGAATTGTAAATATATTAGGAATATTTCTAATTCTTACACTTACATACACAAAAAAAAAAAAAAACAACAGAATGCTCGAAAAATTATTTCAGTAATCACGAATGTTTATCTAACACTTTTAAGACACGGAACAACTTTCCCTCTATCATAATCAACTTTACTGAGCTCATGTCAGTCAGTGTGTTAGTTAGAATTTATGAAGGTTTGGACAGTGACATTTTTCAAGCGTTGATTCCAAAAGTGCTCAAACAACCACGCATAGCTTATAAATGCTGTTCACGATAAAGTGAGCACTTTTGAAAAAAACCTTTAAAAAATGTCACTGCCCCTGCCTGTGTATACTTTAACGGGCGCACTAAGTAACATGCGCCCAGTAAAGTTAGTAACGATGGAGGGAAAGTAGTTCCATATCTTAACGTCGAATAAAATGTGTTAGGTAACTATTTGGGACAACTAGAATTGTTTCTTTCGATTTATGTTTATTTTATGCATCGAAGTGGACAAACTAGCAGATTTGTAAAATATTTACTTTTCTAATAATTCCACAGTTCCATTTGACTGACGCATGAATAAATTGATGAGGCCCATGCCAATGTTAAATTGAAATAAGGCGGAAGAATACACAACGTGCATAGAAGCAGATCTTAAGCAAGGCTTTCCCAAAAGTTATCTTTTTACCGTGAACAGCCTTCGGTATCGTAGTAAATAGGGCGCTGCTAAGTTCCCACGTACCATGTTGCCAACACTGTAGACGGCGTCATAAGCCACGAACCCTCCACGTTCCTCTGACGCGACTAAACCTCATCACGCAGCGCGTCGCTCTACCGTGAAACCAGGCGTCGTCTTCAAAGCGACCAATTACGTACGCGTTAGGCACACTGCTTGGAAACTGTTGCACGAGGTGGCGTAAGCTCTAAGCCGCACTTCGCAGGTAGAATTCTGTTCACAACCAACCGGCAAGTATAGGGGAACCTATTTTTCCCGAAAAAATTTCAGGGCAAGTTGTGTTCCAACGCACTTTAGTTCGGAACCACTTTCGTGATTGGATCATTCATATTGTTAAAGGCTGTTCACGATAAAGTGAGCACTTTTGAAATCAACCGTAGAAAAAAGTCACTGCTCTAATAGGCTGTTCAGGGTAAAATGAGCACTTTCGAAAGCCCTGCTTAAGATCTACTTGTATACACGTTGTGTGTTCTTCCAGCTTATGGAAAATTAACATTGCCATGGGCCTCATCACTTTATCCATGCGTCGGTCAAGTGAAATAGCGAAATTATTAGAAAAGTAAATATTCTATAAATCCGCTCATTTGTACAATTCAATGCATTACAAAATACAGAAAGCGAGAGAAATAATTTAAGTTATCAGAAATGGTCACCTAACACTTTTTGCTTGACGTTAATATATGGAACTATTTCCCCCTCTATCGTGACCAACTTTACTGGACTCATGTCTCTAGTACACCCGTTAAAACATATGCAGGTAGGGGCAGTGACTTTTTTATAAGGTTTATTTCAAAAGTGCTCACTTTATCGTGAAGAGCCTTTACTTGCATATATTTTAACGGGCGCACCGTGTGAGATGCGCCCAGTAAAGTTGGTAACGATAGATGAAAAGTAGTTCCATATTTTAACGTTGAATAAAAAATGTTATGTAACAATTTGTGATAACTTTAATTATTTATTTCGTTCTCTGGTTTTTTTTTATTTTTATAATTCATCTAAGTGTAAAAATTACCAGAATTGTAACATATTTACTTTTCTGATAATTCCACATCTTTACCTGACTGACGCATGAACAAAAAGTGATGAGGCCCATGGCAATGTTAATTTCACATAAGGCGGAAGAATACACAACGTGCATACAAGTAAATCGTAAACAGGGCTTTCAAAAGTGCTCATTTTACCGTGAACCGCCTATACGCCTCTTATCTGTTAGCCCGGGAATTATGGAGGGTTAGTATCGGAGGAACTTAATCCTTATTGACTCACGCATGTGACCGACTGTCTTCACACAAAGACAAGCGACTAATAGTATTATGAAGGCTCCAAGTGTGCACATAGGATATTGAAGTCTAGGCTTCGCGTAGATATTTTCGCGAGTAACTGGTAGCGCACTTTTATTATCACGTCTCAACTAGACGGTGAAAATGAATTTACGCATTTGATAACAATGAAGAAAGAAATATTTGCTACCAGCAAGTGCATCTTCTTGCCATCGGTGTTAACAATTCATAAATAAAGGACTGTAAATTTTCACTTACGTAATTTAATTTACGGAATCCTAATATTTTTTAAATTATACATAAAATATAAAATTTAACGGTAACCTTGGAATAAATTTTCAAATATGCAAATAATTAGCTGAATTACACGCAGCTAACCGAAATTAAGTAGGCCTAAGTTTGTCAGCTTTAGACATGTCGTAGAAATTAAAACAAGGATTTTAAAAGCGTATATACTGTTAATGGATATATTAGAAGTATGCACGGCCAGAGCATATTAACAACACTGTTAAAATTCATATTTGAACGTTGGTTTAATTAAAGTCAACTTTTCAGAACACGTTTGGATTTTTGTTAAGAATTAGTTGTATATTTTCCATTTAGTATAGTTTTTAGTGGTAATCATATTGAAGAAATCATATTATAACCCATTATTTTAGCAATGAAGAAAAAAGGAGCAAAAAAAAAAGGGGGGGGAATTCATCTTGGATACTATGGATTAACATAGACTAAAACTTGCTAATAATCTGCTAATATAAAATTCTAATATTATCCTAGTTGTGTTTATTATAATGCACTACAATTTTGTGGATGCTTGAAGAGTACTATATTAGACACGTACAATATAATTAAGGCTTAGGAGAAATGAACTAGTTAATGTTTTGAAACAACAGTGCAGTTTTATTTTTACTGATATTCCACACTTTCCTTTATACAATATATGTCAAGTGTCTTTACAGAGCGAGGAAGATATGTATAAACATGTAGATTTAAAGAAAATGGATAAATTTAAGTACTTATTTGTACAAAGTATGATTGTTCTTCATTGTGTAGATGGTAGTTACATATTTTAATTACCAAGTAGAACAATAAATTATCAAAGACAGCTAGAGTAAGTTGAAATTTCAAACAGTATTAAGATATTCTTTAATTTTTGAGAAATTAAAAAAAAAAAGTTACTTCATAAATTAATTAGCAGACCACAGAAATGAGAGAAAGGCGACCACGAATAACTTCGAAGATATGAGATAATCCATGTGCTATCACTTTTACTACGGGGCAGCAATTTACTTATACAGTGGAAATTTCCGCACAACTGGGTAAAAAAGCTCCGTTTTCCTTGCCTTCGCGACAGAGTTTTAATATGCTGCGTCGATCTCGTGCAAACTTAGCCAACTTCGCCTGCTCCATGGAAGAGCAACTTTTGTCACGAGCTGTAAGAAATTTACTCGGAGGACACTCGTGTCGACGCGAATAACTGTCCTACCCACAAAGTGTTAAACAGTTGAAGGATTGATTCATTAGCTTTCCCGAGGTCCTCATAATTTTAAAGCCACATTTAAGTTCAATAATTTTCTGAGTGGCTTTAAACTTTGACCTGGTTACCATCGGAACCATACCACTACGAAACTGTGAGGCAGATTTCGAATGTCTGTAAATAATTCCTTCAGATAATGACGAATATATTGAGCTACCAATGTTTTCCTACGAGCTTACGTTTCGTAATGTGGCACGTAGAAGATTTTTATGATGGTGTGCTTAATTTAATGGCTGTTTTGGTTCCTTGGGAAATTTCGTGACAACCAGGAAACAAATTACCTTTCCTCTTCAGTTTTCTGCTTGACTAAATATAGACGGACTTGGCAGGATTATCCACGTAGAAGTCTAGTTTTGTGGTCAGTGGCATGGAAACGACATAGCAGTCAGTCCTGAACCAAAGGAAGAAATGTTCCACTTCTATAAACACCCAAAACAACTACCACAGTAGTAAGAATATGCCGATTGACTTTCAACAGGATCGGGGATAGAAGCCGGAGCCGAGGGAGGCGCCATCTTGTTACGTTACTGTACGCCATTTTAGATGTCATTGATATGACCTTGACACTTGACCCGAGACCTTGACCTTGACCCCTGCAACCTATGATCCCAAAAACCGGAAAAAATTGCAGAACAATTAAAAAAAAATCTAAAAAAGGTTATTACAAAAAATTAATTAAAAAACCGTTTAGAAAATATAAAAACCTTTTTAAAATTTATCAAAAATATAAAATTAAAAAATTAATTAAAAAATCGTTTAAAAATTTATTTAAAAAAAAAATTATGTAAACAATTTCTTAACTAAAAAGTCTTTAACCGCGGGGGCCGTTTTCCCCTTTTGTCCCTTCAACATTTCCCTTTTTTCCCTTAAAATTTCCTCAAGAATTTTTTTATTAGAAAATCGTTTAAAAATCTGTAACCCCTGCGGGCATTTCCCCCTTTTTCCCTTCAACATTTCCCTTTTTCCCCTCAACATTTACATAAAAAATTTTCTTTCTAAAAAGTTGTTTAAAAATCTCAATTTAAAAACTTACATTTCTGGAGGTCTCCCTCCTCACCGCAATTACTCACTTCTGTTCGAATTCAGCAGACAACTGACTCCCTCGCCTCCACTCGCTCACATATACTCTTTCCGCCATCTTGACTTTTTTATTCTTAATTTGTTTACATGCTACTGGAGGCAGCCATCTTTGTTTATATGTTACTGGATGCGGCCATATTTTTGTTCCGTACATAATTTGTATATATATATATTACTGGAGGCGGCCATATTTGTTTTACATACATTAATTGTTTCTATATGTTACTGGAGGCTGCCATGTTGTAAGGCAGTCATCTTGCTAGGTGCAGTCCCACATGTTTTTTATTGTAATTTGTTTAATAGTTCGTATCTCACCTTTGTGCGACAACCCGATTATGCCACCTGATATAGGCCTGTACCAAATGGTGGCATTGACCATTCCTGCAAAGTACTTAAAATTATTAATTTTTTAATTCTTATATATAAAGCAGAAATTTTTTATTGAAATAAAACACAGCATATCTTTTTTTTTTTTACATAAAATTGATTGTACACATAATAAAATATACAGATTTAACAATCTTCTTCGATGGTCACCATTTGATGTCCGTCTCGGCGACCCAGGAATTGTAACGGGCAAGGAAACCCCACCTCTTCAAGCTGGAGGTGCTCGAAGACGAGTAAACTATTGCGGTGTGCGAACAGTCAGCTGACATGACAGCGAACACGACAGTATTTAGACGGTCCTGTCTAGGCAATTGTAAGATACAAGCCGGTCATGAAGTGTCAGGCAAAATGCGTACCTGTTGGCAGGAATATTCCCATGTGTAGTGAATTCGATCCTGTAGTCGATCACATTGGAGGTAATACGTTCGCCCTGTTTACTCAAATCGAATTTCATTAGTGGGGCCAAACTCTTGAACATATCAGGGCTCAATTTCGGAGATTGGGTGTGTCCATAATATGCCGTTTGGAATTGAGCGTACATCTGATTTGCCAGCAGGTATTGGCCATTTACAAAGTTCGTGTTCATGTCTACATATGGGTAGCTTTCGCTATACAAAAATATTTTGACATTTTCTATTTGGCATGTGTCGAACTGCGAGTGGCTCACTCTTACATTGTGCTGTCTCCCGGTCTGTAGTCCAAAAATGAAGTACCTCGGTTTCTCAGAAGCAAAGCTGGTATTCACCATCCAGTTAATGCGCTGGCTTGCTGGAAATCTGGGGTATGTCTCCAGACTCCACGACCGGAATGCTACACCGATGTTTTTATCATCTTCCACATTCTTGAACATGTGTAGGCATTCTGCAGTGCTCAACTGCTAATGAGGCAGCATCCATTCGGTAGACTGTAGGTCCAGGTCCACTGCCTCCAGGTTTTCTCCTGTACCCACTATGGTATCCAAATGCGTATTGGCGAGCATTATCACCAGCTCTTGCTTCGAATTGAAGTATAGTCTTCGGCAAATCCCAATAGCATGGAGAGCTGAATACATACTTCAAACCTTCCTTCGGCATAAATGGGAACACTGTAGCCATCTTCGATTCCCCAGCCTACCATCTTGGCTGCAGGCAGCTCATTCGGCATGAGCGAAAGGTAATTTTTGATCGCTAAGGTTATGCGCACATCTCGCGACTGGTCCACCTCGGCACTATTGAGAAAGTAATCTATGCGATCGATCAGGTGAAGAATTCCATTGCTTATTATTATCGTCGATGCTGGATTGGTTCCATCTTCTTGCGCCAGAGTCTCCCTGATTCGCAGGAAAGACTGGCAAGGAAGAGTGCAGATATCTTGGTGTTGGACTGCTATCCCAACCTCCAATGGTAGTGCGTACGACCCGATCAGGAATGGCTGGTATGAATGAAGTTTCACCTTCGTTATGCTGTCTTCGAAAAGGGCTGGCTCTTCGTAGTTTAGGAAATATTCCATGGCGATCGACCTCGTAGCCGAGACTGCAGAGGATAATCTCGCTAGCACATGTTAACTCCTTGGGCACTTGTGACGCACTGATGGTAGGTTTAGGTTATTTGTATCACATTGACTGGCAAAATATTTACAGGCTGCGACGACACATGTGTTTTACCATCTTCGTAGATGTGCGACTCGAACCCCACCATCGGTTCGATTGTATACAGTTTCGTAAAGTCGATATTTTTGTTGCATCTGATAACACTCTTCAGAGTATTGGGATTCCCACGTAGTTCGAATTCAGTGTCGGAGGGCAGCGAGTCTTCACTGTACCTTTCAATATTGTCTATTTCATAAGAGCCAACGGACAGCGAAACTTCATGGGAAACATTACCACTTTTTACGAGGTACAGCTTGCAGTTTTTTTCATCAATGTTCGGTATCGCATTGTAAGTTTGAAAATCGACAATGCTTATGCTCCATTCCCCCTCCAGGTCGAGTTGCGGAAAATGTACGGCACGCAGCTCAGAGCTACGACCCGCCAAGGTAAGCGTTATCGACATGACTGATGGTTTCCTTGTGGTGTATAGCCTTTTTATACAATTACTTGTAGGAGTGAATAAGGAAGTGAAGGCATAAATATCCGCAGTTCCACGTGTTAGGGACCTGCTCTGATTTGTAATTGTAAGTTAGATTACAATTTTTCAGGTACGTGCGCAATTCGGGTGGAGGACGCAAATTCCCAAACTATCATAATAGTCTGCGCGATCACCCTTTTTAACGTAGGCTACCCAGTGCGTGCGAGCCCTGCTGTCATATCCAGATTAATTACGGCACATTCTTCTCTCTTGGTTTTAGCGGGCAAACAATCTATCATAAACACTCTGCGAAAATGGAGTATTTTCAATTTTCATACAAACAGTTTCAAATCCATATTCGTGAGTGCTCGTTTCGGTAGAGATTTAATTATTGTTTCTTACTGCTGCACTGCTATTGCACACTTCCGTCTCCTACAGGGTATGGTCTTAGGTAGAGGCCTTGCCCGTTTTTTTCTTTTACCAATGGAGATAGCTTCCACACTTGTTCTGTGTCTTTGTGCATCGGTCAACTGCTTCCGTTCGTTCGATGCTGTGTTGATGGCTTGGGCGATACCATTCGTGGCTCCGATTAGGCCTCCAAAGGCTGTGAGTGCAGGCAAAAGCAATGGAAAAATTCATTGGTAGATATTTTCCTAGACTTGCGGCTTTTGTTCTTTTTGTAACTGATTTTATTTTCACTTGTGCATTTTCTTTTGCTCTTCACCCATGCCCATTTTCACTATGGCATTCATCAAGTTGGAAACAACCCCATGCTGCTACATTTTTTCAGAGCCCAGCATCTGATGATTTTATTATTTCGTCCTCCTCCTGTTCATGTAGCTTATATACCCAGTGTCTGGCTTATAGAGCCTTGTGCTGGGGATAGGCGATGACATGCTGCTTGCACGCCTCGTCCAGGGTGTTTATGCCTGTCTCAATGTGTGTCAGGCTTTTATTTATCTTGGTTCCAGGGCCATAGAACCTGTATCCGGGAATGTGCAGCTCGAACGGTAGATTGTTGTTCAGCATATCGACGACCCCACTTCCAGCATCGGTCTCACCTCTTCAAGAGATTGTGGTGAACTGAGCGAGACAAGTATAAATACGCTACTGTTGAACATTTTCGTTTCAGTATTAGTCTGAACTTGGAAAAGTGTCACATATTCTAATATGACATTTCGGTGCGAATTCTGTCAGAAGTTGTTTTCTCGGCGTGATACTTTAAAGAGACATTCTAAAATTTGCAGCATTGGTTCTCCACCACCACCACAGCCCCAACCGCAGCTGCCGTCACCGTCGCCACCGCCACCAAAGCCGCTGCCACCACCGTCACTGCCACCGCTACCACCACGAGAATATTGCAGTGGTAATATATGTATTATACAAGCAAGATGTTACTCTACCCATACACATTCATGCTGAAGATGATGATATCTTGCACGAATCGTGACATGGAAGCCTATTTCCGAATACAGTGAGGTGAATCATCGTGGGATCATCACATTGCGAGAAAACATACGTCCTACTGAGCCTACTGGAAGAAGAGAATGGTCTCCGGTTCGAGAACATATCCCTTCACTCAAAATCGCTCCAGTAAACGAAATACCGACGATTGGCACGAGTATTGCAGGCCATGGAAGGCATGGGTTATTTCCCAGGCAGTGATAATGAAGCTGTCGTCCTCCGAACGAAGCACTACGAAACCCGATATTTGTCTTCGACGATGTTGCCTGCGAGAAACAAACTTGTATTTAATTAGTACTTAAGCATAGGACGACATGCATGCATGGACTGCATGTACCTCGGCCAGACTTATTCGCGCATACCCCAACACATGCTTCGCGATAATGCTAATGTGTTTGTGCTGTTTCGCATGGACGACACTAATTTGCGACATGTTTACGATGATCATGTAAATACGGACATGACACTATCAGATTTTGAAGATGTATGTACTTTGTGCTGAAAAGACAAATATGGATTTTTGACAATCGTAAAGAACTGGCCCATATATAATGGGAGGAACAGGCGCTGGTTCGATCGATTCATCGTCATTGTCTCATACCAGGAGATGATGGAACTTGTGATGTTGGTAGAAGAATAATACGAAACATTGGTGAACCCGAACGATCTGGGGATGCTACTACTAAAAATTTCGTCCTCGAAACTGGTAATGACATAATTTCGGAACTGTGCAGAATGTTGGCCGAACAAAACACATTCTTTCGAAACTACCTGTGCGAGCTCGGAGCGAAGGTGAAGCATGTGAAGATTGAGATCGTCTGTGATTTGGTGGCCATGGACGAACACATGATGAGTGTTCAAATGTAAAGTATTGACAGATTGAATGTAGCAGCTGCACAAAATGAAGAGAATCTGAAAAACCTGGAAGAATATATGACACATACATTCGATACCTCGATTTACCACCTCGCCTCGAAAACAGATATTCAAAATTACAGCAAACGTCTGAGCAAGATCGAAAGTATGATGGTGGAGACCTATTACTAAAAATATAAAAGAGAGCGACAGTGAGAATTTTTATTCAGTTCAAAGACTGACATTGCCAGCAAACTATAACGAATAATAAAGTCTGTCTGCTCAAAATATTTTCTCGCCAAGACAGCCAAAATTTCATACGACCACATAAATGAAGAAATTTTTAAGCCCATTACTCGTCGTCTTGATGTACTCAGGAAGAGCTATGGACCCCCCCCCCCAGCTGTAAAGTCCGAAATCGACAATACCGCTAAGCCTTTACAGAAGCGAAAGCATGATGAAGTACAGTCAGATCAGGACGATGGATTGGTTGCAGATTTGCCACACAAGAAGAAAGTACAGAAGAGACACCTGAAATCTAATGCTTTGGCTCGACGGTACCTACGATCGTACAAATCTCGTAATAATTATACCATGTAAGGTGTATACAGGCATAATGATAAATGGTTCATCGGTGCTGCTGAAATAGAGTTTCTACCACTTGGGAGTATCCGAGTTGGCAATTACATGGTACGTGGAACCCCCCCCCCCCCCACCACCGACTAAACGTACTTCTATTTCACAAGGAGCCCAGGGACTTTACAGAATCCGACCTCCTGGAATACAAGAATTTGCTCGAACTCACGCATGCACTTTACCAAGACAATGATCCCGGGACCAGTGTATATAAGGATGAAGATTACGAAGAAATCGACATTCTTGGGGATCTCTTCAGTGGCCTAGCACTGAAAAGCGGTGAAGGTCTGAAGAAGTTAGATGATGGTAAGAACATTGATTACGTGTTTTGGGATGATCCAAACAAACTGGCCATCACAGATGTGTTGAGCGAAGGACACATCCCGGCCAATTTGCAAACCTACCAGAGCAAGGAATTCTACAATGAAAAGCTCAAAGCCCTGATGAAGAAACATAACATAAATCATTATTCCACATACAGTAATCTCAAAGCTTCGATTGTCGAGACGTTCAACAGGACTCTGAAGGGCAAGATGTGAAAGAATTTCGCAGCAAACGGTAGCTACAAGTGGCTTGATGTACTGCCAAAACTTGTATGTGAGTATAATTCTACAGTGCACTCGACCACTCGCACGAAGCCCGAAGATGTCAACGGCGACTTCCTGGTTCGGACTGTGTAAGCTATTCCGAAGAGGAAGGACCCATGCATGCCTAAAACCAATATTGGAGACCTTGTGCGCATCTCCAAAGAGAAAGATGTCTTCGAGAAAGGGTTCACAGCGAATTAGAGCCCCCGAACTGTTTTGTCTGCGATGTATACATAACTATTCTCCGAGGATCTACTATCTCGAAAATATGAGCAATGTACCCATCCATGGTGGTTTCTACATCGAGGAGATCCGGCCAACGAAGTTTCCAGATATGTTTTTGATGTAAAAAGTGCTGAAATGGAGTAATGGAAGGGCCTAAATAATGTGGTGGGGTTTCCCTCCCCGCTACAATTCCTGGGTTGCTGAGGCGGACATCAAATGGTGAACATCGAAGAAGATTTTTAAACCTGTATATTTTATATTGTGTACAATCAATTT
This sequence comes from Dryococelus australis, assembly GCA_029891345.1. Lineage (NCBI taxonomy): Eukaryota > Metazoa > Arthropoda > Insecta > Phasmatodea > Phasmatidae > Dryococelus > Dryococelus australis. The sequence continues at coordinate 297,509,493 of CM056993.1, read as the reverse complement.
TATGTAAAAAAAAAAAGTTATGTGCTATTTTTTATTTCAAAAATCTTTCCCACTTTATATATAAGAATAAAAAATTAATAAATTTAAGTACTTTGCAGGAATGGTCAATGTCTCCATTCGGTACAGGCCTATATCAGGTGGCATAATCAGGTTTTTGTACAAAGATGAGATACAAACTATAAAACAAATTACAATTAGAAACATGTGGGACTGCACATAGCAAGATGACTGCCTTACAACATGGCAGCCTCCAGTAACATATATAAACAAATGATGTTCGAAAAAACGAATATGGCCACCTCCAGTAACATATATAAACAAATTATGTATGAAACAAACAAATATGGCTGCCTCCAGTAACATATAAACAAAGATGGTTGCCTCCAGTAGCATGTAAACAAATGGCGAATTAAAAAAATCAAGTTTGCGGAAAGAGTATATGTGAGGCGAGTGGATGCGAGGTAGTCAGTTGTCTGCTGGATTCGAACAGATGTGAGTAATTGAGGTGTGGGGGGAAGTTCTGGAAATGTAAGTTTTTAAATTAAAATTTTTTAAAAAATTTAAGGCAATTTTTGAGGGAGAAAAGGGAAATTTTTCAGGGAAAAATTCAAAGATGGCCATTGGGGTTAAAAACTTCTTAATAAACAACATTTTGAAATGATTTTTTAATAAAAAAATTATCTGGGGAAATTTGTTAGGAAAAAAAGGGAAATTTCAAAGGACATAAGCGAAAAATGGCCACCGGGGTTAAAGACTGTAAGAATGAAATTTTTTATATAAAATTTTTAAAAAATAAATATTAAAACGATTTTATCTAATTCTTAAAATGATTATTGAATTAACTTTTTAAATAATATATGTTATAAATTTTTGAAACTATTTTTTAAAATATTTTGGACATGTTTTTATTTAAATTATTTTTAATAATTTTTTTTTGAAATTTTTACATTTGTTTAAAAAAATCTCATTGTTTTTGGTTTTGGGGTCAGAGGTCACCGGAGTGAATGTCAAGGTCACGGGTCAAAGGTCAAGGTCTTAGTAAATGACATCCAAGATGGCGGACGGTGATGTAACAAGATGGCGGCTCCCCCGGCTCCGGCTCCGATCCCCGATCCCGTTGCAATTCACTCGGCATATTCCTACTACTCACCACCTTTTGTGAACACGGAAAAATTCGACCAGTGCTCCTGAGAAAATTTGTGCAGAACAACCACATTTATAATCCATTCACGGTTACTTCACACTTTTCTGAAGCCCTGGTGATGTTATACTTCCAGGATATTCCTCTGCCTCGTGCAAGCTAAGCTTAACTAAGCCTAGAAAATTACACCAAAGGACAACGCACCGGATTCGTGCGCACTCAGTTGTAATAACATTTATCATGAGCACTATTTCTTACTTGGCGCTACCAACACACGTGTATTCTCAATGTTTTTTCATGTTTATTATAAATGTTATACTCTAAATCATAAAGAAAATATAGTTAAACTACAATTTTAAGGAAAAATAAGATACTTTTATGTTAACAAAGGTATAAAATGCTTGTGATAAACAGCTTGTTTAGGAAATAACTAAACACATCAGACATGTGGTAATTTTTCAAAGGTTTGAATCAAAAAGGGTTAAGAAACAGTGAATAGACTATAACACAACAGTAGGGGAGACAAGAAAGTTCCAATCTGGTGCAGTCACAGAACAAGTTAAGTGCACTGAAACGATATGGTGCGGTAGTTCCGTTGATCTGGGCATATCCACTCGGTTATTGGCTCCGAAATGCTCTGGAAACGGACCTTGCGCCTAATTGGCTACTGCGTTGTTGCGAAAGATTCCGCATTGGCTAAGCTGAGGGTTGGCGAGAACAATACCGGCAATACCGAGCGGTGGTCGGCGTTCTGCATTCCGACATGTTGATGGCGAGTGCGGTTGGAGTTAGCAGTTTTATGTTATGATTTATGAGTCTTTCATGCTAAAAAGGGGGTATAGGGTCGTAACAGGTTATTGATAAGAGTTCCGTAATGAACACTATAAAAGTGGTTTATTTAACATTAAAGTTGTACAATATTATTTAAATGTAAACATTATGAAATACGCGCGGAGGGAGCTATACAAATATACTGAGGTATTAATTTGTATTAAATTATAAAGATTTAACAAGCCACTTTTTGAGAAAAGTCTAATTGGAGAGTCCTCACCTTGTTCATGATTCCGGAGGGTGAATAAGATGGTAGAAGTCGACGCCCGGACATGCCCGTCTTCAGTGGTCTTCTCGTTCCAATTGTCCGACGAAAGAAGGGACACCGCCCGCGGGCTACACTGCCCTATATGAGCTGTGTTGTCCCCTTTTACTGGCCGGTAGAGGGAGTTTCTGTGGTTTGGGATTTCATAACTAACTTCATCAATTACAGCCCGTGTCCTGGATAAATACGAGAAGGTGTGATCGGGCAGGCCGCTTAGCTAAGACCCGGCCACAACTCGTAACAGCAGTATAAGCGACATTTTCATATTTCCATTCTTAGGAGTGGCGTGGACAGATTCGGGTGGCCCTTAACATCGAGGTCTTGAGCTGATGAGGGTGAAGTGAGGTGAGTATAAAGCAGCGCAGAAATGCAATGGCGGGGAGAAGCGGGAAGTCCCTGAGAAAACCCGCCGACCAGCGGCATCGTCTAGCACAATTTCCAAGTGCGAAATTACGGGAGCGACCCCACCAGTTCAGTCTTATGCATTCAGTGACTAAACAGCCATATGTTGAAAACATGATGGTATTTATCTCACTCATATTAGCTGTAAGAGTAGGATGGACTGAAACATTTTCTGTGAAATAGTTGTTTGCGCGAATACTCGTATCTTGGTAAATAAATGTTCTGCAAATACGACTTGTTGTCAGAAAAAAAAAACAATTGTTTATGGTCCTATTTTTTTACTTTTGTATTATTAAGTGTATTCCTGGAGAAAAAAAAAATCGTGAAAATGGTCAAATATCGCATTTTTAAAGCTTGTGTACGCAATTTTCTTAAGCGGCAAGAGAAAAGTACAAATATAAGGGCATAGTTTAAACCGTGGGCTTTCATCGCGTGTAATAAAACCTCACTGTAACGGATCTAATTTTCACAGTACAGCGTTACGCCGGAAACATCGCACGCCTTGCGTGTAGGAGCGATGAGGCGCCAGAAGGGCGTGTTAGTGTCGCCCGTATTGCTTCCTTGCTTCTTGGCCTTGGATGCGCATCTCCATCCAATTCTTAAGGTAACAATTTTTTTTCAGCGGCTAGGAAAAAAATAATAATCCTCGTGCTAAAGGCGAAGCAGAGGACGGCAATGTTGCAGAATAGGCGAGACTCACGCAAGCGAAATGTTGTGGTGGTTTGTTCTACGCTGCGAAATGTTTCCTATATTTTTTTCTGGGTAGTCGGCTGGCCAGTTAGTTCCCGGTCACTGATTGGAGAACGGTGTTCGGACTTGCTGCTGGCTAGCTGCGCTATTCTTCTGGCATGTGCCATCAGAGTTCGCAGAAAATGCGGCATTTTCACTCGTGTATTCTTAAGAACTCTTGTTAGCCTACAGTACATTCTTACAGTGCGAAGCACTATAGACTGTTCACGGTAAAATGAGCACTTTTGAAAGCCCTGCTCATGTTATACTTGTATACACATTATGCATTCTTCCGCCTTATGTAAACAAAACACTGGCATGGGCTTCATAACTTTATTCATGCGTTGGTCAAGTTGAACTCTGAAATTATTAGAAAAGTAAGTATTTTACAAATCTGCCAATTTACACTACACAAATTTTAAAAAATAGAAAGCAAAAAGCATAATTTAAGTTATAACAAATTGTTACCTAACACTTCTTGTTCTACGTTAAGAGATGGAATGACTTTTCATCCATCGTTACCAACTTTACTGGGCGAATGTCCCTCAATGCGCCCATAAATATATACGCAGACAGGAGCAGTGACTTTTTTCTATGGTTCATTTCAAAAGTGCTTACATTATTGTGAACAGCCTTTACCAACACTGTAAGTCCTACTCCTATTTAGTCACACCACAAACTTATACGAGACATTTTATTTCTTTTGAAAAACACAGCGTAAAATAAAAATAAAAATATCGAAAAAATATTTATTTCGAGCCAATCGTATGACTGTAAGTTTAAAGGAGCAACACATACAATTTGTTACTTCACAGCTACTGGTAAGGAACTCGCTGGGAGTCAAGGTCACCAGAGAGTATCTGAAGAACGAGCCGGAAAAGGCTCAGTGTGGATAATCATCGCTACATACGTCGTAGCTCTAGTGGCTTAGCTGGAGGTATGCCAGGTCAGAACACATCGTTTCCAGTGTAGTACTAGGCTTTTCAAATATACGTGAGTATAAGATAAACGTTTATATGGAAATGTATAGCTTATATACCGAAACGTCGTCTGTGATCTAATGTATGTACGTATACAATGCGATACATATATTTCCTCTAACTTGGGTATCGGGTACGAGCAATGACGAAAAAAAAAAAACAAAAAAAAAAAATCCTGTAACATTTTCACATTTTTGATCAAATATCAAACGTTTGCAGAAAAATTTACCCGTAGGCATAACGGCTGGAAACACTTGCAATCACACAAAAATATCATTTTTATAGTGGAGTTTAGAATTAAAGTCCTGCAGGTGCGTGGGCGATGGGCTTTAGTAAAGATATTTTTGGATCGTTCTCGAACAGTGATGATGAAAGCACTTGCACGATGAAAGCAAAGCTTTCGTCGACATCACAGAACCGGGTGACCCAACAGTGTGTTGATGTTGGAGCAGTTCAAAAGTGAACACAGTAACTTTCGCGAGGTGCCCTTAAAGTTTGAGGTGCCCTTAAAGTTCAATAGTATGCATAGGGTCATAATAAAAAACGAAAAAGAAAAAATGGTCATCATACATATCTGTAACTCAATAAATTCGGAAGAAATACCACGGAATTTATGGGAATTACATTGCTGTTAAACTGCAACATCCATGCAGAATACAGAATATTTTTTCTTTGTTTTTTCTGCATTTGAATTCTGGCCAGGGTAAGTAAGCAGGTTGTCAAATAAGTTACGGTAACGTGTTGAATTCAAGCTTGGACGCACCGTTTATATTGGGTAGGAGCAGGAAGCTCATATATAAAATCCGCGAAAAATCCACGCATTGATTTAGTGACAGGACAGGCTGCTAAACTTGTTCGTTTTTTTACTTGTGCAATTGAAGCACAGTCTGGCACTTCCTGCATAGCTCTGAGGGAATGCGGAACCGTTAAAATAAGAAAGTCATAAAACAGAGTAAAGGCTGTTCACGATAAAGAGAGCACTTTTGAAGTCAACCTTAGCAAAAAGTCACTTGCCTTGCCTGCATATATTTTAACGGGCGCACTGAGTGACATCCGCCCAGTAAAGTAGGTAACATTTGTGATAACCTAAATTATTTATTCCCCTTTCTGCTTTTTGATGCATGGAAGTGTAAAATTGAGCAGATTTTTAAGATATTTAATTTCCTAATGATTAATTTAAAGTTTCCTTTCACCGACGCATGAATAGAGTGCTGAGGCCCGTGGCAATGTTAATTTTGGCGGAAGAAAACACAACTTGCATACAAGTAACTTTAAGTAAGGCTAACAAAAGTGCTCAGTTTATTGGGCACAGCCTATACAATGGGGTGGCGTTGCCTTTGATGTGGGCGCATAGGCCTATCCTTTCTCTGATGTCTACGCGAGGCTCTAGGAAACGGCATTGTGTCTGACTGGCTTATGCGCGCTGCGACAGACTCCTCATTATCTGGGGCTGTCGGCTGATAAGTGTGTGCTACGAGACGCTGGTCGGAGAACAAATGTTCCAAAATTTTGGCTGGCCAGTGACGCCATTTTGCTGACGAGTGCGGTTCAAGTTCGTGTTGTAAGTAACTAATTCACATCTGTATTCTTAAGTACTCCGTGGTCGTACGAAATCTAGAGAATCCATCATTTTGCAGTACAATCAGGTATCAAGTGTAACGATATTGTGGGCGAGCCCTATCGTGTGAGCCCCGCCTGAACACGCCATCACACCTGAAAAGAATTCACGGACAGCAGTTGCCGCAGTCGGGGCTCACATTGCCAAACCCCGGTAAGCGGGCAACGCTTTTACAAGCCAGGGAATCAGGCCAGATTGCATCATGCGACGCCGATATAAGCGCAGTACAGAGTGGCGGAAGACGTCTTTTCTCCACATGACGCCGGCCGAGGTAGACGACCCCAGGAGCTTGCTATGTCGACCGCGGTAACCCGCCATGGTTCAACAGCCTCCGCATACATCTCAAGATGTGACGAACCCAGTATACTAAGACGGCTCTTAATAAGGTGTAGGCTGTTTACAGTAAAATGAGCACTTTTAAAAGCCCTGCTTAAGATCTACTTGTACACATATTGTGTGTTCTTCCACCTTATGTAAAATTCACATTGCCATGGGCCTCATCACTTTATTCATGCATCCGTCAAGCGAAACTGCGAAATTATTAGAAAAGTAAGTATTTTACAAATCTGCTCATTTTTACACTTCGATAAATTAAAAAATAAAGAAAGCGAGATACATTATTTAAGCCATTACAAATGGTTACTTAACACTTTTTATTCGACTTTAATATAGTTAACTACTTTCCCCTCTACCGTTACCAACTTTACTGGGCACATGTCACTCACTCATTGAGCCAGTTAAAATATATGCAGGTAGGGGCAGTGACTTTTTTTAAAGGTTGATTTCAAAAGTGCTCAATTTATCGTGAACAGCCTTTAGTTAATGTAGCCGCAATAAAAATGCTCTCCCGACTTTTCAGTGTTACAAGTAATGTCTGGATGTTAAATTATATACCCAGATCGGTAACGTATAACTCCTTATATTCATTTATCCTATATAGCTCTAGCATCAGTAGTTAACAATATGTTATATTAAAAATATAACACAATGTAGACGGCATTCAATTATATGATAGTTTTAAAGCGTGTCATTTGAGCTCCACTCGTCCGCAAGTCCTGTAGAGCTCAAAACCAATAGTAAAATTTTCACACTCTGGTGGCTTCATTCCGAGTGGCCGGGTGGAACGGAAGAATTAGTTCAGCCTGTGGCGGCCAATGAACGAGTGGCCTCTGCTCGAGTGTGTACAGGCCTGTCGTGTCTAAGTTTGGCGACGTCTTTTAACATAACGCGAAATTTTAAGGTCTCCGGAAATCGCATGGCGATTATGAAAAAAAAAAAGGTGGCATATCGTCTAATATAGGCCTAATTAAATGGAAATGGACGATCATCGTCTTAAAGTTTCCACGCGAAAAAAAAAAAAAAAAAAAAAAAAAAAAAAAAAAAAAAAAAACAAGTTTCTTATTAGACAAAACACGAAAGTTGTTAGCAAGGTCTTACTTTATAATCAGACATACCCAGTGTGGGTCCAACCCATAGTCCTTCTTGTTAGATCATTCGTTTCTTTTATATGTAGAGAGAGCTATGGGCATTTTTCAAATTAATTTTGTTTCGGGCGTGAAGTGCAGTGAAGAGGTTTGGGTGGCTTTTAACAGCGAGGTATCTGGAGCCGACGAGGGTGATCGAGGTGAGTGTGGAGCAGAGTCGGAATGAAAGTGCACGGGAAACGGGAAATCCCCAAGAAAACCCGCTGACCAGCGGCACCGTCCGGCACGATTCCCACCATGCGAAAATCCGAGAGTGATGCCCCGGCCGGGGATTGAACCCGGTTCGCCATGGTGGGAGGCGAGCAGGCTAACCGCTCAGCCAGGCAACAGATGTTTGAAGACAGAACCGAGGAGTCGACAGAGCGTCAAGAGGCGGCGAGAGTGACCATATGTGGGAGTGAAGTTTGTGGACTGCGAGCATCGGTGCGGTGAAGGGTACGACTGGCGGGAGGGACTACTACACTGGTGCGTCATTGTAGGACATTTATATGCTGTTCACGGTAAAATGAGCACCTTTGAAAGCCCTGCTTAAGATCTATTTATATGTACATAGTGTATTCTTCCGCCATATGCTAAATTAACATTGCCGTGGGCCTCATCACTGTATTCACGCGTCGGTCTAGTGTAACTGTGAATAATTACAAAAGAAGATTTTTTTTTCAAATCTACTCATTTTTACACTTCTATTCATTTTAAAAAAACTGAAAGTGAAATAAATAATTTTAATTTTCACAAATGGTTATCTGACACTGTTTATTCGACGTCAAGATATGGAACTACTTTCCATTCATCGTTACCAACTTTACTGGCTGCATGTTACTCAGTTCACCCGTTAAAATATAGGCAGGTAGGGTTAGTGACTTTTTCTAAGCTTGATTTCAAAAGTGCTCACTTTATTGTGAACAGCCTTTATATTTATGGCAACAGGCAAACTGAACACAGTTAATATAGATATATATTTGAACTACTTTAATTAGAATAGTGATATACATTGAATATTGTGCTCATTAAGAATAATACGAGTAATAGCGGTGATAGACTGTTAAAAGTTGTAAATACTAGCAGTCTGAATAAATTAAAAACCAATTTTAATCCTTTTATTTTTATATTAAGTCTTACATTCTTCACGAATTCGTATACTCCCCACCACTCTGGTTTCTTGTAACAGAATATGACAACCATGCCTGAAAGGTATAAACAGCCTCGTACATGGCTCGGACACACCATCGCTTTCATTTTATCATTGGCTAACAGTTACACAGGCTCAGTCAGAATAAATGCCGTTCAATTGTAATAGTTGTATAAAAGTGTGACTGTCTGGAAAGTTGGCTAAGTTTCTACTGAATGAATGTACGAAATACTTGTAGGTTTACTTCATGACGTACTATGTGCGTCGTGGCATGACACGTCGTTTATATACTATAGGACGAGCGCTGATATTGTGCATTATTGATGCCCATTCACTAAACCGTGTGGTTAGAGCTGCATGAAACAAAACCAAGCTAAGGTTTTGATTACGATGGCAAAAAATTTCTCATCTTCCCCAGATAATCACGGTGCCACTTCACGAGGCAGGTGTACAAAGTATATCGCACAGAACAATTCTCTGGATATTACAGTTAAGCAATTTCTCTTTTAAGTTGTGAATTATTTCAATTGCCCTTAGAACTCGTACGGAAAAGTATGAATACATGTTCTCAATGAGGTAAACGTGGGTGTGAAGTAGGCCTACGTATTTCTGAGGATATGCAATAGAGTGAACACGCGAAAATTTCTAGTCTCTCTTCGTACGCGAAAATCGGACATTAATCTTCGTCGCGTCTGCAATGGGTCGGCTTCTCATGAAAAAATATTGGTTCATATGCTGAAGAATATTTCATTTAGTGATGCAGTTTTGAGCGGATATTGTTACATGCATTTCTAGTTAATGTGTTTTCGTTGGATGAGAAATGAAAATCTTTCTAATCACCTTTAAACCCACGAACTTTTCTGAACATAGGTATCTACGGCTGTGCAAGTTTTAGTACCCTAGTGATAACAGGATAAAATTTGCTCGAATCCATGACGAAGCATATGGTTGGGAAATTGTTACAGGAACTGTAAGGTAAAGCTAGTTCGTGTGTTGAAGTTACCGTATCAATATTTGTTTTGATAACCTTCAGACCAAGCGGCGGTTGAATAGGAATTAACTTAAAGAAATACCATAGCGAGATTTTTAGCGCTAAAGCATTACATTCGCGTGTCCATCGCAGTAAGCGAAATATGTGCAAGCCTGAGTCTAAAATATAGGATCTGGAGATTCTAAAATATCTTGGAAACAGATAACTGTATATGCAACCTAATAAGTAGACCTACTTGAAGTTTAGTGACTGTCAACCAGAGCAAAATAAATATCAGGTGTAAATAAATTACCTTACGGTGCCATTCTCGAACTTTCGAAAAGGGTCCGGTGTGTAATGAACTTTATCTCAAGACATACACGTATTTAATTTTTAGCAAGTACTCGATAAACACGTGGAAAGTATTTAGAATATTCAGGCCCTAAAAATATACGCATACGCCTTCAAAGAAATTCTCATTTTTTCGTGGTTGGTACATTATCTTTGAAAATTATTCCCCATCACCGAAGTCGATGTGTAGTGTGAAATCACGATAGTTAAATAATATCTAACAAGAGACTAAACTAAATTGCAGGGTGAACAGAAAAATACTTTTATAGCTCACACGGAAAGCAGAAATTGATACACAATATTTGATGTAGGCTATTCACGGTAAAGTGAGCACTTTTCGAAGACCTCTCATTTGTAATACTAGTCAGTAATTATATTTTATTGTATCCTCAGACGTTAACTTTCGGTTCGGTGAAATATATACACCGTGCTTATCACTTACTTGGAAATATTTATTTTAAAAAGTGGAGGAAGGATAAAAATTGGTTTCGCTGTGTTGGGGACACGGCCGTCTGTTTTATGTGAATACGTCTACGTTGACGCGCTCGGACACCTTGATGTTTTTTTTTTTTTTTTTTTTTTTTTTTCGTTCCCGGCACCGCTTCAGTCGATCATATGGGGTTTTATGGGCATCACTGGATTGCTTTTGAGATGCTCGTTCCAACCGTATACGATTTCTGTATTTCGACTTGTCTTTTTAATGAGTATAGACCGCAATTGTGTTAAATTTTCTTAATTTTTACATCAAACTCATACAATTCCACCATAATCACGCCAAACAATTTTTTTTACACACGAAATGGATTGATCTAGACGAGAACTGTCGATTGAAACTCAAACGAGCGTCGTAGCTTCTCCAAGTAGAAAGTTATTCTACGCGGAAATTCTGGTCCCCCTCACTAGCGTTTCATCACAGTCCTCACTCAACATAACATATTCTTTGATCCTTCGGCAATCGAGTGGTGTAATTGTATTTTGAATGTAGATGATAGATTTCGAGCTGCAATGCCAAACTGTATCCCCCGATTTTGTTATCATCGGATTTTATGGATTGCCTCCCAATATGGTCGCAAATTTAAAGACGTATTCACGTCAAAAAATCACTAATTGGTGAAAAAGTTACTACTGTCTCAAAAGTGCTCACTTTAACGTGTGCAGACAGTGTGATAATGTACAGTAATACGCGTCTGTGAAGAACATTTCATTTACACGCGTGGCTGTGGTCGTGGTCGCTGAGCCGTCACGTTCATCGTCTTTAAAAACAAACGACCGTACAATTTGTTGAAGATATTGTCGTTTTCGTGAAGAGCTGTGCGATTTAACTTTCCCCCTCCCTTCCGACGCCGTTTCACCAGCAGGCTTACCAACTCTCTCTAGGGCAGGGGTTCCCAAACTTTAGTTAACTTTAGTTTATCACGCCTCTCTTCTGTAAAAAAAAGTAACTACACCCCCGTGTCCTAACTTCATTATTATATAGGTAAAATAAAAACGAATTGAAGACTCAAAGGTTTTATTCTAATCGTTAATTTTTAATGCTTATTGAACACAAATGGTAATGAACAAATTCAGCAATGAGACGGATGAGCTTGCATATTGTTAACAAGATTCCCTATTCTTGGTTGAATAGAAGAAATTGCACAACGTAAATCACTGGCAATATCGAGTTTGCTTCTATACTTAACTCCCCCCCCCCCCTTAGCACGTCATCATGCCTCCCTTGGGGGCGGGGGGAGCGCTCCACTTTGAAAATCAATGCTCTAGGATGACAACGACGTGTAATTCAGCGACGGGCGGGATTAATGTCGCACGTCGCAGCTCGGTTTACAGCAGGCGGCTGCCGCGGCTTACTGATGTAGATCGCGTGTGTCGCGATGTCGCTAAGCCCCGCCTCGGGTGTGCCGCGGGATGTGCGTCGGCTGGGCCAGACCAGCTTTGCCCCCGCTCCAGACCTCGCAGATCAAACAAGCCACAAGATCAAAGCGCCACCGCAGAGTCGGCCTGCCTTCGTGTCTCGACGTCCTGATTAGTAGAAGGTCATTAATTTTTATTTTGCTCGAGTACACATCGGGTCTCCCCCAATTTCTCCAACCCCCCCCCCCCCCCTCCGGTAGATTTTTTGCATAATGTGAAGTAGACCCGTGCAAAAAAACCTCCTCGTATCTCAGTTAAAATTTAATGCTCTTGCAGGTTAAAAGGAACAAAATTTATTTTGCAGAAATATAAATATCGCGTACATACAAATAAAACTCACGAAGCCGCATTGATGGATAAATATTTATAAATAATAATATTTCCCGAGGATGAGCAGTTTCTAAATATAAAATGTGAAGGTTAGGAAGGCTTGTCAAAACTGTTTTTTTTTTTTTCCGTCAGCCACCTGGGCTAGTAACGGAAAACCATACGGCGAGAACCAATCCTAATGCAGTCAGTCGGTATTGAACGCAAGATTTCCAGAGGACAAGGCAGACCAATTTCGTGAATATCTGTAGTTAATATTACACAAAAGTGAAATTCCGTGACACAGAATTTTTTAAGCTTCTGTCAAACTGTCAAATTTTCGCCTTCATATATATTTGACAATAACATTTGAAGACAAAATACGGCCATAAAATTTTTTCTTCCAACAAATTTTACCAAATAATCTTGAATGTGTGTGAAATTGTATCACACAGTCAAATTATTTACTGGAAGAATCTAATTTGTATAGTTATTTTAAAATTACTCTCACAGTGAGAAATTACTTTTGTTTTTCAATGCAGTACAATACAGGAAGAAACGTACGGAATGTTTTTATTTATTCTCAGTTCTTTACTAAATTTAAATTCTATTTATCGGAGATATATCATGCACAATGAAATCTAATGCCCCTTAGTTCATAGTATTATGTGCAATATTCACTTAAAATATTGTTACGTATTGCTGGTCCGCACCGCGCGAGAGAGCGAAGAGGACAGAGAGTCCTTATTTGATAGCGGCGGTGGCAAGCCAGTGGAATGTGTTGAATGGCAGGCGAGTGATAAGCCTGTGGCCGCAAATCAGCTGCACATAATGCGAGCAATCACGATAATGCCGCACATTCTGGTGACCTTGGTTGTATTGATTTCTGCGTTAATCTGAAGAATGCTCTGGACTACTGACCTCGTTCTCTCAGCGTGACTCGAGGCGCGTTGAACCTTCGAGATGTTCGGCGCAACCCTATAAATATTGCGACAGTCCTCCTGGCCGAGAGTTGAGTTGAGGTGAAGTGAAGTTGTAGGTAATGAGTGAATGAGTGGCTGAGTTCAGAGCGACAGAAGAACGAGCGGCGAGAGAAGGAGAGAAGTGACCAGCGGAAGGGAAGTCTGCGACTGCGATTATCAAGCAGTGAAGGACGTGGCTGGCAGGCTGGACTATTGGACTAGATGCGTGAGTGAAAGACATTATAAATGATGGCAAAAATCGACTGAACACGTATTAATAATGATTTCGAGTTAACTGACTCTAAACAACAGAGATAATTAAGAAGGACGTTAATTATTGTTGAAATATACATTAAATATTAAGCTCTCTGTTAAACAAAAAAAAATAAAGTGGAGACAGATAATTTAATGCTTTAAATAACAGCAGATTGAAATAAATTAGTAATCAAATTTAGTTTCTTTTATTTTTTTTTGAAACCTCCATCCCTCACGAACTCAGATACGCCCCTCAGGTGTCCGCATTTAACAATAGCATTCATGCCCAGACAGCTTCTACATAAATTAATTATCTTCATAACATTATTCGTTTACAGCAATTGTTCGATATTTTAAAGTTTCTTGACGTCCATTTTTGTCGTGCACCATCAAGCATCAAAGCAATTTTAGAACCGGTCGAATCTTCAAATGTTTGATGGAAACTAAAGCCATCCAACTTTCTCAGACAAATATGGCGGTGTTAATGACGATTCTATGACGTCGTAATTGTCCAACTTTATTTTACCAAACTTATTGGAAGCAGTTTGACGGGAAAATTTGACAGTGTGATAGCGGCTTTGGTACACAGAGGTGAGATGGCTCGGCGGTTCCTTTGATGTGGATGTACCCATTCGCTGTTCGCCTTCGCGAAGCTCTGGGACGGGCCTTGCGCATGATTGGATACTGCGTTTTTCGAAAGACCCCCTATTGGACGGGCTGCCGGCTAGCAAGTAAGGCTGGACTCAACAATAGTCTGTCGCATCCGTCAGTCGTCCGTCCGTCCGGCCAGTCATCCGTCTGTCGTTTTCGTCCGTCATTTGAAAGCAATTCACAACACTCCGTCGTCCGTCAATCCTTCTGTACGGAAAAATTTCATTGTGAAACTTAACATCGCGATCTTTCTTTAGTTGGAGATAAATTTTGGGTGGAAATTATTTTTAAAAAATCTATTAGGGGGGCTGGGGGGATTTTTTACCCGATAAGAATTCATTCTTAAATTTCTTTATATTTTAAATTTCTGAATATAATGCCAAAGAGAAATAAACACAAATCCACCACCTAGCACTTTTATTTCGAAGTGAGTATTCCCGTCTACGGAATGTCGTAAGAATGCGGCGGTTCATCCGTCCGTCCGTCGAAAGTTAAAGTTTGGTAAATATTTGACGGATGGACGAACAGAACATTGTTACCGTGCTATAAGTTGAAGATCACGTGGCCGCTGGAAAGGACGGATGACCGACGGATGCGACGGACTATTGTGAGTCGAGCCTAAGTTACTACGCGCTAATTGACAAACGGTGTTCAGCGTATAAGTGCTCCAATTTCGCTGGTGTGTGCGGCTGGTGTTCGTGGCATAACCCCGCATTTTAATTCTGTGTGCTTCCGATACGTGACTGGGTAGCTATTTCAAGGAAGTAGTGTTATGCTCGAATCCTGATAGAAGCACGTGTGTGTATGTGTGTGTGGTGTGTATATATATATATATCAGTTATAATTTTAAGTTTACATTTGCCCTGGTCGTTATGTAATTACCGTATAAGCCCAAAACCCAAACCAGTGTGTGTGTGTGTGTGCGTGTGTGTGTGTATATATATATATATATATATATATATATATATATATATATATATATATATATATATATATATATATATATATATATATATACACACACACACACACATTGGACGTCACACGGTAAGTAGATTAGTAGATTTAATGGAGTACATTAACAACTACTACGAATAACATCAAATACAAATACGTTGTTATTGCTACCGTCATATGGCAGTGTGTTATACTGATAGTTAGGGATAAGTGTTTTTCGCGAAAATATTTCAAGACCAGTTGTACTCCAAGACATTTGTTCATGTGCATTTTCGTGGTTGGACGGTTTTAAATGTCACATGCCTCAAGTGTCTGTCCACGAATCATGGACGTTCAGTATCGGAGTACTTTGTTACGATTGGCCCAGGAGGACCTTGTTGTTGTGAACTTAGGATATTAAATTCTACCGTGGTCATAAATATATTCGCGAAAACCACCTGTCCATTAAATCTCCAAACAAAAATAATTGTTCTTTGCTAACGTCTGAAATTGCATTCTTATACTTGCCTGGAAGAGTTAAATGAAAATATACATCTACAGCAAATACCTACCATGTTTGTCAACTAGTTTGCTATTGTCGCATTCGTTCAGCATCTATACTTTCTGGGAAGTCGAAATAGCGAAGTAGTTGTCTGGCATATACTTCACACACTCCACACACTGTTAGTCCATCTTACGACTACACTTGTGTGTGTGCGTGATGTATAGTGATGTTTGTCTGCCTACCAAATAATATTACGTATTGATACAGACGTGCAAAATTGGCGTTATTATTTGGTAACCTGCTAGACCTCACAGTCCTATAACTTCTTGAGCGCAGTTCGTGATTTCATTGGCTCCTGGCAACTATACGACTTCGTTTACCTCAACCGTCGAAGCTTTACTATAGACTATAAGCTTCCTTCGGGTGTCCACGCGAGTTGTTACCCAATTACAGATGTCATACGAGCGTAAAACATCTGGAGTTCAGTGTGCGGCTACAAAATAATGGGAAAAATCGCAGGTCCCTACATATTGACTTCTCAAAAATTGCCGGAAGCATCATTTATTGTTAATTTTAATATGCTTATATTTTATTTACGATGAATAATTGAATGCCATTTTGCGTAGCGACAATACAGGCAGTAACAGAAATGGCAACCCCCATTATTTCCATGGCATGCGTTTATAAAAAAACAATATTTGCTTTAGATGTGTGTATTTTTTAAATATCACTTTATCCACACGCTCAGATTTACAGGCAAATTGTTTCCTGAGTTATTCGCAATAAGCCCGCCTCTTATCTCCACGGGGCCGCGGTGTTGTAGTGGTTAGACTGCTCGTCTCCCACATATGCGAATCGGGTTCGATTTCCTGTGGGATCGTGCCCGGATTTTCGCGCCGGACGATGCCGCTGGTCGGCTGGTTTTCTCGTGGATCTCCCGTTTCCGCCACCTCTTCATTCCGGCGCTGCTCCGTACTCACCTCGCTTCGCCCCTATCAGCTCTCAAGACGAGCCGCCCAAATCTCTTCACTCACTCACTCACTCTTATCTCAACTTAAAAGGCATTTGCCATTCTTAACCCATTCAAACCCAGTGTACACAATTGTGTACATTACGCACGTGTAGGTAATTTGTGGTCTGTACTGCGCATTACGAAGCTCAATGGCCAATGATATTACCTGTGGGTAAATGATTCGCAAACCGTCTTACTGGTCTAGGCCATAATTTGTTCATATTACTGAAGCCGAACTTACAGCCTACAGCTCATTGGCTGATACAACGAAACAAGTATTGTGTCGACTTAATTACAGCATGCACCATTAATTGTTTGTTTATAATAACCGAAACAGAAAATTAAAGTGGTTCTGAAAGTGTTAAGAAGCGCCTTAGGTCTTACGCCATGAGGACACCCACACACACACACACACACACA
Organism: Dryococelus australis; assembly: GCA_029891345.1. Classification (NCBI taxonomy): domain Eukaryota; kingdom Metazoa; phylum Arthropoda; class Insecta; order Phasmatodea; family Phasmatidae; genus Dryococelus; species Dryococelus australis. Next base: position 297,492,635 of record CM056993.1, on the reverse strand, counting down.
CACACACACACACACACACACACACATATATATATTTATATACATTTTTATATACACTGTGAGGAATCACTTTTCGAAGTTGGCCTGTGTTATTTGTAAACATTTCTGATATATGAATACAAAATCGAAGTGATTAGTTATAAAATCGTGAGAATATGCGAGAAGAATATAAAATAAAGAATTTCCATCATCCTGAACGTGCAGATACAACTTTAACCTCATAAATTTCTAAAGACTGTAATGCATGATTTCGACCAGGCACAATTATACCGCAATTAGAATTCACTCGATTCTGTAACCTGAATTTTTGGCAGATTGACAGCAAAAGTGAGGACATACGTTAGCAAAAGTTTATTTTCCTTTTTAGTAACCAGTTCTTTACGAAAATTACTACGACTCTGTTAGAGAAGAAAATTGAAACAAAAAAGAGACAAAAGAATAAAATATCGCTTCTACCACTTCAAAATTTCTTGTGATGGACTTTGCTTGTACATTCATTCAACCGCGATTTTCCAGAAACTTTCAGACGCATTTCCAGTGAAAGCTTCTGCATTACGTTCGGAGAAGCTGGAGTAACTTTATTGATTACGGCGGAGGATACAGCACCAGAATTATACGTTTTTAATAAACTTGTAGGAATGATATAACTTTCTCAAACATTTCTTTAACATGTTTGCTATGTTTGTAACGAACATTAAAAAATTTTTTTTTTATTATGTTCTTATATGATTTCAATATTTCGAATCCTTTGTTTAAAGCTCTATTTATTTGCTGTTTACACCTCTTCAGGACATAGCTATATTTTTTGTGTAACTTATTGATTTATGTTGTATTCATTTGCTAATATGTTTTTAATGGTAAATTTAGTTTCATCGGGAGTTTATAAATTTTTTGCATGGACAGTGCTTCGTAATGGTTTAGGAAATGTACCTATGTTTTATCCATTTTGGAAGTAATATTCATAACAATATTTGTTGCGGTTTTCAACACCTTAGAATATGTGGCAGTGTTTTATAATTTTGAAAATATATATTTCTTAGCCTGATTTGATTCCCAAATATTTCTGAACAATAATTTGTTAAGCATTTATTTTTTATAAATTTTTAAGTTTTGTATCGCATTTTGCTTTGTTAATATCATTTTCGTGTGAGTTATAATGTTTAACGAGTACAACACATTGTTTTAACGTGAATTTAGTTGTTGTACTGCGAATTTATAGTTTCTACCGGAATTATACTACTGTATGTAATCGCGATTTTTATTGACTTCGTTAATAATCTTGTCGGAATGTTACTAACTTTTTGTGAATGTTTTAAGAACATGATGGAATGAGATGTTACCAAATTTTAACCTTCTTAAACATTTTTTTTAAACTTTCATAAATAAACTTAAACAAAGTTTGCTATGTTTGAGACAATTCTTTTTTAAATTCATTAAATATTATTTTTATAATGTGATTTGAATATTTTGTAACACAGTTTTAAATCCTTTGCTCTAACAGTACTTTTTACGCTTTTGGCTAATCGGTTGAAGCCCTTCATGACATTGATTTTTTTGTGGCTAATCGCTTATTTCTTTCAGGTGATTTTTATTGTTTAAAATGTTTATAATGGTCTGTTCTCTTTTTCGTTTCAGATCCGAGTCCCCAGGCAATTAACGGTGAGTAAGTTGGGGGGGGGGGGGGATATTTAGGCGCAATGTTATCTCCTCCGCGGTCTAAGCATCGGCGCCTTGGCAGTTTGCTAGAGGAACTCTATGTGCCTGACACAGAATGTAGTTCTGAGTTGGACACAGAAAGTTCTCCTGCTACGAACTATCAATGCACGATGGCTTCCCCCCCCCCCCCCAAGCGTAGTCGACTCGATACTTTGTTGGAAGACCTTTACGTGTCTGACACAGAAAGTAGTCCTGGCTCGGATACACCCGATACAGCAAGTAGTTCTGGGTCAGAGATGCTGAGAGTTCTTCTAGCGGTACGAGCAGGTCGGAAAGTAATCCGCCTTCCAACTCGTCCTCCACCAACGATGCATTGTTGCCCGAGCTTCAATACGTCCTTTGTAACACGGCATTCGGTGCTAGGCTCTTTGATGCGCGAATCAGTAACGATGGGCCCCCACACCGATACAAATTTTAAAAGATTTTTTGAGAAGTGTTAATCACCTATTCAAAATTTAATTCTGGCAACACCCCGATCCTTTAACCTTAGCGGTTAAATTAAAAAAAAAAAAAATTCCGCTGAGGAGGGCGCTATGGATATATTTTATTTCTAGGGTAAAGCACTTCCCATCCTGCATTCGTCAGATGTTGGTGAATTGTGTGACGTTACCATAGTCCCTCACCTAACAACAAGAATTGGCGAGTTCACTGCTAGGGGCAGCGGCTGGGTAATGCAACTAGTATTGCATATGGACGTCCATACCTCGTAATACAGACCATTTACCATTGGTGCCCCACATACTGTATTGCCAAAGTTCATTGCCAATCAGCAGGCCTGCGTTAATGTGCAATGTCCGAAAGACATGTGCTGCCTACATGCCATTATAGCTGCTTTATTTCCTGCCACACAGAATCCCCACATATAATCTTCATATCCAAAACCGCAGGTTTCGAATACTAAGGTCTGTCGACTCCTGTGGTATTGAGTGATTTCAAAAAAGTTTGAGGAGAACAATTCTATTTCCATCAATGTCTACTGTGTAGTAGATACAGATAGAAATATTATTTAAAATCATTTGATAAGGTCCAGGAAGAGTTAGTCGTACCTATGCGTATTGCTCCTAGATGACATGCTCGCCCTGTAAATGTCTTGGCCATTCGTACCAGCGGTAATACCACACATTTGCATTTTGTGTTAATAAATTTTTTTTTCACAATTGCTTTGCAATCAATTGAGTAATAATCATGAGAAAATACATGTCTGCGATTGCTGTCTCCAATATCTCAGAACTGAGTAGAAACTTGAATACCATACAATCATCTGCCAGCAACACAAGGCTGTTAGGTGTTCTTTCCCCACTGGGAACGAAACGTACCTTGAATTTAGAAACTATGCGAAACAGCAAAGATTGGGTTCCATTGCATGTTGTGACACTGAGTGTTACTTGAAACTCTTGTCCACTTGCCTACCCAGTAATGAGACAAGTAACACAACCACCATGAAAGAACATGTTCCGTGCGCTTGTAGCATTTTGCCAGTGTGTTCATACAATCCTGCATTATCTCAATATCATGAGTTTGTGGGTGAGGATTGTATGCACAAATTGGTGGACAAATTGGTTGAATTAACAAAGTGGGTTGCAGGAATATACAGTGTGACTGTTCCGATGAAGCAAAAAACCACAGCTGACGAAGCTAGGTTGGCGGCTCAAACAAGTTGTCGTATCTGTAAGAAAGATCTCGGCACAGATTCTGTGGTTGACCATGACCATCAGAAGCCTCGTAAACAATAAATACGACAAAAAAAAAATTGCTGCTATATTTCATAACCTGCAGAATTACGATGCCCACTTTCTCATAAAGCCTTTGGCTCCACGATACATACCACAGTCCGACGGAACCATGGAAATCGGATATCCGGGTGATATTTCAGTTCTTGTATTGACCTTGGAAAAATATAAATCCATCACCAAGCACATTCACAATGGGACTGACTTGAAAGGACGTACGCAATGTTGTGCAGTTGCATTTCATTGACTCATTTCAGCTCATCAGCGCATCCCTGGAAACTTTGGCGGGTAATTTGACACCAACACAATTGAGAATAACCTGCTCACTGTTTCTAGACGATACCCAGTTTGAGTTGGCGCAAAGGAAGGGAGCATTTCCTTACGACTTTGTTTAGTCGGTAGATAGCTTGATGAGCATGTCACTCCCACCAAAGTACACATTTCATAATGTCATGTAGGCAGGGGCAGAGTTCAGAGGTTAATATAAAGTGCACTACATACTTTTGACTGGAGGGAAAAAAATTTAGTAGATAGAGGTTAACCGAAAATAGAAGTTTAAAAAAGAAATAACTGTCACGGGTGTTTGCAAGTGTGGGCGAAATTTGCCACACTCGAGCCGAAGTGTCTTGCTTACGGCCTGGTCATGTTCTCTTAGTGGGCAGCAGGTGCACTTGGCTAAAGTCGACACGCACTGTACCCCTACTCACACCAGGGTGCCAATAACCTAATCAAATAAGGGCATGGTGTGGTACAGAATCCCTTTGGATAAGAGCTATGCTCATGCCCAAGCTGCGTGGGATGCGTTCGACTGCATAAATTTACTGCAGTACGCCATGCATGTACATGTGTGGACACGTGTTTACTGGCAGATATTTTTGAAAATTTCAGAACCATATGTTTGGCGAGTTACGGTCTTGACGCCACCATGTACATCCAAGTTCTAGCCCTTTCATGGGACTCTTTGTTTGTAAAGACAGGTGCATGGCTAGAACTGTTGACTGACCCTGACATGTATCTTTCTGCAGAACGCAGGGTTAGGGGTGGTGTTATCCAGTTTTCCAAAAGGTGCAGAAGCCAATAATATTTACATGGGCGAAGAGTATGACCCCAGTGTAGCAGAGAAATATATTTGCTATTTCAACGTAAAGAGCTTGTACATCCATACAATGAAATACAAGCCTCCGATTGGCAACTTTGAGTGAGTTGAACCAGACGAGTTTTCGTCATGGGATATCGGGAACACGGGCAATGGTGGGGACTTTTGTTTTTTTTCGCGGAAGTAGATTTGTTGTTTTATAATTACATTCACGATGTGCTATCACATCTGCCTCTTGCCCCAGTGTCTGGCATAACTCCGAACAGTTCAAAGGAGAAATTACTTTTGACACTCACTCTGCGGAAAAATTATGTTATACACGGGGAAACACTGATGCACTATTTGATGCATGGTACCAAACTCAGTGCTGTTCATGTCATCCTGTTTTTTGAACAGGATGTGTAGATGGCCCCGTACATAAAAATTAACATTGAGAAATGTGCTCAGGCTGCAAATGATTTTGAGAAATATGTTTTTTTAATTGATGAATATTTCCATATATAGAAAAACTTTGCATACTGTCTGCCGGGAAAGGAACATCAGAGTCGTATCGCAGTATAACATGATTTACGGGGCAGCAGAATTGATTGGGCGTCTGACTTTCAAGGCAAAGCGAATCATCGATGAAAATCTAGTCCTGATCGAAATGTCAAAGAGCTGTGTTGTGTTTAACAAGCCTTTGTAAACCAGTGTTGCATTCTCGACCTGTCCAAATTGACCTTGTACGATTTTGATTACAACTATATGCGAAAAAAATTTTCTCAGCCATCTTTACACCTCTTGTTTTACGAGACCGACTCCCTCTTGTATGAAATTAGTTGTCATGACGGTTGCAAGTCAGTAGCCCTGGATTTGAAAGCACGGTTTGATATGCGCCCAATAAGGATTCAAACTCGTGAACAAAGGTTTTAAAAGTGATGAAGGATTAATTCGCCGGCCACATCATCACACATTTTGCAGGCCTGCATCTCAAACTTTATTCATACACTGTTGCGAATGAACTATGTACGTGCAAAGTGAATGACATAAAACCTGACTTGTTGCAGTCACTCTGTTACTGGGACTATCGGGAATGCATCGACCGGAAGGTACTGGGGACCTAGTTCCAGTTCCGTTTGCATAGTCACGATGTCTACACCGAAAGTGTGAAAAAAAGTAGCCTTATCAAGCACGGATGACACATGCTTCATTGAGCCGGATTGCACGTCGTCCTTACTTTGGGGCACTACAGAATTGGGAACTAAATTTTTCCCCAGCCCTTACTCACTGCCGCAACACCACCAGTGATCCTGTCAACTGCCACAACTGCCTGCCACATCAACACCAAGTGAGCTGCAACATCGCCACCGAGTGAGCCGCAAAAACTTCTGTAACAACTATTCTAAGCGTACACCTACATCAACATCTGTTACAAATGCTGCGAGGGCATATCTTCAGTGTACTACAATATCTATAGCCCACATCAACTGGCCCACCAGCAATAACACTAGTCGCAACTGCATACTAATGGAACCGCCAGTCGTCAGAATCGAACCAAAGACCTGCTTCACTGCGAGACCGCATCTCTATTGCGCGGCTCGCTGCCCACCTGCCTGCCATCCCAGCGGGCCCGTCTACCTGTGTACTGCTACCCGTCCGCTCGAATATCTGCGAGGGGTGTTTCACCATTCCTGTCTACCTGCTACTTCATAAACAACACCTGTCTGCCTTCTACAAACTTCAACAAAGTCACTCAGACTAACTTGCTACATCTGCGTCAAATCAACAGCGAGGGAGTTCCAGTCTGCTTCATAGTCATCACCAAATCGTCTTGCTACAAGTGCATCTACTACAACAAAGTTGGTCTCCTGTATCACCACACTTCCACCCTGCTTCACCAACTCCCTATAGAAAATTGTGTGCTTCGTCATCATGATAAAATTATATGCTTTGGAAAAGGTGTGTGCTTCGGAAAATGTCAACTCTGTTACAACTGAGATGCGGCAGTGCGTGAATTTAAATAGAAAATTGTACATATTTTAAATAATTTTTGTTTTAAATAAGTGTTTTTAATGAAGGGTCTATATATTTTAAATAATTTTTTATATAAGTAAGTGTTTTTAAAGACAAATGTTTATATTTTGTGTATTCAAAAGAGCGTGCATAATAATGCCTTTGTATATAAAGAAGAAGAAGATAAGTTAAAATATATTATGTTTTAAATATGTCTTTTAAAAGAAAAGAGTGAATATATTTTGTGTTTGAAAATGGTTAACTAGTGTTTTGTGTAAAACGTGTAAAAAGTGTAAATATTGGATAATACAAAAAATGAATGTAATAAATTTAATAATGAATTTAATTTTTGTGGTTTTATTTTATTTTAAGTTCAGATGTCATTACAATGTGCAAAACGCATTTCATTATTACAAGTTTGTGGTGATGCAACGTGTGGGGTAATATGTGATAGAACACTAATCAAGTTTAAATAGCCACTTAACAAGTAAATCATGATTATTACTTCAAATACTTGTATTTAGTGAAACGACTTTTTCTAATATATATGGGTGGGCATGACAATGGGAAGTATTGAGTGCGCATGAAAAAATTACAGACAACGTATTTCGTTTTAATAAGAGAGATATTTTCTCTGGTTTAAAACATGAAGGTAATAAAATTATATAAATGGCCAGAACATGGCGAGGGACTTCCACATAATTATTCTTGGTTCATTCACAGAACCTTTTCACAGACAACATATTTCCTAACTGGAACCAGTGTACCAACAAACAAATACCTGGGTATGGCACAGCACTTTTAATTAATTTTGCTTCAGTTAAGTGATATATTTAGTGTGTTACTAGTGAGAAGAAATATTTGGGTGAGACACGACAGGGGCATTACACGTAAATTTCAATCACTCGTCCCACCGAGTGTTTCACATAAGAAAAAAAAACTTTTTAAAATAACATTCAACATTAAAACTCTAATGCATATCGGGGGGCCGTGGTGGCTGAGCAGTTAGCCTGCTCGCCTCCCATCATGGCCATTCGGGCTCAGTCCCCAGCCAGGTCACCGGACTTTCACATGTGGGAATCGTGCCTGACGTTGCCATTTTTCGGCGGGTTTTCTTGGTGATCTCCCGCTTCCCCCATATTTTGATTCCGGCGCCGCTCCATGCTCACCTCAATCCCCCTCATCGGCTCTCAAGATCTGTTAAGAGCCGCCCAAATCTCTTCACTCATCACTCACTGTAATGAATATCAAAGGATACATCTTTTACATTGAATGAATCCTATATAATGAGACGATCTCCGTCTCTCTTTCTGTTTGTCTGTTCGTCTTTAATACTTCTAAGTCCCTTTAAACTCAACAGAAGTTCTTCAAATTTTGCAGAGCGAATTCTCTGGGTCAAATACAGGTCAAGTTCGAATTTCAGCAAGATCAGATTACGCAATCATTGCTGTTTACCCTAAAAACTATTTTTATTACTTTTTTCTTATATGACAGTTTTGTATTAATGCATAGAGATTATTGCATAGAGATATGAAGGTAATGGAATATCATTTTTGTTTACCTTAAATGTCTCGCTTCAATGTTGAATCAATGTCCAAGTGGGGCCACAGTGGCTCAGTGGATAGAGCGATTCCAAGTGGGGCCGCAATGGCTCAGTAGATAGAGCGATTCCAAGTGGGGTCGCAGTGGCATAGTGGATAGAACTATATCCAATGTTGAGTTAATTTCACATCATTTTTTTTTCAGTCTTTGTATAACAAAAATTTGTAACATCATAACTGTTCTAGGCACGTGACAATACTAAAAAAAAGGTCACGGGCTGGACCCCTAATAAAGTAATACCTATAAACAAATAGTTTATAACTTTTCTACGGCTGTGTTGGAGAGGTCTACATGCAGCGCGGTGACACTCCTGGCTGCTGGGTGACTGGCAGAACTATTACGAGTCGGTGTCACACGAATGGACGGTCTATTCTAACACAACTATAATGCACATTTACACGTAATGTAACAGTCAAATAAGATGTTAAATATTTATCTTAGTAAAAATTTACAAAATATCATTTACTCAAAATGGTGGAACACACGAGGGAAATAGTGATAGGAGGTGGGGAATTAAAAAATAATTGTGTGTAAACATTCGATTTTTTAAACTAATAATTCAGAGGCGATTTGATAGTTGCAGAGTTTTACAATTGGCTGCTATGTGCAGGTGAGTTGTGCATACGTTTGTATCGACACTTATTACAGATTGAACTTTTTAATTACTAAAATTGGTTTCTAACGAATTCAAATACTAAATAATGTGAGTTTGTCAATCTGTAAAATACAATTCTCGGATTTCTTGAAATGATCGGTGTTATTCTAATAATGCAAAATAAATGTAGCGAATCCAACATGAGTTGACTAGATTGTTTTGTTTCCCCTTGATCTGAATCATAGTCCTACTTTCAAACTAATAAAACTAAAGTTAATCGATAAAGTATTAAAACTGAGTAACGTATATTCCGTTGCACTGATACACCAATAAGAATTGAATAATGGCGGTTGCGCGAACCTAAGTTGAGCGGTTTGAAAATTATTGTAAACTTTTTTTTTTTAAATAAATTCAGTTTTATTTTTTCACTGTAATTTCCACAATAAATTGTGACGCCCAACATGGGTTTGCTTAAAACGAATATAAGGGTGACTATCAAATCATTTATTGAATAATACTGTTGCGTGTGTAGCCAATGTCCCAAGGCGGAAGAGCTAGGTTGTGTGTGTGTGCGTGTGCGTGTGTGTGTGTGAGAGAGAGAGAAGAGATAGAGAGAGAGAGAGATGACTACAAGCACCGTCTTCTGGCGGGGCTGTGAACTACGCATATCCCGCTCTGTGGTCCTCGCGAACTGGAGCACGCTGGATAAGTTGAAACGTAGCCCTGGATATCTACTCCGCTCATAGAAATCTTTACACGCAAATGCAGACAATAACGTATTTAATTTTCTTGGTTATAAAGAGTCAAGGAAAATTAATGAAAACTTTAAAATTAACACAATATACTAAATGATTACATAGCTAACACAAATTTGTCATACGTTTTAACACTATTTAAAAAAACAATTCTAGTATGACGTCAAATGTTAATACAAACTATACAAAACTTACACGACTACACACAACTGAACGCTATAACAAATATGAACACATTTGAATTGTAATTAATTATTTTATTAGTAAATTTAATTTTTTTGTTATTAATTTTAAACCTTTATAAAACATGATAAGTAGGTTGCAATACACATAATAAATATACACGCTTATTTAAACTTGTTGATGTAGCGAGCGGGCTGTGGCATAGCACGGGTGAGGTATAGCATAGGCATGGCGTAGTGTGGACAGGGGTTTGAGAGCCGATGAGGGTGAAGCGAGGTGAGTATGGAGCAGCGGGTTGTGGTATGGCGTGTGGCCGGAATGCCAGAGTCGGCAGTCTGTCACGCGATGCGCAGGGGGGGGGGGGGGGGGGGGAGGAGAGATTTTGGCCTGAGCTGCACGCTACGTCGCTAAAAAAAATATATATTACTTTGCACATAGTTTTAGTGGTCTTTGCTTACACGAGGTGAGACAAAATAGGAGATTTACACTTTCTTGAAGGAATATTTTAAACACTCTGTTAGTAAACAATGGGAAAACAGTCTTACGAATCAGAGTTTACAAACACGTGTTTGGGAAATATTATAAGAAACTTTACTGAAACAGACTCATACTTTAACAAGTGAAATATACACACGAATGAACCGACTTTGCTGGAAATTAATTTAATAAAATACCAAGTGTTTGGCTGGACTGGCAGGTTTACCTATTGACATACGCAATGTGACTTTAGCCTGTAGTCGGGATCAGCACGGTGTAGACATGCACTTAGGGTGTAGGTACTCGTTTAATTAATCTCTCGTTACTTATTGTTTAATTAGTTCAGCACTGCATTTACTTGTAATTATAATTAATTTTTAATTGATAATTTACCTCGTTACTTAGTAATTGTCTTATTGCGCATGCTTGTAATTCGTGTTTCTTTGGTAATTAATCTCGATGTTTGTTTTCATTGTATTTAATGTTTCATTGCTACTTAGTTTCTCGGAATATATTTTATGTTTCGGTAATTTGTTTAGTTATATTTTTAATGTTCCTTTCCTATTTACTTCTCGGTGCTTGTAATTTGTTCAATACATTATTATTCAAATGCTATATTTGTGTAGGTCAAAAATAATTTTTTAAACACTGGATTTTTAATGGTCATTTCACACAATTCCGAGCTCGCCGCCCTTTGACCCGTCATCACAGCCCAGTCATATGGTGGCGGCCAAGAAGATGGAATGCTTGCTTCTGCCCTCTACCTCTCTTTCCTCTCACACCACTCCGCCGAGCTCATCCCTTGCCAGGACGGGGCACTGCATCTCCCGACACCCTCCTTACCCCTCACCCACAATCACCGTTTTTTACTTCGTCAGAATCCAAGTACGACGGATGTTCCCTGCACCCGCTCTACCCTCTCTCCCCTCACCCACCATCAGAGCTCATTCCCTCGTCCGACATCGAAGAAGAAACATCTAATAAAATATATGTTAAGCCACTCTGCTCCTTCCCCCCAGAACTGTGTCGACCAACAGACTTCGAAGGGTGAATACCTGTGCCACTCCACAGCTCAGTCCCTCTCCAAACAGTACACCTCAGGGGTGGGGGTACAGCCAATCACACCACATCGCAGGGGGGATGGGGAGATGGTACAGCCAATCCCAACACACCTCAGGGGTGGGGGAGGAGGAGGAGGAGGAGGAGGGCATAGAGCTAATCACAACACACCTCAGGTGAGTGGCGGGGAGTGGGCCCCAACAAACCTAACCACACTTTTTTGAAATGGTACTCGTGCCACTCTTGCATGAGTTTTTTCGGATGCACCACACTCCCATTGCTCCACAGGGTGCGGCGGTGGTGGGGCAAGTAAGCATCCGGCGTAGATATCCCTGGCAGAAGGGAGTGGATCACATGTAGCCTCTATCCTCGCCTCCGAAACACTCATGGGTTGAACAAATGCACCCATCCCTATGTCATTCTAGAAGTGTTCTGAAACCCCGACGTCCCTACTACTGGCCTTCGACTGTGTACTCGTCCTAAAATTTGATCGCCGTTGAGTTTACCATTTGTATTGAAGTCAAACAATCATACAAATTGCAAGTTTTAATATTATGTTTCTAGAAAGACGTTTGCCTGAAATATTTCTCAGTAACGGAGCAGAAAATACATTTTCCCAGAACGATCTTAAGTGTTTTAACCGATTTTAAGAGGACGTATTAAGAAGTATTTTCTTTCCTTAAAAGTATTATCTTTAAATGTTACTATCAGCAAATAGTAAATAGACCATATATGGACAGAATTGGTATAATAATATTTGTTATGCAAGGGTATTGTAATGGTTGAACAGCCAACCAATGAATTAAAATTGAAAGGTGATGAATGTAAGAGTAATCTGGTTAGATCTTGTTTTATCTGTGGAAAAAATAATCATTTCGCAAAGAAATGTTTCCATAAGAGGTAATTACCTACCATTACACACGAAGAACAAAAGAGCGCAGGGAAAAATTCCAGGGCTACGTAACACAGACGGGGGAAACTGTTGTAATGTCAACTTCCAGTGATAGGTATAAAGATGTCCAGTGTTATTATTGCAAGCAAAAATGACATATAAGATCGAAATGTCCACAACGAGAAAAGGTAATAGGCTGTAACAGTGTCAATAGATTAGCTTTTGAGCGGAATTATGGTTTATTGAAAGTGCCTGCGGTAATAGTTGATTAGGTCAAGGTGTCAGCTTTCTTAGATTCAGGTGCTACTTGATCATTAGTAAATCAGGAATTTTTAAATTATTTATTGCTAAATATGCCCAAAGGGTTTGTGACGGTTGGTCCGTCACGGGTTTGTAATCAGTTGTAAAAAAAACCTGTATATGTGTTACTGCATGACCGCATGAACCCTGGTGGCGGACTAGCCCACCGCGCGTGTATGTGCTGCAGGTTGCGGGATGACCTGGGATCAGTTTTCGCGGGCGCTGGCCTATTATCGTTGGTCGGCGTTTTCCCGCGCTGCCCGAAAATAATGTCGTAATTGTAGATGGAGCGCTGATTGCTAGTATAGGCGGCGCTGAGGTCTGGTCTCTGGGAAGAAGTAAGCTCGAGGAGGGGGTGCGGAACAGTATAAATACGAGTGCACTGGCTAGGATAGAGGTCTTCGTCGGCCCGCCGAGTGCGGTATTCTAGCTGGCGATTGGAATCCGCCTTAAAGCAGAAGAGAAGCTGACTTCAGTGTTGAAGTTAAGTATTGGTTCCTTCGGAGATGGTAGTTGTGGGACTTAGAAAATGTTCTCTTCAAGTAATATTCGTGTGTCGAGGACTTTGAAAATTGCGTGTACGTTGCAGTAGAGAACTTGGTTCGTTTCGGGGCCAAGTGTGTTTGGACTTGGAAAATTTCGCTTCAAGTAGTGCTCGTGTGTCGAGACTTCGAAATTTTCGTGTTAGTGGCAGTAGAGGACTTAGGAATATTTTTGGCACCTATAAAAATTCTGCCCAGAAATGATTTGCGGACTTATGAATGTTACACTTGGTAGTGTGATGACACTTTGTCATCCCGCTTAGTTGCAGAAAAGAACTCTAGGAAGATGAGTCGGTGGGAATCTAGAAAAGGCTATAGTGCGCCGCATGGACTTGAAATTAATTTGCTTGGCCAGGGACTATTGTGAAATTTTCTGGAAGGAACCGTACTTAGAAGTTTTGCACTCTTAAAGGGTCGTATGGACAAATCAAATTCAAGTGATGATTGGAAGCAGCTCGTGGCCTGGAAAAGGGACGTTTTGTTTATGCATAAATCCAATGACCGTGTGAGCAGACATTGAACGCGAGCAAATGCGTTTATATGGGTAAATAGAGAACTTGGTCTGATTGTGGAGCACAGCCGAAAATTGGTCATTTTGCCCCTAGTGAAATGAAGAGTTTTCCGGGAATGATGCGACCCGAAGGCGGAACTTAGGCAGTAGGAAAAAGAGCCAGTGCCCCAAGCTCGACAGGTCGTTCGAAGTGGGGAGTTTAGGAAGTTTATGGTAAACCTTCCTCAGATCAGAGACCATTACCTAGGTGTTTTGTGGTGTTTTCGAGAGTTGTAATAAATACGATAACAAAGAAAACAAAGGTGAAATTCGGTCAGGAAGAGGAGGGCTACTATTATTGTAATCTTACTGGAAAAATAACCAGTTTCAATGTATGGTATTGTGTGTTCTGCTTTTTTAAAAGGAGTTCAATATATTCTCCCGGGTAGAGTGAGTTTAGTATTGTGTGAGGATTTTGTAACACTTATTAAAAATGTGTTTAAAAATGCTTTTAGGCATGTTATTGCTGAGTTTATTGTAAATGCTTGGTGCACAATGGAAATTAATTTAAGTTAGGGCATAGGCATGATATTTGATTTAGCCAATGATTCCTAATTGATAAAGTTGTCAAAATAAACTTTTACAGTGGCTTGGAAAGAAGTTTGTGAAATAATATTGTATTCATGATTCTGAAGACTAAATATCATTGAGAAAATATCTTGTACGAATATTATGAATACCAAAGTAAATAATTTGTGGAACCGAAATGGTTTTGGTGGTGTTCTGAATGCTGGTAGTGTTTGTGAACCCCTCTTCCAAACTACACGTAAATGTTGGGCCTAGCACAAGCTACCTAATCTAGCAACAAATTTGTGAACCTTTTACTGATGTTGTGTTTTGAGACCCCGTCCTCCTTCTTTTCTCTGAGTATAAGCTAGGGCAGAAAGGGAGAGTTGGGGTAGTGGTTGGGCCACCAATGTCGTGGCATTGGGGGGCTCTGGTTCATTGAGGTATTTAAATGGGAACAAATACGGTTTTCTCTAGCAAATGGGGGTGTTATAAACTCTCAGTTTGTAGCTAGGTTTAAAATTAAAATTGAACTGTTTTCATGGAAATGTGAATTTCGTATATTACCCAGACTAAGTCACAAACTGCTGTTGTGAATTGATTTCCTAGGCAAAACCAAAGCAAGTTTAAATGTTTTCAAGAAACATTTAGTGTATGACATGATGTAAACTGGAAGTTTGGACAAAGATTTCCTTTTATTTGAGGGATTTGTGATAATGTTAATGTTTTATGTATCATTATGTGTATGAGGGTTTGTTTGTTTTTACGTGTGTTTTTAGTCCTTGGTTTGGACCCCAGGAGCTGTCCCTCAATTCATGCTCATTTTTCACTGTAGTGTTTCATTTTCATTTAGTTTGTAATTTTAAAATGCCCATTATATCAAGTAAGGTTAGGGATAGTAAGGATAGGGTGTCCTCAGGAGGCTGGTTTCGCTGATTCCCTTGTGAGGAGTCGAGGGTATGTCTATATGTTTCTGTTTTGTTGAAAGGGGCTGCAAGGCACTGCCGCATGTTGTTTGTCTGTTCCGAACTGTGAAGAGATCTGGAAGCTGAGAGAAAATCGTCACTTTTGATGGTGGCTCTGGAGAGGAGATGGTCGGCGGTCCGGCCGAAACTGGCCATTTCGACGGGATTCCTGGCTGCTGCTGCTTCTGGGACTTTTTTCACCGGAGGTTTTCCTTCGGGGGTGGAGAATGAGACGGGCTGTCCCATTTCTACAAATTTTTCCGTTCCTGCCCCTGCGAACACGCCCGAACTATGCAGGAACTATGCAGTTTATTACAGGCATAAATATCACCGCCTATTTCTGCAAGAATACACAACTATCGCTGAAGAATAAGTTATTTCCTTACCTTAAACTGCGTACTGGTGGGTCGTACGTCGGTCGATAGTACGACGTAAGGTGCCCGACATGGAAGAAACAGCTGTGAATATTACGGCAGGTCGGCGATCGCGAGTGCTAGGCGTCCGGCCTTGACGTGGTTCAACAGTATATGGCGCGGCGCCGCCGAGTTCCTGGAGATACCACCATAAGGCGCCACCGTCACCTTGCAATACATACAGAGCGCCATGATTAATGAAAGACAACGCCAATTTCAATTATAGATGGCGCCACTGAAGTGCAAATTCTCATAAATGGACAGAATTCTAGAATGTACTGTAATTCTGATTGAAAGAATTTAATTTTGTGTCATTGACCCTTGTAAATGTGGAGGGGCTAGAGTTTACTTTTGAGTATAAATATACCTGGTGGCCGGGTGATCTTGGAGAGACGACTCCTGGGGAGTAGGCATGAATTTCAAACTGCGTATTTTAAAAGCTGGTTGAATTTATCCATCTTAAAGTAAAGTTTTGTCAAACTTTTATAATTTAAAAATGTTAGGTTATGTAACATGTGTTCAAGAAAGGAAAACATGCTAATTCACGATAAATGGCAGAGAGAAAATACCACTTGTTAACATAACTTAAAACGTAAAGTATTATGGGGTGATAAGTAATGATTAAAGTTGTATATATTTAAGGAGATACCATTTTAAAGTTAGAGGCTATTTTATATTGTATTGTCAGTATTAAGAGAATGTCAATGTTTAATGCTAGGAAAATAATTGTAGATATTTTGACCTTTTGTGTCGAAGTCAAACAATCATACAAATTGTAAGTTCTAATGTTACGTTTCTAGAAAGATGTTTGCCTGAAATGTTCTTTAGTAATTATACAGAAAAGACATTTTCCCAGAACGATCCTTACAGTATAATTTTTATACAACGGTTTTGTAATATATTGCTTTTGAATATTTTCAAAATATAGAGTTTTGCTAATGACTCATGATGCTTTGGGCAGTATTTGCAAACGTATCCAACAAAATCTCCATCATTTTGCTCTTAAGATGCTATTCTTGTGTTTCTGTGATTTCATACTTTGTGTCGCCCTGCAAGCGCTACAGGGCGTACAACATACAGATTTTGATTAACTTGAGGAGTCCTGAAGGGAGAGCTCAGGAATAATCTAGATTATAATACCAACTCATTGCTTGTCACACACCTCCCATCCGACAGCTGTAGTATACAATTGGCCAAATGACCGACAGCCAATTCCAAGGCGACCGGCGACAGGATCTCTGCTGCAGCTGGTGGGATCCACCAGCGAAGCTCCGTGCACTTGTAGCGATACAGGTGGAAAAGTACTCTGTTACAGCCCATGGCTACAGAAGCTTGCCCACTACGAGCTAGCACAGCAAAAAACACACACGTGTTCCCATGGACTTAGATTTAGTAATAGTCTATTTAGGTTAAAATTTATCTTTACCTTTCAGGCTAAATATCATATTTTTATGAATTAGGAAAATCTGGTTATTGTTGGCTCTGCTGGAACTCACTGCCAGCTTATTCTCTTTTCTTTTCAGTTTCCAGAATTTATTGGCTTATAAGGGGGGGGGGGAGAAGTCCAATAGCGCCACTCCCCCCCCCCCCCAGAGTGATATGCATGCACCACTCTGTTTAAGCCAGCGCTAAATAAAATTCAAAGAAGAAGATGTCGCGCCCCCTCTTTACTAGTATTTTCTCTACCCACTACGGTTCCTACCTATCTGTCTCTTGTAGCATTTTTTTTACGGTGTCTACACTGGTTTTTCCCTTTCTCTTCTCAGTTAAAGTTGTTTAGCTATAAGTACACTTAGGGTGGTTATGTCCGAAACGAGGCCATGGCAACCCAATCCCTTGCATGATTTCCTTCGCTTGTAGGCATACGGGGCCTAGCTGTGAGACGCACTTAACTCCCGTCCCTATCCACTTAGTAATAAAGTAGATTCGAAAAAAAATATGGTACTCGAGACTGACTAGGTGGATAGCCTGCCTCGGGCGCAAGTGCTTAAAGGTGCTCCAGAGAGCACACTAGCAGCGTCAATAGCCGCTGCGTTGGATTATACATAGTGTACCCCCCCCCCCCCTGAAGCGAGACTGCCATGTGTTGCGTGAGAACTTGAGGATTGTTCACCTTGAAGTGTCTTATTCAGCTCCTAAGTGGGGCACATCCTGAAAGCTTGAGGGGAAAATTCCAGTGTCTTGAGGAGTTATGCAATGCGACACCACAATCGTCCTCCACCTAGCCAGAGGCTGTACGACGTTTGTATACAGCAAGTTGAACCCGGTTCGCCGTGGCAGGAGGCGATCGTGTAAACCGCTCAGCCACTGTGGCCCCCTTTGACTCTGAAATTAATGGGTTAATTTTTAATCTGCGTGTGTGTATTCAGGTTCGGGAACGGTGAGTTGTTGATGGCGGAGGGCAAGGTCGCGAGGTGGGCGTCACAGAAAGGCGACGGCGGCGGCGGAGACGGCAGCGGCAGTGTTTCCGGCTTCGTCACCACGCATCGTCACGCCTCGCGCTCCGTATGCAAATAACCTGATTGGCTGTGGGCGCGGCCGTCCAGCGCGGCGGCGCGGCTTGATTGCAGCCGGCGCCTGCCAATCAAGTCGTCCCCCGCGACCGGTTCCGATGGCGTAACGTCTAAACAAATCCTGTCGCGGCGCTGTCCGCGTCCCGTCTGCGACGAGGCGCATTTCGTAAGCAGTTCCCCTTCAACGTTGTATCGCAGAGTAAGCAAATACACAGAGGTCAGGCGCAGTGGGTCGAAGCTCTACAGGGTTTTCGTGGGCCACTAAATTTTAGGGTAGAATGACTTCGCCAACTTTTGAAAAAATAAAAATACTGCTAATTAATAAAGAAAGCTGCATATTGTATAAACAATAAAATTTTATTGTTAAATATACTTAAGTCACAAATAAATTGAGTTTAATTATTCTTATCATCATTCATAAAACACATATTTTTGATGTAGGCATGCATTGTCAGCGCCTGAGCATTGAGTTGTTTTGTCATTGTTTTGTTTCCGTTGTTATGTTCGTTGCTGGGTGAGGTGGAGCTGATGTTTGCAATCAATTGCAGGAATTGATATTTATTGATTTTTCAAATGCTGATTTCCGAAGAATAAATGGTACAAGAGTTATTGACAACAGCGACAATGCCTTTTCAAAAGAAAGAAATACCCACTGTACAATTAGCATTTTAATGAACGATTGAGCCGTTAACAGAGTAGCCAACCGGTGTATTCTCTACCATCAATTTTAAACACACATTTAGTTCCATGTTACTGTTTGTAAATACAGCATTTAATTATAACATTTTTACCGAATTGTTATTAGAAGTAACTAAAACGTATGTCTGAAAATTGAAATAATTATGTTTAAGAGTTGTATTGTTGGAAAAATATTCTACCTAACAGCCCAAACATAGAGGAAAATAACGGCCCACCAAAATAGCATTGAGCTTCGTCTCTTTATCTTACTTGTTTTGTGGTCAGGCGGCCCTTTTGGTGTGGCCGTACCAAATACACGAGAGACCAATACTAGACAGTTCTCTATAAATAGCAGAGGCGAGTGTGGGAAAAAAATCTAGTTGTTAAGAAATGTTACTATCAATATATATTAATAAATATTTCTAAATTCATAACTATTATTTGTTAAAAAATATTTTCCACTTTTTTTAACGTTTGACATATTATGGATTCATTCGTTGCCTAATTATTGGAGATTGTTAAATAAACTTTACATAGAGAAAAAAAATGTTTCTTCCTCATATCCTCAATGTTGGTATTGTAACTTTACTATCATTGGAATGTACTCTGCTGGCTGGATGCGTTAACATCGTTGGATTTTTCTCGCAAGTGTCTTCAAGCTGTCCGGTATTGGTCTCTAGTGTATTTGGTGGAACTACTTTCCATCCATAGTTACCAACTTTACTGTACGAATGTCACTCAGTGCGTCCATTAAAATATATGCATGCAAGGTCATATACATTTTCTAGGCTTCATTTCTAAAGTGCTCACTTTATCGTGAACAGCCTTTAGCAATAAACATACATGCTACTCTCTGCTGGCTGGAGGCGACAACACTGCCGGATTTTCTCGCAGAAATCTTCAAGCTCTCCGGCATTGGTTTCTAGTGTTATTTGATTAAACCCGCTTCCTTTGCATAACATCCCGTGTATAACAACAGAGGGGGAAGCGTGAAGTAGGCTGCGAGAAATGTCCTCACCGGCCAGCAATACGAGTGGACATCGTTCACCAGTCAGCTTCTTGTCAGTAAATACTCATTAAGTATATACATATTCGTACTTGGCCGTTGTGTGTAGGCTACTAAACCTGAGTACTGGGACGTGTTCTTTGTGGCTGTACTTGACTCGTCGCACAACATGGCGCAAATGACACGAACTACTAGAAAGTAAACACGTCTAGTGTCCTTCTGAGCTAACAACTCTATTACTTTTACTGTACATAAACATTTTGTGTTCTATGTTGGTTGTCTCGGGTTGCGTTTATACCTGTGGTGTTGTTGCAAAAATAACAATAATGAATTTGTCATGCATTTTTAGCGAAAAGATTTCAAGACCAGTTGTACTCTGTGCCATGTTACGGCATGTTCCCTCTCTCTACTATTTTTTCCCCCTCTTAAATCATTTTTCTAGCGATTTAAGCTTGTCTTGCAAAGCCCGTTATTATTTTGCTTCCCTGTTACTGTTCGGTACACTACTTTTGTTTAATGGTAATTTTAAAATTGTGTGACACTAATTTTTAATTTCTTTATTCCTCTTAATTCTAAGCAGACTATAAGTTTGTAAACCTATTAATCTTGTTTACTCTTCATTGATTTCTAAATGCCGCAAACGGCCTTGATACCAAATTTTATTTTTTGATAATATTCAGTGGTGTCTAAAACTTAAGTGATATTTTGTTTGCCGCTACGATAGAGAGCAGCACTTGTACTGTAATAAGACAAGTAACTAACAAAAAACTGTTGTTAAGTTTTTATTTTTGTGCAGTTGTATTTCGTTGTATTTCTGTGATTCTTTTTTCTTGTCAGCTTTCTCATGTCATTGTTTTTTTTTATTACCTTCATAATTTGGTAATTCCAAAATTATTCTCGTGGTATGGTCTTCGATATTTATCGATTAGCCATATCACGACTTTTGTAACTTTGTCCAAGCCGCTCCATGCACAAAGGAATTTGCTGACTCCTTCTTCGTCCCGTTTCCACCATGTTGTGAGAGCAAATAAATTAACTGTTGAAGAGTTTCATCATTTTTAATATGTAGGATTTCAACACTGCCGCCTTGGTAAGTGGAATCTTTGTAACTTATATTGCCTCACCCCTGGTAGTGTTTTTAACGAACGTTATAATGTTTTAAAATTATTATTTTGATATTTTTTAGTGCGGTCCAAGACTATCCCAGGGAAATGCAACTGAGCCCTTGTGCAGCTGAGACTTACCTTCCTGCCCCTTGCGGCATTTTTCTTGGACAACATGTGTTAAATTGCCGAGCTGTGTGTGTTGCTGCCACACCGAATTTTCGTCCAAAACCTCATGGTCAGATTTTTTAAATTTTCTGCATGCTCCTTGTGCATGGTGTGACAACTAAAACTTCAAGCATCGCACTTACGGGCTAAATTTATTGCGCTTGCTGTGCGCATGTTCTGGACAAGATGTAACAATAAATTTGTTAATTTTAGTAAATCTAGGTTATATAAAAGTAAGATTTAATGCTTAAAATAATGGAACAAGACTGGTTCCAAAGAGTAACATTTTATTTGTTTGTTAACTTATTTGTTAACATTTAACCTTGTGTGATTCGTAACACTAGAGTTTGGGGTATACCAAACTTTCCTCTGGTTAACTTTACCCTGTGGAATTTGCAGAAAAAGAAACAAAAAAAAAAAAAAAAACAAATGAATGTATTAAAATGGAAAAAACCCTGATATTAATGTAAAAATACTCTTGCTGGATGAAACTATATTACTGTTATTTCTTGTTGTTGGGTATTTGCACTCAACTGGTAAGGGAAAATGACAAAAGAAAAATAAACCTTTTTAAAGGTTAACTTAAGTTATGATTTTATTTGGAATCGTCCCCATTTTTTTTAAATTACCATCTGTGGAGTTGAAGTATCACTTGATAAATAAATCAATAGTTATTTATCTATGTAATGCTATAATGTTGTTGGTTTTTGATATGAGCGCCCGACTTAGCAGCAAGGAGGTGAGTAAATTTATCCTGGGCTGGGCGCTGTGTTTGATATAACTTATTTATTTACAACGCCAATGAGTTGCATTTGAGCGGAGAATTACTTTTCTTTCCATGTTCTCCTCTGGGGAACCTTGGCACTAGGTTGAGAGTCCCTCAGCTGGGGCGTTTTTCACAAAAGCAAATTTCCTTGGCTGTTATCTGTTTTGGGCTCTTAACCTGGGCGCTGAGAGGTGGCTCAAAATTAAGTGGTAGCAGATTTGTGGTTCCATTGCATTTTGGATTTGCCTTTATGTTATGGGGTAATTTTCTGTTTGTGCTACCCCTTTGGTGTTCTTTGCACACCCCTTCTTTATCGCGGCTGCCCCTGATGGTGAGTTTTTTTAGGTTAAGTTTTGTGTAATTTTATTTATTAACATCCAGCCCACCGACCTCACAGTGGCTGCACTGCATAAAATATTGCGTGGTGCTATCAATAAAAATTTACATCTTCCCCCCTCCCCCCACACAGTTCTCTGAGAGTGATGTTAAGTCAGAATACGAAACTTGTGCTTCGAAGATTTTTCCCTTGATTGAAATTGTTCAAAACTTGGAAGACGAGCAAAGTGATTCGAACTATACAAAGACTGACTCACCTTGAGCGACGGGCAAAGAATCTCATCAGCTCGTCAAGTGAAGCCCTATCTGACTCGCAGGTTGCATCCCTGCAGCATGCTATTGAACAAGTAGCAGTTCTGGTTAAAAATGTTAATCGTGCAGAAAGTAACCTCCCTCTTGTTCCTACCACACATCAGTAAAGTATTGTTGCTAGCGTATAGTTCAACAAAAATAAGAGAAAAACTGGAAACAAATTCCACAGGAAGTTTGTTAAACGGCATCTACAATTTTCTCTCCGTACCGCCGAAACTCCATCAACATCGAGATACTTCTGAGCCGTTACTGAGTAAATATCATCAGTACCAGAAGAAATAGAGACAAAACATCAACTAGAAGAAGAAGAAGAGCAGAAACTAGCGAATTGCTGACATCAACACCATACAAGACAGCCCTGGAAGGAAAAGAGAAAGATAAAAGGCAGAAGATAGAGAAATCAGAACAAAGGAAAGCCATGAAAGAGGAGAGAATAAAACAAAATACTAAAGAAAAATGAATAAGATAAATATTAGCAACAGGAAGGCAAAGGATGCTCCCAAAACCTCCAACGTTCAAGGAACACGACGAATGTTAAAATTTGGGGTCAATGAAAAAGAAGAAACAGGCGGGAAACAACAAGAAGATTAAGAAGATGAAACCAATCGTACTGAGTGTGTAATATGAGGCGAAACTTTCCAGGAAAACTGGGTGCAGTGTTTAGACTGCGGTGGCTGGGCACATGAAGGATGTGAAGACAGCGAAAATATCGTGTTTTTCAGATGTGAGCGTTGTAAATAGATTTTAAAATGTTTCTTTTTTTTACAGGTACTTATATTAGATTATATATTCAGGGGTTTCCATAATTCTACGGTTATTAGTCTTGTTGATTATTGTATATGCATATTTTAAAACACTGTCCGATACTGGGAACCCCTTTTTAAAAACATCAAAAATGTGGCACACTTCAAAAATATTTTTAAAAAATATCTTAGAATAAAATACTATGAAATTAATTTATGTGATCATTTTATGCGTATGTTAAACTACATGTCCAGCATATATTTTTCATATCTGATTCCAAATAATAATGCAAATTACAAAAAAAGCTAAAGCGTCCGGTATTGGGGTAATCTCCTCTACCTACTAATCTGGGGCAATTCAGATGGTCAGTAAGTTTCCAACCGCCTAATATAAGCATAGGATCTCACACTTGCCAACTGTGAGACGCATTCAGTCACAGTTTCTGATGCTGATTTTCAACATGTGGTGCGTTGCTGTTTACTGCAATGCCTCAAGGCACTGCATTCTCTCAGCACTGACCTTGAGTTACATTGATTCACACCACAACTGGCAAGTTCTTCATTGTAACAAAATAATTTTCAGAAACGAAAATACTCAAAATAATACAGGAAACTTAGAGCAAAAAGAATTTTTTTTTAAAATGTTTTTATATGCCAACCTTAAATAATGATGGAACTTTGAAACTTTTCAGAAACCCATTAAAAAATTACTGATACTTCGCAAAAAAAAAGTTATTTATTCTAAAACCCAAGGCAAGATACTGAACAGAAAATTTCGGACATAGCCCATAGGCCTATGTTTGACATTTCATGCACTGTAGTAGAGAGATTTGGGCAGCCCTTAGCATTGTGGTCTTGAGAGCCAATGAGAATGGATCAGTGCCAGAATGCAAGGGCAGGGGAAATAAGAAATCCCAGAGCAAATTCGCCGGCCAGCACAGTTCCCACGTGCAAAAATTCTGGAATGACCCCGCCGGGAAAAGAACCTGGTTCACCTTAGGGGGAGGCAAGTAGTCTGACCACAACACCACCGTGGCCCCAGTTCATGCTCTGATCCACCACAGTTGTCACTTTCCAATTCTGAGTTCTCCTTGTACCCTAGGCCTCGTATCCTGCTAGTGGTGTTGGACAGGATGTTTTTTTACATACATTAAAATAAATATCAGCATGTTGTGTACATGTACATTACATCTGTACAGGTATTTTTTGCGTAACAAAACTATTTTTGTGTAAAACTTTCATTTTATTTGAGAAAGTAATACGATTCCTTAGGAATATCATTTATTCATTCCCTGCAAAATCCGCTGCAATTTGGCACTGATATATAATGCAAATACTGAGATGTATAAACATACCTGCATATAAGACAAAATGCAACTTTCACATGTCGTGATTGGCCAGGCAAATGTTTGTTATACAGCGTAAATAGGTTTGATTATGTAAACATAGACAAAACTATAATACAATGAAATATTTCTACGTTTAAAAGCTCTATGTTATAATATTACTCAATACAAATCAGGTAAGAAGTTACCAATTGATGTATTGGTTGCATGGCTGCGTTCCGTGAGCATACTTTATGTCCCACACATCGCAGTCATGTGACACTGGCGTCAGGAGGTGGGGACCTCTCGTCAGCCATTCGCAAAGTCCAAAATTAAATGGTTAAATATTGCAACCTTAAATCTAATTGTTAAAACTTGAGATGTGGATTTTTACCAAAATATTTTCTTTAGTCCCCATAATGGGGAAGAAGAAAAATAACAATCAAATACTATGTAAACATTGCACCAACAGGTTTCTTATCTGATACATAATGTGCATGCTATTTTCGATTAATGTCTCAAAATTGTTAGTAGGATTTACTAACCATGTGATTATTCACAAGTAAAACACATAAGAAAAATTGTATTATAAAAGTGAATGTGAAATTTGGATCATCACTATTTTTTTTTACTATGATTTATGGGCACATTGAAAAATTGGAATTACTTTAATGTGCCCCTGAGCTACTGTTAATACTGTAGGTGTTCCAGTTCAGTCATGGGGCTACTGTGACCAAATGGTTGGCCATAATTAAAAAATTTCTCATGTAGGTATTTTCTTCACAGTTTTCATGTCTCCACGCAACTCAGGTGTTACAATCCACCAATTATTTACACGTTATATACATATTGTTTGTACATTACAAATTGTGCTGACTGTTGTAATAAATTGTGCGTTATAAAACTAAGTTCAAGATTTTAGAGAGTGTATGATTGTGGACTGCAAATTATGCCTACCACTTTTTATAGAAATTCACTTTTATCTACTAAGCACAGAAAAAATAGACAGAAATTGAGCAAATGTGTGGAACAGGAAGGGTATTTCCCAACAATCTGTAAAAGTTGAATTTACAGCATCGAAGTAACTTCAAAAACTAATATATAAAACAAAAAAAAAAAAAAAAGAACTTGTGATATTGGCCTACAAATTCTTTATTAAGAGCAGATATACCACTATCATTTAGATAATACAGATAAGTGCTGGTCTCACGCCAACAATTTTAAACAAAATTCAGGTTCTGGGCTGACTATACAGTTCACAGTCAAAATCTTGATCCACAACATACACAAGTGGAAATTTCATAAGCTATAACTTCTCAAAGTTAAATAGGGTAAGAATTTTGAAGGTTCCGGTAGTCAACACTGTTGTAGTTTGAAGACAACCAAAACTCATCATCATTAGGCACTGAACCATGCACTCTAATAAAGTACACCATCTCAGTGAGCATCAGCTGTACTCCTGCTGTTTGTACCGAATAATGGAATTACTTGACAGTATAAAAGTATCATGTAACAGTATGTTTGTAGAAATGTCCAGGAAAACAAGAGATTTTACTATGTAATAATACTCTCAGAACAGTATAAAAACACTATGGTCAGTACGTTGTTATATTTTTTAAACAAATGTTGGTTTCGTGAATTTGATAATGACTGAACAGCAGGTATATTCCGTAAGTTTGAAAAGTATGGAAAAGAACTTACAGTTTGAGAACAGTCTGAAATCATTATGGATACTATTCAGACAGACACAAACTCATATATAACAGTTAATAAACAATTAAAAATAGAACACAAAACTGTTTTCATACCATTTTCATAGTGTTTTTTTTTTCAGTAAGGGTGGCAAGTGCTACTGCATCCTTATACGGGTGACACAGTATTCACCAGCGAGACACCATTCTTGTACTTTGATATTTGTTGTTATAGTCAGAGTATCTCTGTATCACAGTTATGTAACTGTTTACAGTAGAATGAATATGAGAGATTGGTGTATTTTGATATTGTTTGTATTTGAGCATACTGCCTGTTGTAAAGTATGTTATAGCAATTAACAAATGTTAACGGATGTAGCATATCAGTATGTGGGATTATTTTCAGTGTTTGTTTTAACTGGATTGTTCCAGTCAAAGTGTCCCAGTCGGTCGGATCCGGCTGGCCGTATGTGTTGCACACGAATCGCGTCACGGAGGGTGATCTACTTTTGTTCTGATAATTTTTGTGTGACATAATCGTTTAACGTTAGTAACCTGAACTTTGTTTTTGTGTAACTTTCAGTGTTCACACCATACCTTCGTCGACTCACAGGCTTTTTATTTTGAATTTTGTGTCAAGTGATCTTGTTTGTGCCATTTTGACTTTTTTTTTCGCAGCTATGGCCACTTGCAGGTCATGTGAGCCAGAACAGTTTTCGTTCACCTGTACATCTGTGTTTTTATAAATATTTATTCAATAAACTATTTACTGTACTTCGAAACATGTTATACTCGAACAATACCGAACCATGTCAAATGCAATATTACAATTGGCGCAGACAAGAAGCCAATTGTAACACTATATTTATGTTCCCCAGCACAGATCAAGACATTATCCACATTGACGGTATGTCGTGTTCTCAGGAGCAGGGAGGAGGGAGGTTTGACTTACGATACCAGGTTTTAGGATACAATAGAAACACGAAAGTCTCTCTTGTCACAGTATTTCCCTTACCCGTGGGGGCGAGACAAGCTCTTGTGTGTGCTCTTGTGATGTGCCCTTTCACGTGTTGTTCACAGTGAACACGTCTGGGTGGAGGCTGGTTATTGTTAATTGATTGATTTATTTTTTATTTTTGTACAGTTTCTGTTTTGGATAAGTTAGTGTTCTATGCATGTCTAATAAATTTTACGTTGTGTGAAAATGTTTTTTTTTTTTTTTTTTACAAATTCTTTTATCTTCATTTTCAACATATTTCCATGATCCGAATTTTCGATTACCTATCCGAACTACCTTTGGTCCCTATTAGTCGGGATAATCTACTTTATACTGTATTCTTAGAGTTGCTAAGGGTGCCAGAGCACGAGAGCCTCATCCAGGGTGTGGGCCGTTCGCCCACGTGACTCTCCTCAGTTCACCCTGCGATGAGGTGATGTCGTAATGATGCAGTAAACGTGTTATGCCTATCTAACGAGAGTGTTGGTGCTCTTGTATACCACTAAATGTTGAGTGAGACTGTTGAATGGCCATATCACATACCAGACACACACAATAAGTTAAGACGCTGTCAGGAGGTTGCAGTGATGCAGTGGATAGAAGACCCAAAACAGTTATACGACTGTAAAGCGGCCTGCATGAAATAAAAAGAACCACTTTCCACTGAATTGATATTTACTCACTGAATTCCCTCCAAGGAGGCACTTACTTTATCATGGTTTACATTTTTCTTGTCTTATAAATATCAGCAGGTTTCAATAAATTCAGATGGTATAAATACAAGTCTTAGAAAAGGGTTAGGTAATCAAATATTGTTCCCAAGGGTTCCATCCTTTGCCCTACATTATATTTATTCATTTTTAATATGCTACATATAAATTATCTGTATTCCAATATTCTACTCATTTTGGATGATATCCACTAAATTTTATTTAAAAATGAGAATCTGACAGCACTTGTGGTGTCATTCAATGAGACTGTTCATAACTAGATAAATTGTTTACAGCAAATAATCCTTCTTTAAACTGGGATCAAATAATTTTAAAGGATTTCCCCGCATAAAAACAAGAGAACTGTAACTTCTTAGTGAAACATAGAAACTATGATTTGAAAGAAAGCCATTCTACAATATTTTAGGCTTACATATTGACAGTCATCTTTGTGGGAATACTCACATTGATAACATAGTCTCGAAACTAAGCGCAGCGTGTTACACTTTACATAATTTATCATATCGCCTAAAGACATCCTCTCTTAAACAAATATATTTTTCATATTTTCATGCTGTTATGTTATAATTTATAATTCAGTGGGTACCTTCTTCTGAAACTATCTTAAGTTTTCAGATTCCGAAAAGAGCCATAGGAAGTATTTACAAATATTTTGTGTATTTATATGTTTGTTTTGTAACATTTTTGACTAATGCTATATTCCAGAGCTCCTGCTCATCATAGGATCGCTGGAGAGATTTGATAGTATATAAATAAGTAAATTAATTAATTAATTATCTTTAGCAATACAAATTCTGTGTATGCAGTTACGAAATTTCCTAGGTTTACACAGTTCCCTATTGTGAAAATTGTTAGTTTTTTTTTACTGCAAGAAATCACCATTCATACTGGGTCATGTCTGTTCGTGTTTGACGATGATAGTGATTTTCCTGTGTTGTGGACTAATGAGCAACAACAGCTGGAAAACAGTTTTCAGTACAAAGAATTAACATTTAATGAGTTGATATTTGTGAATATAGAATGGAGGCTACAAGTTCAAGAGCTACACAGGTTGTGTATCAGCTATGCATTTATGAATTTGGTGGTGCAATCCTGGCCAGTTATGTTTGAATATTTGTTATATTACAGGTTTTTTCTCATGTAAAGTGAAGTGTGAGTCGTATGAAAGCTGTTGAATTGGCAAACGATAGAGAATATTTTCGTCAGCTGCCTGTTAGAAACCTGTAATAGTGTGCAGTGTAAATTTGCACATTTGTTCTATCAAACCATAAGTTACTCATTAACTGTATGGTGAATCACTTGGTTTGCTTTATCATTGCGAATTGGTAGGTTTTGTACATGCCCCATTCTTTGCATACCCGTAACAAATTATGTTACATTGAATACTACTGTACATACATTTATTTATGTTTGTAGATCCAAGAAACTGTTTACTAACAAATCTACACCACTCTTATTCCCCGCGCTCTAGTGAAGAGAGCAGAGAGGGCGCGCATATGAAGAACATAATGCCCCCCCCCCCCCTGCTCAAACACTTTGCTGTACTCGGCAAGCTAATTGGTGCAGATTTGAATGTCATCAGTTTTCTGGAGATTGACTTTGGTTTTCAGGATTTTCTGATGTTATGTTTACATTTGTACCCCACAATTCCCTTGCGATATCAATTTATACATAACAATTTTTACAAATATTTTTTACAGGAATGAGACTACGACATATTTGCAATGTTACCAATTACAAACTTACTTTGGCCGTAACAGCTCCCCCGCTACCTTTAAGTATCTTTTTACATAATATTTTCTGGTACGAACTGTTTTCACATACTGCTTGTCCAGATTTCAACTCGAAATTATTTCGCGGTATCGCAGATTGCCACTTCGCTCTTTAAATGGATCATTTGGAACAATAAAACAACAAATAACTCGAAGGTTCAGTATAGCGGAAATATAAAATACAGTTATCTTGAAACAATAAAATTATATCGTGACCACTATATGTTGCTAATGAATTTAATAACAATTTCGTAAATATTGCTATTACCCTAACTATGGCAAATAATAATAATGCATCCAAATAAAATAGTTATGCATCACACATACTAGTAGTAGTAGTATTACAATCCCAATACCTTAAACCAGTGTATCATGGCTTGAGCAATGCATTACCATACGGTATATTATTTTGGGAATCTGCAACAATGCTAACAAAATATTTTTAGCTAGAAAAAGAGCCATTAGAATAACCTCTAAAGTAAACAGGTATAATACAAGTTGCAAGCCTTTATTTGAAAAAATTACAATCATCATTCACATAAATTTACATTTTTTAACTTATTAATTTGTTCACTCAAACAAAAACGAACATTTTAAAAAAATTTTGATTACCATCACTATTCCACAAGGAATATAATTAAGTATCTGAGCATATTATCACCGAACAAATTTGTACAAGAGAAGTACCTATTGAGTTGAAAGGGATACATACACACAATAAGCTACCAGACTCGATAATCTCAATAAACTTAAATAACTATAAGAAATATATTAAATTTCTTCTGCTGAGTGTCTTGTATTGAACAGTTGTTAAGCACACTTAAAACACATTTTGTCATATGTGCGGACGTGATGACAATGGAGTAGGTATATATTTGTACTAGGTACACAATTGTATTTTTACTTTATACTAAAAATTATTTTAATACAATATTTATTGACATGTCATATAATGTTGTGCTGCTAGGCACAATGAACGATATTACTGAACAAAATAAACTTGGACTTGTCGAACCATAACCTTCTTTGCAATAACCAAAAACAACAAACTTGGTGCGAGAAAAAATGCGACGCAGAGGTTTTTACGAACTCCGTATACTGCGCCAGCAAAACATTATCGTAAACGAAACCAACTTCAAACGCACCTAAATATATCACAATTATTAATGCCGAACGGACATATTAAAACAAAAAGACGTTATTTAATATTATTCAGAAATCTCCGAAACTCCCGTATAGCGCAATGTTAAAACCGGGTCAGCCTGCACTAGCGCTGTTAATTCGCAAGCCGCCGCGAGCTTCACTAAGCGTACGCGTTACATCAAGGCAAAAGGATAGCAGTTGCCAGACCTAACTTTATGACAGTGGACACAGCCTTACTTTCCGGACGGCAGTTCAACAAATAGGAAATATTCCGTTACGTGCAGTAGCCAATCATCAATCATAGATTCGCGCCGCCAATGAACGAACGAGTTTCCTTTGCATCAAAAGAACCACCATGCCATTTCGATCTGTATACTGTAAGGAGTTCCTTTACAGTTGGTTCTCACTTATCATTTCGCATAATATTCATTTGATCATAAAATGATTCACATGTTAAACTAAATCATCATTGAGCGTATTACTAAGATTTCCATATAAAGTGTTTTGTTAAATTGTTATAAGATTACTGTTAATCTGTGCAATTTATATTACTTGGAGAACAATATTTATTTTTGAAGAAGTGCAGATATCGTGAAGGTAACCAGGCAGAGGTTTTGCTTTTGCTTGGAATGTTTTTGTGAACATTAATTGAGAGGGCACTAAATGGAGACTGTTGTAAAAAAGTTTGTTGAAATAAGTATTTAGTTGCAACTAGTCTCCTGCAGAACCAAACGATTTGAGGATGAAGAGGATGTCCTACAGTCCTGGAGAGTATCGTCCACCCCTGATGACGGCTACATCTACGTGTTGGACAGATGTTGCTGTCCAAGTTTCATAACTTATGGTTTGGTTGACTTTTGACTTTGATGGCAGCCAGACCTTTATAACTTCGTGTCTACATTACGTCAAGTAAGGTGTATATTACCTTTAAAGTTAAACATGGACCGAATTTTCATAATGAACTTTTGCTTCAAACTTCTCCAGACAGTGATTCATCAAAGCGGCTTAGTCTCAGAAGTCCTGATAATTATTTGATGTGAGGTTCAAGGTCACACAATCAAGAGTTTTCGTTGTTTTGTAAGACTGAGCTGCTGGCCGATGGCACATGTAGGAGTACAGTTTCATGGACCATTTGATCGAGCTTAATATTCACTTACATGTGTTCGTTATTGAGTTGTCATAGAATATTTGGCGAACATACTAAATTTGATTTCTAAACAGTAATCATATTCTTCTTATCGTCTTATTCATTTTCTGACAACAGGTAGTAGTTCTTCCTTCTTTGATTTTCTTTTTAATTGTAGGATTGAAGGGTAGTTGTGATATGTTGTCCTGTGTAGTGTTAGAATTGTTTGTTTATAAAAAAATATAAACTTGATTTTTACATGTGCTTTCTGTCGGTAGAGCGTATCTTAAGGTTGCACTATTAAATAATTACTAGTACAAGTTTCTGAAATTATGATCCCAGTAAGCATGATGATTTAAGGTGATAATTCTGAAGATAAAATTTTTTTTTTTTTCGTACTTTTCTTCAATATAATTAACAAGTTGATGTTAACAAATATACATGTGAAAAGGCGCCCATATGTCTACATCCATGAACTACACTCTTATAACTAATTCTGTACGAAACTCTACAATATCTACTTACCTTTTCTACGCCCATGCCTTGCGTAACCTAAATTTACTTCATGTACCCTCCAATTGCAAGACGTAAAAAGAGAATTGATAGACTCGCGTACCAGTGCCTACGGAAAGTAAAGTGAAGTGTAGTTTTACAAGTAACTGAACTGTCCAGAAGTGTTGTGAACTGTAACTTTATGGATATAACAAGAGAGTGCTGTTCCAAATGTTCTTCGAGAGCGAGTGTTTGTTTAAGGGTGTGTGCACATGCACGCTCTAGTCGGGCTCGCAACAACCGCCATTCTTTTGTTTGTTTTCTAACACCTGGAAAAATTAATAACCTGCCTTAATTTCATTCCCCTTCGTGTAACTTTCGTAAACAAATATATTATAGGCCTATTTTGGGTTAAGCATTACAATTCACGACTTTTTAAAGCAATACTACATTACTGAAAACAGTGAAATGGCACAAGAACAAGTATTCCTTCACTGTAAATATTTATTATATATTTATAAATTCGGAAATTATTAATTCATAAGTTTAGAATGAACGGTGATAAAATTCTAAGCTCAAACTGTTGATGTAAGATCAAATGTATACCTGACTCTCTTCATATATTACTATCATACCCATCATAATCCCTACTAATCAATCCATTGTTAGTTGAAATGTTAATATTTTTGAATAAATTGTTTTTTAAGTAAATATTATTTCGTTTTTGCAGAATTACAGTCGATTGCAGACCGTATCGATTATTTTGAAGAGTGCAATTGACGATAGATCCACAAGGAGGGAGTGAAAGTGCGACAGCAAGAGCTGGTTCGAGTGCAAGTGCGAGTGAGTGCTGGCTATTTGGAACACAGCCACAGAATGAATTGGGCTCCATCCACAAATATACTTTTGAATAGACGACCGCAAGAACGGAATATATACATTATTTTTTCCTTTTCCATTGATTTTGCTGAAAAGGAATATCTAGTACCTCATCTTTCCAGGTAATGACTATGAAATAAAAAACAAAAGTAAAAAAAGGAAGCCGCGACACATGCATTTACCATATTTCAACTGAAGGTCTCTAAAACCTTGAAATTATATGAACATTCTTTACTGTCAAAAAATTTATATAGTTTCTACCAATTGTAAAAAACATTAATTTTTATAAACAGAGATTGGCTATATGTTTATTTTAGTACATTTATTTTCTACACTGATCTTGTTTAAACATAATACGTCTAAAAATTTTGAAGGCTATTTGAGGCCATTCGAGGTGCAAGCAGTTATTAATGCCTAACGAACAATTATAATTTTTCTAAATCAACGAACATCTCAAATTTTGTAGTAAAAATATTAATCTATATTTGTAAATGGGTAAGATTAAAAAGTACTCAACCAATTTTGAAACTCAAAAACAAAACCATATGTCCGAAAATATTAATTACACACTGAGACATATCTAAACAACTAAATGTTGATATTTATTTTGCTGTTTCAAACCAACTACACTATATTGTTGAAGTAAATATAGTAATTTTTTTTTGTTTTGAACAAATAATTTTGTTGGTGTATTTTTTCAAATCAAATAAATGTTTTGCTGGCCATACCATATTTTTCGTGTATGGTATGCTCAACTATTTATCTATATCAATTTTGGAAAAATCTTATAATATTTTTTGAAATACCTACACATGCTTGCTTTTACAAAACGATTTATTTAGATCAACTATATATTTGGCAAACTATTTTGACATGGTAGTTTTAACCATTTGGATACGTCCGTCTGAACAACGAGCTTGGTTGGTAGGCGAGCGAGTGCAAGATGACAGGCCAAAAAACAAGAATGCTCGTAATTTCATGGCGATTTGAAAAAACTAACACCTGTTTTCGAAGGTATGTGAAGTTTTGTTTCAATTTTTTGCTTTCCTATTGCCAATATGGATTAATTTCAGTGACATTTCATAATGTTTCAAAACGTTCGTGCTATATTGCTCTTATTTATAAATGTAACCTAGATTTAAAGTAGTAAAATTACTTTTATTACGTTTCCGAGGTGTGTTTCGAAATGATAGCCCCGAGAAACAAGTAGGAGTAAGACACACGTGCTATATATTGGAAATATTGCTTAAAAGAACATATTTTTTGTTACGTTGCCGAGGTGTGTTTCGAAATGATAGCGCCGAGAAACAAGTAGGAGTAAGACACACGTGCTATATATTAGAAATATTGCTTAAAAGAACATATTTTTTGTTACGTTGCCGAGGTGTGTTTAAAAACAACAGTACTTAGAAACATGGGGGATATAGTAAAGTTATTCGAAAACTGCTTAAAAATTCTTAAAATTCGACACGTGCACTGTAAAAAATTATGCTAAATCCTAGTCGATTTGTAACTATTTGATAATTGTATAATATATATTTTCTACCTTAAAATTAATTTTTGTTGTCTAGTCATACAAGCTGTCTAAAATGGCTCTTTATATGTAAAGTAAAATTACCTCACTCTGGAGTAAAATTCATGTACATAGCGGTGGAAAGTCCCATAAAGGGATGGGAAAATTACCTTACGACGCATGAATCTCTTAAGCATTTTCACAACAGCTAAGTGGGAGGACGGGCATAAGAAACAATTCTTTAACATAGTGATATTCACTTCTAATATCATGTAGTCCTCGTGGTGTAGTGGAATCGGATCCTCCGGCAAGTGTCGTGGTTTTTAGAGTTAAGAATTCGGTTACTATTCGTCAGAGGATATAGGTAATAAGGACACAAGGGAATTTTTACCTTAATTATTTTTACAGTGTGTAGTTTACGACACATAAAGGGACATGGTTTGTGCCCTTGGCGGAAGGGCACACACTCGTATTAAAAAAAAAATTATAAGGTTAAAAGAATTAATACTAATAATTAGGTCGAATAAATGCATGCATGGTTTAACTAAATGAGTTGGTAAAAAAAAAATCTTAGTAGCCAAGCCAAATAAATCCACGTTTGTTTTAACACAGGCATATATTTGGTTCAACAAAATGATTTGGTTAAAATAATTGTCAAGCCAAAAAGCTGCTCGGTTGTTTTAACACAGACATGTTGAAGTTCAACATAATGATTTGGTTAAAATAAACTACTGCTGTGGTTCTGCCAAACCTATGAACTGACTCGATTCAGCAGTGTATATCGCTTAATATTACAGTAATGTGACATTGTTGAAACAACTCAATAGTATCAAACAAATAATTTTGTTGCGCCAAGCAATGATCTCGATTTCTAGTAGACAAATATACCATTTGGTTTTTTCGAACAAATTCCATTAGATTCTACCAAATATTTTTCTCGGTTCAGTGACACAACAGGATAATAACAGAATATATGGTCTAAAAGAAATAATCTTCTCAAACATAAAACTTCGCAAACCCTCTTTGCTAAAAAAAAATTATCTAACACGACGACGACAGAGTGTAAAAATAATCTGCTAATCACAGGTGAAAGGTGAAATTGAACGGGAAGTGCTCACCCTAAGGCTGGTACTATACAATCCATTCACGGTTACTTCACCTGTTTCTGAAACCCTGCTAAAGTTCTACTTCCCTGATATTGCTCCGCCTCGTGCAAAAATAGCTTAAATAAGCCTAGAAAATTACACCATAGGCAGAGAACTGAAGAATTCGCGAGTTCAATGACCTGTAGGCTAGACTCTACAGTCTTATGTACAAATATACCGATATCAACTGCACATTGGTTGTCTGCTGTCACAGTGGAAGGCGACAATTGGACACCGTTCTCCAGGAGGTGTTAAACACCGTGTGTAGCAATGACCGAAGTTATATAAACGTACGTGTTTTGAACTCTAGCTTGTTCCAAAATTGTAATAATATTTTATATGATAACTACTTCTTTCTAGTCGCTACCAATACACATGTTTTCTTGCTGTTTTTATAAATATCTATTTTAAATGAAATATTATAATTAAAAATAAAATATTGGTAAAACTTTAATTTAACAAAAAAAATATTTTTTTTTTAAATTTTAACAGAATTATTAAACGCTTATGATACAGGATATGTTTAGGAAACAACCAAACACATCATACATGAAGTGATTTTTCAAAGGTTAGATTAAAAAAGTGTGAATAAACTGTGAATAGACTATAAAAATAATTCCACACACAGTGTTGCGCAGTAAACTGGACTACTCGAAACCTGTTCCCACGACGGGTCGCGGCAGATCAGACTCTAGAAGCGTTGCCAAGGCGTGGCGAGACTCATTAGACGCGTCACTCATGTTCGCAAGCAGCCAAACCAGTCGCTCTGAGGCTCATCTCCATACAATCGTAGCGATGCGCACATTACTCTCCCATGAAGAAAAACAAGGCCGGTCATGCACAAGATACGTTAGCCCAGCGGCATTGTTCCAGCTAACGGGCATGAAATAAGTGCACCGAAAAAAAAACTTTTTTTTTTTTTGTTTTTCTCAGGCATCATAAGAAGTCACGTATAGCACGGCAAAGCCAATGGCAAGCGGTAAATTTCTACAGCATTATAAAAGCCAATCAGATACAGGTTTTCTGTAATAGAACATGTTATAATAAGGGACAGGTGTTTTTCGCGCAAATATTTATGACCACGCTAGACTTTAATATCCTAAGTCCTTAACCACAAGTTCCTTTGGTTATTGGCCGCGTGTCTACGTGAGAAGACGTGTTCTTATTTGACCGGGCCAATCGTAACAAAGCGCTCCGTTACTGAACGTCTGTGATTCGTGGACAGACACTTGAGGGACCTGGCATTTAAATCCTCCCAACCATGAAAATGCATATGAACAAAGTGTCTCGGAGTACAACTGGTCTTGAAATATTTTCGCGAAAAACACCTATCCCTAGTTAAAATCCATCCACGATTACTTCAACACCTTTCTGAAGCCCTGCTTGAGTTCTACTTCCAGCATATTCCTCCGCCTCGAGCAAACTAAGCTTTACCAAGTCTAGAAAATTATACCAAACGGACTACGCACCGCATTTGTGAGCACTCAGTGTAATCAAGAACAATTTCTTACTAGGTATTACCAACACACGTACTGTATTTTCTCCCTGTTTTAATTAACATGTATTATAAATATGATATTATAATTTATAGAAATATATAAGTAAAAGTTTAATTTATCCTACAGTTTTGGTATTTTTATGAGCACTTGCGATACATGATATATTCGGGAAAGAACCAAGCACATACACGCATAGGGTGATTTTCCAAAGGTTCGATTCAAAAAGTGTGAAGAAACCACGAATATAGCACTATATCTGTTCTAATGAGACGCTCAATCATTTCCCTGGACGCCAGTGTTTATGAGAAGCTAGACGAAAACCAGAGCTTAATGCTGGAATCACAATGGCGAATACGCGAATAAAATAATTTTCCAGCCAATCAGGATCGAGACTTCCGTGACGTCAACGCGACGGAAATCGACCGCGCGACAAGACTTCCGAATAGAAAATATTTCTAATTTATTCGCGTCGCGGGCGCGACAGGTCTGTAAATTTGTCCAAGCCGCCATAATTCTGGCGCTATTGTTTTACGCGCACTATTGTTTACCGTATTAATAAGCAAAGCAACACATTTTAATGCCTAGATGTAATTACAGTCATATTTTACGCTCAAGGTACCAGCGGACATGGAAAGAATTTTTTGAAAGGAATGCGAAATAAGAAAATAATGGAGACATTAATGGCCATC
Organism: Dryococelus australis; assembly: GCA_029891345.1. Taxonomy (NCBI): domain Eukaryota; kingdom Metazoa; phylum Arthropoda; class Insecta; order Phasmatodea; family Phasmatidae; genus Dryococelus; species Dryococelus australis. The sequence continues at coordinate 297,454,634 of CM056993.1, read as the reverse complement.
GTGAAAGAGGTTAGTATGTAGTGGCAAGAAACCATTTATAAAAATAAAAAAAAATTTAAAAATGTTGATCGCGAGGGGGTAAAATCTAGTGTTCACATAACGCGAATTTTTGTTGTCTCGTCGCGCCCTTTGGGTCGCATCTGTCGCGCTATTTCGATTCCAGCATAATTTAGTATACCGGAGTGAAACAGCCGCTTACACAGCGAATGACGTCACCGGCCAGAAAAATGTCGGGACAATATTCGTCAATCAGTATCTAGCAATTTACTAACAAACTTGCAGCCCAATCAACCACGCCAACAAGGCCTGTTCACAGCCTGCCGCAGACAGTATGTGAATACGCAAGCACACAACGGAAGAACAGTTGATCCATTCGCGGTTACTTCACGCTTACCTGAAGCCCTGCTAAAGTTCTACTTCCAGGATATTCCTCCGCCTCGTGCAAACTAAGCTTAACTAAGTCTACAAAATTACACCAAAAGACGACGCACCGAATTCGTGCGCACTCAGTTGTTATGATATTTAGCATGAAAACTATTTATTAATACGCGCTACCAACACACACGTTTTCTTATTGTGTTTTATTCATATTTATTATAAATAAAATATTATTATTTATATATAAAATACAGGTAAAACTTCCATTTAACAAAAAATAGGTTACTTTTGGGTAAACAGAGGTATAAAACGCTTGTGATACATGTCATATTTAGAAAGTAAATAAATACGTGACATATGGGGTGATTTATCAAAGGTTTAATTCAAAAAGTGTTAAGTAACATCTGTATGCTTTCCTAGTCCCAAAAAAAAAAAAAACCGTAAAATGTGATACATTCACGGAGGAATTTTTACAGAAGCGAGACCGTCGCATGTGGCCAGAACTCCGCCTGTACGCACGCTCCAGCAAAATGGCGTCACACCCCTGAAAATATCGCGCTGGGCCATCAGCCAAACAGTGCCCAGAGACGAATCAGCTGGACATTACCTGACTCGGTAGGAGTCAGTAGACACTACGGCGGAATTAATCACGCACCAACTTGCAGCCAATCAGCGTACGCTCAAACTGTTGTTTTTATGTGGTTTTTCTCTGTTCTGCGCCAGGAATGCGATTTCTTATACACAGGTCATCGAACGTTCGAGTTTTCCGCTTTCCCTACCCATAATTAAGGCAAGGAAGAGTTCACAAATCCGGACACCGGTAGCCTAGGCTATACAACCTAAATTCGAATCAGTGGGAAATCAGTGATTCACAGTGAAATTCATCTACTCAAATCAGTGAAAATGGCTCCACTTAGAATCAGTGGAATACCACTGATGGATTCAGTTGAAAAATTCCACCATTTGAATAAGTGACAGCCGACTGCACCGGCGAATTAACTATAGTTTTTATTGAATATAGTCAAATAATTACGTGAAATAAGCATATTTACGATAGTTTGCTATTCGTATTGTGCAATTTACCTTAATAAAAAAAAGTAGAAAGATTTGGCAGGCACCCGGGATTGAAATCACACACCTCATTCACTTTGCTGTTAGGCCGTTATCTTGTCATCTGAACTACGAAGCCGAATTATCAAATAGGAGGAAAATATGTGACTTATATCACAGAGAAATCGTGAATATTTAAACTGCATGCTCTTGCTTTTCGTTTTTGGTTTAATTGGCACCGTTAAAATTTTTAAACAGATAGCATATATGAGTGCACTCTCTTGACCACATTATATGCAGTTTAAACCTTCAAACAGAGCGCTGTGACGATTGTATGAAAACGAAATGAAAGACGTAAAAACGAAATGAAAGGCATTGTGTTGATATTACCTCATAAAAAGGCATTTTGAAAGACGAAGCACATTTTAGAAAGTATTTTGTATTGGTTTCATTTGTTTAATCGTTTTTATTTCACTTGATACATACACGTTGTTTAACGGCCATTTTTAAACGTTGCTTGAGGGCCATTTTTACACGCTGTTTAACTGATCCATCAGTCAAAATAAACCACTGAATATAAAGGCCTGTCTATAATTGCGCTATCCCAACCTGTGTCTAGGACAAGGATGCGCTGATTAGTGCACGTGACCTTCTGCCGTGTCCCAAGTCAACCTGTGTCCCAAGTTGAAGCATTCGGAAAACTGAACTTCTGTCCGAAGTTGTGTCCTAAGTTGATAGAAAAATAAAAAGACTTCAAATAATTTCGCGCCCATTCGTGGGAATGTTTACGTTATTAATGTAAACAATAGATGTGTAAAGTGGGCTTTCTCAAAACAAATAATCAAATCGCCCATTTCGTTAACATTAAATAAAGCAATAACACAGGAGATTTAAACATCACTACGTAACAACAAATAATATGCTGAATTTAGTGCGATCTAGTGTCAGACTGTGAAAGCTCACTTCGGACAACGCTTTTGTAGACCATATTCGGACTGCGTCAATGTGACGTCACTTGACGCCGGGTTTCGAACACGTCCACGTCCACAGGAACGGCCGAATGTAGACAGGTCGTAACAGTGAAAAAGACTGATGAATCAGTGGAAAATGTCACTGAATCAATAAGTGAAGGAAATCCGGCATTTTTTCACCGATCCGTCAGTTAAATTCACTGAAGCGGCTGTTGAATCGGTCAGACACGTTTGACTGATTGAAACAGTGAAATTCTCACTGATTCAGATTTGGAGTGTATAACGCTGTGTGATCTCAAGCCTCAGTTGTACATTTGCTGCTCTCCTGCCGGGTAGCTAATTTCGAGACGCGGGACTTTCGCGAGTGACAGTGTTGTACTTCTTGTAACTCTCGAGGTTCGGCCACTCATTTCCTGACCCGCCTCGCAGGACTGTGAACCGGTAGTACACACGAAGAAAGAGACCGAACGAATCACGTACGAGCTGTTCATGATCAAGTGAGCACTTTAGGAATGAAACTTAGAAAAAAGTCACTGCCCTTGCATGCATACATTTTAACGCACTCGGTGAAGTTGTTAACGATGAATGGAAAGTAGTTCCATATCTTAACGTCGAATAAAAAGTGTTAGGCAAATCTGCCGAAGTGTAAAAATGAGCAGATTTATAAAATATTTGCTTTCTTAGTAATTTCACAGTTTCATTTGACCGACGTATGAATAAAGTAATGAGGCACGTAGCTATATTAATTTTACATAGGTTGGAGGAATACACAACATGTATACAAGTAGATCTTAAGCAGGGCTTTCACAAGTGCTAATTTCATCGTTTTACCATGAACAGGATGAAGTGCTCATCGTGAAGACAGCTGCCAGTGATCAAACTACAGTCTTAGGCATATGCGGTATTGTGTAGCTTACTTTTCGTGACCGCTGGGAACGTCTCTGGAGGGAATCGGTTTTATCTTGATAGCGCCAAGCTTTAAATAACACGGAACCGATGTTCGCACATTACATCACACACCTACTGGCCAAGAATTTACAACTGCATACTACCTCGGGTTTTCCTGAAACTATCATTTTCTACCACAAACCCCGCATCTCCAACGATTAGGTTTGCTCCCATCAGTCATGCACTATAGCAATCCGCCAAACGAACTCGCGAAATTTCTGGGTCTTTTATTATACCTGATCTGTGGTAGCACGGAATTCTGTCCATGCTTCTTCGCAGACTTGTTATTGATTACCATGCCAGTGCATACGCTTAGTAAAAAAGCGGGAACGGTAATTTTTACTCCTATATATTAATTTAAGCGTTTCTAAATTTACTCAGGAAAGATTCGAATACGTAGGGAAGTTCCCAACTTTGTATAGTAGCGACGCAAAATATTCCTATTATCTGCAGGAATTGTGGTATTAAATATTTATAATTCTGGTGTTAAACTGTAGATAAGTACACGGTGGCAAAGTAGCGTGGAGGCTCCTTTGAAGTGGGGGTACCCTTTCCCTGATTGGCAGCGCGAGGAACTGGAAAGCGCCTTGTATTTGATTGGCTAATGAAGTGCCGCGGAAGATCGCCTACTGGCTGGGCTGCGGGGATGGCGAGCAAGTTACCAGACGCTAATTGTAGTACAGTGAGCCAACATTCTGCTGGCGCGTGAGGCCGGAGTTTGCGGTGTTATGTGAGTGAAGAGATTTGGGCGGCTCTTAACATCGAGGTCTTGGGAGCCGATGAGGGTGACGCCAGGTATGCGCCGGAATGAAAGGGCGGGGGAAATGGGGGATCCCCGATAAAATCCGCCGACCAACGGCATCGTCCGGCACGATACTCACATGCGAAAATCCGGAATGACCCAGCCGGGAATCGAACCCGGATCGCCTTAATGGATTGCGACCAGGCTAACCACTCAGCCACCATGAGCCCTCGCTGTGTTATGATTCAGTAAAGGCGGGCAAGTCCAGCGAACAGTAGCGACGCGTCGGTATCTAAGCCAGACGTAGAATCTAAAAACACATTACAGCAATAATCATTTAATAAACATATCAGCGAAGCGCCAGCGGATCTCGCCTTCCTGTGCCACGGTATTTGGGACAATTACGCCACCAGAAACTACGTAATACTTGGCAACACTTTGTACGGGGTCTCTCAATCTTTGTCTGTCTGAGGACCCACGCCGAGATGAAGTCTACAAGATGCAGCTTGGCGTGCCGCTCGTCGCCTTCTGAATCAACACTCAGCCTCCAGCGACTGTATCATTCTGGTTAGTAATATCTCGTAATTGATTAGAACATCCCTCGCCAATAGTTTATATTTACTGCAACTCTTAGAAATTGTATTAAATATATGTTCTGTCGTCACAGCTCAGTTCATACTCATAATAGCATAAATCCTCCCTACTCCCTGGTACAAAATAATAAAAAACATAACATTCGTTTTAAGTGACTGTTTCGCATTTGTAAAGGCTGTTCACGATAAAATGAACACTTTTGAAACCATCCTTAGTAAAGTGTCACTGCCCCATACCCACATATATTTAAGGGGCGCACTGAGTGACGTGCTTAAGATCTGCTTGTCCACACGTCTTGCATTCCTCCGCCTTATGTAAAATTAACATTTATATGGGCCTCGTCACTTTATTCATGCGTCGGTCAAGTCAAACTGTGGAATTATTAGAAAAATAACTATGTTAAAAATCTGCTCATTCTTATACTTAGACGCATTGAAAAAACAGAGAGGAAAAAAAATAATTTCTGTTTGCAAAGATGGTTCCTTAACAATATTTATTTGACGTAAAGATATGGAACTATTTCCCATCCATCATTACCAACTTAACCGGGCGCATGACACTTAGCGCACCCGCTAAAATATATGTAGGCAGAGGCAGTGACATTTTTCTACAGGCTGTTCACGGTAAAATGAGCACTTTCGTGCCCCTAGTTACATTCTTCCTATAACCCAATTTTTATCCTTCCACAAAAAATTTTAAATAATTATCGCTATGTACATAATATACACAGTGTATATATTTTACCAGAATTGGAAGTGAGAGTCTAAGGCTACAATAAAATATATCTATTGACCTTTTATTCCAATTGAGTGAACTTCAGAAAGTGCTCACTTTACTGTGAACAGTCTATAACGATGGGTGGGAAATTGTTCCGTATCTCAACGTCGAATAAAAAGTGTTAGGTAAGCATTTCTGACAACTTAAATAATTTCTTTTGCATTTTTTTTAATACATCGAAATCTAAAAACCAACAAATTGGTTAAATATTTACTTTTCTAATAATTTCACAGTTTCACTTGACCGACGCATGAATAAAGTTATGAGGCCCATAACAATGTCAATCTTACGTAAGGTGGGAGAATACACAACCTGCATACAAGTAGATCTTACGCAGGGCTTTCAGAAGTGCTCATTTGATCGTGAACAGCCTATACTCCTTAGTTCTCTGCACGCCATCGCTAACGTGAATGAAACATGCGTGTGTGAAGTTCAACGTGTCAAATAAACTCTGGTGGAATTTTCCTGTTCCCTGCCCGTTCCTACAGCACAGGCGGCTGGCTGGCGCAGGGTCAAGAGACTGACTCCAGAAAGATTCAGACTGGAAAGCGAGGCTCCGGGCCATCGGCGAGAACGAAGCGGCGCAGAGCGCTCAATTCCCCCGGAGACGGTCCTTCCGGTATCTCATTACGGGCGATGGCTCTCCTATAGCAAGACGGGGGGAGGGGGGGGGGGACTCCCCGCAACTGTTGAACCGAGCACGAGATTAAGAGTCGGGTAGCGAGCCCCAGAGTAAATATTGGAGTTAGCGGGATAAATTGAGCAGGGTTTGGAGTGGGCACGTCGTTAGGATGCGCCCGCCAGTTGATAACCTGGCTTTAATTTGGAACTGAACAGATTGGCGGTGGTTTCGGATTGAAGCGTGAAGCGGGAGTTCAGTAGATTCCCGAAATTTACTCGGTTAGTTACATTCACGATGTTACCTTGGACAAGTGACCGTATTTTATCCACTGTAAAGGATTTAAATTTAAATTAAGTGTAGGGTGCATCCAATTATGTGTAAGTAATATAGATACATTTTCAGAGAAGTGGCTGTAGGTTAAGCAATTCATAATATCCTACTTTTACAAATAACTGTACAACTCTTATGCTCTCGTTTAAAGAAACAATTTTCGGTACTACATATATTTTTTTTATTTCCATCAAAATAAAATCTACTGTTTATGGAATTCTTAAACAAAAATATAGCTTGCTGTAAGGGCTAAGAGAGTTTACATTAAAAATTTTGTCACAACAAACATATAATTATATAGATATATTTGACTTCACAATTTTTAAATCCTTAAAAATTTTTGTTCTATATTTAATTTTGTGGCTTGTGAAAAAAAGAGGCAGGTGCTACAACACTAAATTTTGCAGGAAAAAGTGGTTTATGTAAATCATACAAAGCAAATATCATTTAAAAGAGGCATTTTGTTCAGCTCATTTACGGGTACGAGCTACGCTATTGCAGATAGTATCTACACACGACCGTAAGGCCTGCGGGATGATACAAATACCTCAAAATCAGCATCCTCTTGGGCGCCTCAATTATATTTCTCCAAAAACGTATAATTGAACATTTTTATTTCAGTTTCTTTAGAGTTATTTAAGAAAGATCGGTCTCGATTTTCACTCATTTGGCTCAGAACAGTGACATCACTTCGACGAATGATTATTCGAAAACTGAGAAACACAAATAACATTTTAATTACCTGATACCTGGCAGAACGCTCTACCTCGCAGTTCTACGTACACTCGAGTCACTGCTGGTTGATCATTGGCTTCTGCAAAGGCGCTTAAACACTTTGTCTGCTGCTTCGGTCAGACATGGTTGGGCAATCCCACTGTTTATTGTTTCTCATTAGCTAAAGATCACTCAAGGCGAATTTTTTTTTACTGCAGTCCAGTGACAAAACCAGTCCAGACGCTGTAGTGGTTTAGTCTTCTCTGTCTCCAGAGACTAAAGTGAATTTTGCTAGTATTCAGCAGCGAATTCGACCACCGGCGTGGGAACTTATTGCAAACGTACTCAAGGGATTCAATTGGCAGTAAAATATCACGGAATTTTTTTATTACTACCATTTAATGCTTTAAGTCACTGATTCACCATAGTGGTGACCATGAAGATAGAATCTGATGTCGACGACTGCCGTAATTTATTTTGCAATTTCAAGCAGTCTCCAAATAAGTAGCTCAACCCCCTCCCCCCTTCCCACTCCACACTTTTCAAAAGTAGTCAGGCAAGAGTAGTATACAATTCAGTTATACAGCTGACTCTTTTTATCTTTAAATAAGAAATACACGCGTATATAATCATGCTGCTGTCTCCAGTTTTGTGCGATTGCACACACACACACACACACACAGTGTGTATGTGTGTGTGGGTGACTGCCTTACGTCTGTGTATAGTTGATTAACGACTTATTGGACACTTTGAAAGTAAAACTTAATTTCTCAGTTTTAGCACTGCCGCATTACTCGGTGGCACGTGAAATTTAATAGGGCGATGCAGCTTATAATTTGTATCCATCCGTCGATGACGGGACGTTGTGAAATTGTTAGATAATTTATTACGTAGCCTGCTAATTTTTATTCTTATATTACACCACCTGCTCTTGCAACTGCAAAGCAAAAAAAAAAAAAAAAAAAAAAAAAACAGCGCAAAACTCATACTGACTCCAAACGAGCGCTCATGGGCTAGGTGCTATGTGGATTAAAGTTTTGGCGAACCAAGAAGCGAAACAAAAAATTTAAACACACAAATGTCAAGCAGCCTCTCAAAAAAGCCGGTGGTCGGCAGGTTTTCTCGGGGATCTCCCGTTTCCCCACCCTTTAATTCCGGCGCTGCTCCATACTCGCCTCAATCACCCTCATCATCTCTCAAGACCTCGCTGTTAAGAGTCGCCCAAATCGCTTCACTCACTCACATTCATTCAGCATAACAAAAACATGGAAACATATTTGAGGTAAATGAATGCTTGTAACAAAATTACCAGAAATTACCTGACGAAAAAGTAAAACAATTAATATTACTTCTATACTATTGATTATTCAATAAAGTCCCTCCAACTACCGTAGATTTTTTCGATTATTCCAGGTACACACATTAAATAACATTACATTGTTGACTAAGAATTAATACCGTATGTGAAAAAATAAACATAAAATATTAGAAAAACGAACCAGTGTGGTAAATAACATGAGTTAACGAACTAGAGTGCACACAAAATAAAAATAAACGTAAATTTATACCCAAAAAAACCAGTAATATAGAAAGAACACACGTTGAAAATCTTATTCATATTGTTTAAGTTTAGTATATATGTTTTAATGGAACTAATTATATATTTTTTTTTGTTAAATATCCTGCTTCTACAGTTTTCTGAAGTTCAAAACTTTCTTCTAATCAAAAATTTCCAAAAGTTTCGTTATTAATTCAGCCTCCAGCCAGAAGGAAAACTAAAACTTTTTTAAGAGTTCATTTTATGAGATGATGCATCAATGGTTACATGTCATGCATAAAAAATGTGGTGTTGCATGTGCGATGCAATCAAAGGAGTTGACACAGTCGCCTTATGGAGGCGGGCCAGGAAACGTCGACATCATCAACGTCCACAAAGGAGTTCCGTGCCCAGGAACAGCTTCACAAAAAGCGGGCACAGCCGTGCACAGCTAAACTAGAAAATACACAAAGCATACTGTCGAAAAGCGGAACTAATATAATGGTAACATTCCCCTCTCTCGAAATTTAGTGGGCTAAACAAAATTTGTTAAGGGATGGAGATCTAAATTTAAAAAAAAGTTAACTATAATTTCCTAATTCTATTTACAATAACTACAAAAACAATTCTCTCAACTCAACATCTCACAATAAATTGATATCACATACTGTATACAATTAATGACTTCAATTAATAGAATTTATAATTTGCTCAAAGAAATAAATGAAATAAAAAATTAAAAACCAGTTCCAATAGACAAGCGTATCAACCTATTCAATTATTTTATAAATTATGTTTCAGTATTTGACAATTCCAATATTTACAATAAAATCCGTATTACACGTCCACTCAGTCCTATCTCAGTTTAGTCCATGTCCCGCCAGTCCACGATGCTCTAGACTTCTCCGAGCGCCCTCACGCACAGTAGGTTTAACTCGTCGGGTTTCACGCCCTCTCGTCCATTCACACCTAGTCCGCATTTGACTTCACGCCCGCACTCAGTAGATGATCTTCGCCAAAGATTGCTGGCCGCTGGGCCGCGGAAGAATTTATGGTGTCGTAGGCCGTCATCCAGAAATTTCGCTAATTCCCCAGTTGCGCCGAGTGTCATATTTACCAGAATATTCTTCCGCCTCCTGTAGGCCTCTTCATTGGATGGAGGATGGATGAGCCGTGACGCCAACTAGTCTCGCCACTGTCAATCATTCACTGGCTTCCCTGAAGGGGGCTAGCAACAAGGCAGCGAGCGCGTCGTTCCGTGAGAAGGGGAGGATCGAGGTTGGTCTCCCTCCACAGCGCCGTACAGCAGTCTGGCGCCAGCTGTAGCCCGTAACAGTGTCCCTTCCTTAAGTCTGTTCGTCTCGAACAGATTTTCCAACATCAGGACCTTCGTACAGTGCCAGTCGGTCGATGTGGACAACCCTAGGTTTCGCTCGAAAGCCCTGTCGACAAATCCGGTAGACCACATCATTTATATACTTCAGGATCCTGTACGGGCATTCCCAAGATTTCTGTATCTTCGGGCAGTATCCCTACTTCCTTTGAGGGTTTTATAACCACATCAGCTGTCCTTGGAAAGTCTCCTCAGGCATTCTTCGGTCATATCGTGTTTTCATTCTATCACTACTAATTTTAAGATGCCTCCGGGTAAACTCATGAATGTTGGTTAACATTTGACTTAATTTAATTACCTATTCTGGGATGCTGCTTCTTCTTCCACTGGACTTCTGAACAGCAAGTCATGTGGTAAGCGGAGCTCCCTCCCTAAACAGCATCCTTGAAGGTGTTACCCTCGTATACTCGTCGACTGCCGAACGATATGCCTGGAGAAATAAGGGCACCTTGGAGTCCCAGTCTTTCTGGTTACTTTCTATGAAGATCACCAGATACTGTTCCAGGATACGATTTAGCCTCTTGACCATCCCATTCGACTGAGGGTGTAATTCTGTGATATGGGTTTTCTTCATTCCTAAGATACTTGTTATCTCTTGGAAAAGAAATGCTTCAAGATCTCGTCCTTGATCAGAATTAAGCTCAAGTGGCACCCTAATCCTGGAGAAAACATGCTCTACAAGTGCATCAGCTACCGTGCCTGCCTCTTGGTTTGGCACCGGTATGACCTCGGGCCACTTTGTGAAATAGTCTTGTGCTACCAGAAGGTAGATATTTCCCCTCTTAGTGATCGGTAGTGGTCCGAGAATGTCCACTGCAATTCTTTGGAATGGGGCTCCAACATTGTATTTCTGAAGGGGACCTCGTCCCTTAACCCTTGGACCCTTCCTCTCAGTACATGCATCACACAGATGGCACCACTCATCAACATCCTCCCGACAATGCAGTCAATAGAATCTCAGTCGAAGTCTGTCGAAGGTCTTGTTTACACCGAAGTGACCACCTGCTGCTGTGTTGTGCAGTTCTCTTAGCACTTCTGGAATTCGGCACTCTGGTAGGACCAATTTTAAACGACTTTGTCTCCCATAATTACATTCCCAGTTCCTGTAAAGCGCACCAATCTTTATAACAGGGGAATTCCACTGTGCTCAGTATCTCTTGACTGCCATGCCTAGGCTGGATATCTCCTCCCATCTTGGTCGATGCCTGGTTTCCTTCCACTCCAATATTAGACGCAATGTGGAATCTCTTAGCTGATCGTTTCTTCTGTCGTTTTCGTCCCATGTAGATAACCCACCTCAAGATACAGGGCCTTGAATTCTTGTCCGCCCTGCTTTCCACGATACGCCAACCTTTTCCTCCTGGCGTTCACAATGACGACAGAATGGTTCGCATGGTCTTCTGGAGAGTGCATCTGCCTTACTGTGGAGGCGTGCAGACCTGTTTTGTATTTCAAAGTCATATTCTTGCAGCTGCTGTATCCACCAGTCTATTTGATCTTCGGGGTTCTTGAAATTTAGCAGCCAGATTTTCGCGAAAATTGTTAAGTAAAGATTACATTTTAATACTTCACGAACCTCTAAGTAGTGTTTGTTATAAGATTTATCTGACTGGCCAATCATAATTGCGTTACTGCAATAGTATTCCTACCTGATTCACGGTCACACAAGTCATAAAACACGCAACAAGTAAATAATTCAATCTTAAAAGAGTATGTGAGTTAGTGTTTTAAATACAAGTCATGAAATCTTTTCCTGAAAAGAGTGTTTCCCTAAATTTTAGTAAATCACGTGTAGCCTCTTTCCTTTTGTAATTTTGGCCATAAACGTACGCATCGGACAGTGTCCAATAACATTCTAAATGTAATTAAAATGTCATGCTCCTAAACATTTACCTGGAAGTGGACGCAAAATATAAAGTGTTGCAATGCCAGTTAATTTATGGTATTTGTTACATGATGAGTGTCATTATCGTCACACACAGCAGTACCTTGCCGTATGATCAGTGCAACTTTTTGTCTCTGATATAATACTAAACCTCTTAGCTTCTTTGCTAGACACTGTCGCTACTAACTACAACCACGAAAAATTTCGTTTGCACTGAAAGTGAAGGGAGAATTATTGCATTCCAAGTACGACTGCGCCTTTACATTTTGCCAGTATTTTTTGCCAATGTAAAAGTAGAAGTAAAGAGGATGAGCCAAAATTCCCACTCCAGCACCCTTATACATTAATAATAATAATAATAATAATAATAATAATAATAATAAATAGTAGTACATAAATAAAGCAAAATGTGAATTAACAATAAATAAGTAAGGTGATTGATAAATTTAAAAAAACGATCTGAAATTCGTGTGACTTAATTACAAGTTTCCCATATAAACAATAGAGATAAAAATACAATAAACTTTTCAAAAATATAACAACAATAACTATCATTTTTCAGTTCTATGGTTTTGAGTAAGTGATACGTCTTTTTATAATATATAATTATGTATTATATAAAGAAATTAATGTTAACAGTTGGGATCCCACAAGAAAAAAAAAAATTTTAATTGAAAGTTACAAAAATGTTTTAAGTGATACAACTAAATTTAGATTAATTTTCATAATTGAAATAGTTCCAAATGGCTGTGATCTGATCACTATGTTTCACGCACATGCCGAAAAAAAAGGGGGTGGGTGGACTTCCCTAAGATGTGGCCCACCTTCGGGACATCTTCCTTGCCAACGCCAGGTATGTGTTACATCCTCTTTAAAAAAAGCGGCATCAGACACGAAGACGACGCAAAGCGACATCAAAGAAAATCTGTCACACCTCTGCAGAAAGGTAGCGAAATGGCCTCACTACAGCATTTTCCCAACCCAAACGGTCGTCCGCTGCAAATACACAATTTACGCACACAATAAGGAGGCAAGGAAGTAATTATACATTATTTAGGTGACGAAAAACAAACAGAATAAGAAACACTCACCAATAGCAGTGAAATTCCAAGGATTACTCGATAAATAGGGAAATAGCCGGAGCTAACTAAAAATTCAGTCACGCAATGACGAGTTGAGAACAAGAAGAAAAGTGTAGATTGCGTTCTGAAAATAACAGTCACTAACACAGGTATCAAGTCGCTTCTCAAAACGACCGATACTATCGATTCGTCATGCGGTATTTTTCATTAATGACATAAATTATTTATAAAATGATATTGGTAGAAAATAATTTAAATGCGATATTCACAAAGAAAATTAAGAATATTTCATTAGTAAAATTTACAATTCATTTTTAAATAGCGTCATTTCAATCGGTTGACACAACAGTTAAACCAGATCAGAGTAATTGGCCACCTATTAATTTAAAAATGAAAAAGGTAACGAAATATTGGAACATTGCTTGGTAAATATACAACATTACAGAAAAAGTGACAAAAAAATGATCTTGTCTAGCTTTAGCATAGCAAAGAAAAATAAATCTAGGTGCTGGAAAAGAACACAAAGGGCTTTGAAAAAAAAAAAAAAAAAAACCCCTCAGAAAGCGAATACAGGATTAAAAATAACATAGTTAAAAATAAGCGAGTGCCTACAAACGGGAGACATCATGCCAAAAAGCGACTGTTGTTGACAGTAAATAGTTTCTATGGCTCACAAATGTTCGTGTCGGTGCAGAGAATGACTATGTAAGATCCACAGAAAGCTTAGACGTTCGAAATGGGAGTGCTTTAAAAGAGTTCACTAGTGCAGACCAATTCCACTAACAGCTGCAGGTGGCCATTATCGCACATATATTTCCGTCTAATTCAGAATCAAAATGCTTGTGATATCTCCGGAAAGTCCTATCAGTTCGAAAATTCGTGAAGCGTATTTTTCGTGGCTTAGAAGAATCCTGACTACCGACGCTTATCAATTCGGTTGGTAGTAATTTTCTTTCAATTATATCGTTTTTGTGGAAGAGCTTATTTAGCAAATTGGCTTGGACTGTTATTCTTTCTCGTGAAAGAGTAATGGGGCTTTTCTTAAAAGTCATGTATTTACTTGGAGCGAATCTAGATTACGAGAGTAAATAATTTCATTTAGTTTTTCTTCGCCGAATACTATGCAGGCAAAAACTTTTCAGCTGGAAAAAAAACTTAATGCTTTGAGCTGCCGGAATTCAAAGTGAAGGCATTTGGTTAAAAATTGGAGTAGTTGTGGAGTAACCAGTACAATTTAAATGGTGTACTTACGTTATTCGTTGTACCTTAATGATCTTCAATGATCGACTTATAATGTAGGTTTAGCTGAAACCTGGAATGAAACTGAACGAAACAGAATTAAGTTTGCAAACCTTGAGCGACACAGGCGCTGAGGTGTTCAAAACTTACGCATCTTAAGCAACATAGCATTTTTCGTTTTCCACGAAGTTCTAAACAATTCGGAAACTAAAAAATTGAAGTTAGAGGTGGCGGAACAATATTTTTATAGGGAGAGAGTGGACATGTAGGTTCTAGGGCCGAGGATAAAAAATAGTACAATTTTGTAGGGTACAAGATGATTTTTTTTAAAACTTTATATTTGAATGAAACAAAAAATTGGAGTGTCTAAATATTCCTTAACAGAATAAATTTGTTTCGTAATTAAAACGTGATCTAATTAACATACTAAAATAATTATTGAAAGAATGCATATGTAGAATTTTTAAAAAAGATTCATCCGACTTCGCAAGGCTATATCTACCAAACTATGGAACACAGAACCACGTGGTAAAGAGTGAAATACATGCCTGACAATAAAGTTTTGCTTGCAATGATCAGAAGTGCCCAACACCCCCCCCCCCCCCAATCCAAAGGTCTCCGAATCTCTTGGGTGCCGACTCGGTGCTCGGTTGAGACATGCCGGGGTTCCACACATCAGTGAACATGTACTGTACATACAGCACGTTCACTGTTATAGCCTATTCGAGGTTTATTCACCCTTTTTGAATCAAACCTTTGAAAAATCTCCCCATGTACGACTTGTTTAGCTATTTCCAACATAGGCCATATATCACAAGCGTTTTATACTTGTGTTCATAAAAGTTACTTTTTTCTGTTAAATTGTAATGTTATTCATATTTTACCTATTAATTATAATGCTTCACTTATAATTAATTTGAATAAATAACAGTGAGAAAACATATTTGTTTATAGCGCCTGGTGAGAAATACGCAGTTCTTATACAAAATACTGCTACACAGTGAGCACAAATGAGCACAAAACGCCGCTGATTGAGCTCAAAACGCCACACGTCGTGTATCTCGTAGGCGTAGGACGTGTACGAGTTCTATCCTGTATGGTTTGAATAACGACCGCGGTCGGAAAACATACCACACAGTCGTGTGAGGAATGGCTAGCTCTCGGCTGGCACGACTAGAAGACTTCCGTCGACTTTCTTACAAAACTCCTCCCGATGCGCCCAACATCTTCGTCGGAAATGGAGGCGACCTGTTAATTTCTCTCTATTATAATACTTTCATGGTTACTTCGCCCTTTTCTGAAGCCCTGCTAAAGTTCTACTTCCAGGATATTCCTCCGCCCTGTGCAAACTTACCTTAACTAAGTCTGGAAAATTACACCAAAGGACAACGCACCGAATTCGTGCGCACTGTGTAGCAGTATTTTGTATAAGAACTGCGTATTTCTCACCAGGCGCTATAAACAAACATGTTTTCTCACTGTTATTTATTCAAATTAATTATAAGTGAAGCATTATAATTAATAGGTAAAATATGAATAACATTACAATTTAACAGAAAAAAAAGTAACTTTTATGAACACAAGTATAAAACGCTTGTGATATATGGCCTATGTTGGAAATAGCTAAACAAGCTGTGTTTTGCTCTGTGCTGCACCTTATCGTTTGCTAGTTTACACATTGGCCACTTAAACGTTGTAGTGCAGTTGACGTCACAGCAAGTGTGTGATGGTTAGGGGCCTGCAAAATGCATGTTATTATCTGGCATCAGGATGAATTTAGCATTACATACTCGAGCCGGCGTCGTTTAGCCATTGGTTGTGGCCTTGGTGTGAAATCACTGCCTTTTTGACTGACCTGCACGTGATTGGGACATACAACTGTGGTACAAAGTTATATGGGGCGTTTCAAATAAATGACCGTTCAATGAAAAACATATATAGGCAATTCACGGTAAAGTGAGCACTTTTGAGTGTCTAGTTATTTTTTTTTCCTTTCAGCCATTCTTTATCCTCAAACCATATTTTTTTTAATTCAATATTTCTATTTAAGTAATAAAGACAGTGTGTATATTCCCCCGAACTCAGAATTTATCGTCTAAAGCTACAATAGAACATATTTATTTACTATTATTCCAAATGAGAGGGCTTTGAAAAGTGTTCACTTTACCGCGAATAGCCTATAGTAGAGATACGCGTGTTTTAAGTCTAATCTTTCCCGAAATAACAACGCGAACTTCGCGAACTCTAGTAATGGGTGTCTCGCCGCTCTCTCGTGAGTGGCGGCCATGCATTGAGTTTCTTCCGGCTCCACTCTGGTTACTGGTTCCTGCTGTGTGTGCAGAGTGTTTACAGCACTGAGCAAGCACCAGCTTACATTGAAAACCCTCACAATACGCTTTTTGCCCAATGAATGTCATGCGCACGGTTCAAGTTGGTAAGATGGAGGTAAAACAGTCCCATGTCTAAGTGTTATACAGTATCGCCGCTATAACTTAGGATTTGGGCGCTCTGTCAATATCGGGCCACTTCTTCCCCATTGGACGACGGTGGTATGGCGGGTAAAAGGGAGTGCCTGCAGCTAAAGGCTGTTTACGATAAAGTGAGCACTTTTGAAATCAACCTTAGAAAAGATCACAGCCCCTATCTGCATATACTTCAACGGTCGCAATTAATGACATGCACCCGGTAAAGTTGGTAACGATAGATGGAAAGTAGTTCCATATCCTAACGTCGAATAAAAAGTGTTAGGTAACCATTTTTGATAACTTAAATTATTTATTACACTTTCTGTTTTTTATGCACCAGTGTGTAAAAATTTGCAGATTAATATAATGTTTACTTTTATAATAATTTCATAATTTCACTTGACCGTAGCATGAATAAAGTGGCGAGGCCCATGTCAATGTTAATTTTACATAAGGTGGAAGAACACACAACGTGCCTACAAGTAGATCCTTAGCAGGGCTTTCAAAAGTGCTCATTTATCCGTGAACAGCCTATAGCCTGCTCGTCTGTCAGCTACCTGTGGTCGGTGCTGTGCAAATTGTTCTATCTCTCTCTTTCACTTGGGTAGGTTGAGTCAAGTTCGTTCTTAGACTGAAGCGACTATAGTTGAACGTAAGTGAATACTGACATTATTTATTTTGCGTTAGAATTAGCAAATCTGTAAAATATATTTTTTTTCTGTGATAATATTACATTTTCACTTTACCGGTGCATGAATAAAGTAAACACGCCCATGGAAATGTTGATTTTACATGTGCTGGAAGTATACCCAACGCGCATGCAAAGTAGATCTTAAACAAGGCTTTCAGAAGTTCTCAATTTACCGTGAACAGCCTATACGGAGGCGGATACAGACGCTGGTCACGGCCGTGTTATGCATAGGAAACTCACCCGGCCGCAAGGTAGCAGCGCTAGTGTGTCATTATTATCGCCAAACTGAATAAAAATGTAAACACTGGCGCAGTGTTTTTGTAGTATATTTATCCCAATTATTTTTTTCAGCATGTGCTGTAAGAAATCTAGAAATGAACTGTTTATAAGCATTTCAGTTTGAGTGTTTTAGCCCGCACGATTTTTGAGAACCTCATGTTAGTTGTACACAAATAAGTATGCACTATAAATTTAAGCAATAGATAATATTTTTTTTTAACGACTGCTTGTATATTCAGTTTGTTTATGACGTGATTTTTCTCTGTCTTTCATTTAAGTGACAATCTTTCGTTAGTTATATTTCGTTTTTGAATGAATACATTGTACCTATTCAATTTTTATTATTCGAGCAATAATCTTGTACATGATGTTAGGGCTTCGATTTACCAGTAATTTATTTCCTCAGAAACAATTATAATTAGACGAAGTTTCAGCTTGTGTAAATATCTAATTAATCTTAGGATTTATAAAACGTAATGTTTATATTTTGCTGTGTCTAGGGATGTTACCTATAAACTGTGTATGTGCTGGACAATATTGTGAACTGGTGAAGCTAGGCTATATTCAGAAGCGTGCATATAACTTGTTAGGATTTTAGGGTGTTTTAAAAAATATTTGTGCTCTTCTAAGTAAATGTAAAAACTACCCAGACTGCAGTTATAACTTTTTTCTCTTGAAGAAATGGCTTTATTTCTATTTTTCATTACTTAATATTATTCGTGTGTAAATGGCATTGTTAGCCATTTAGTCAGAATATTTTCCAGTCTGTTCTTAATTCACATTCTCTGATCGTCGTATCCACATATCGTTTAGATATTTACATAAGCTGAAACTTTGTTGAATTATAACTTCTTTCTTTAAAAAGAACATTAATGATAAACAGAATCTCAGTTAAATGTACAAGAATATTGCTCAAAAAATACAATTATATATATTCGTAAATAAATAAATTAAAAAAGTTATGGTGTCACTTCAATGACAGACTCATAAATCATGACAAAATCTTACTTGAACCCATAAACATATTTTTGAAAAAGTTAATATTTTATTGTGTTAATTCATATTGAATAAGAAAATCAATATTTGTTTACAGTAAGGAAGTATGTTGGTTAGGAAGTAGTCACCTATTTGAAAATTCAATTCTTATAATCTTAATATATTTAATAACTGCATACAATAAATCTAACTTAAAGGTTAAAGAAAATATTTCGGGCCGAGGGAAAATTAAACACTCTTCCTTTCGGTATGAAAGCCCACGTGCCTGATGGTAGTTGATCACCCTGCCAGCAGGTGCGCTACAAACAATGCAAATATGGCTAGTGTGGGATTTTCCGTTCTATACTCTATTCGCGGTTTCTTCACCCTTTTCGAATCAACCCTAGAAAAATCTCCCCATGTATGACGTGATTAGTTATCTACAACATATTACATATATCATAAGCGTTTTGTAATTGTGTGATTAAAAGTTACTTTTTTATATTAAAATGAAAAATTATTCACATTTTATCTATAAATTGTAATGCTTCATTTATAAATAATTTAAATAAAAACAGCGAGAAATCATGTGTGTTGGTAGCGCCTGGTAAGAAATAGTTCTTATACAAAATACTGTTACACTTAGTGCGCACAAATGCGGTGCGTTGTCCTTCTGGCGTAACTTTTCAGTCTTAGTTAAGAGTGTGATGAACCCCCGCATTTTCTGTGAAATAGTTGTTTGCGCGAATATGCGTATCTCGGTAAATAAATGTTCTGCAAATACGACTTCTTGTCATAAAAACAAAGTTATATATATATACCCCTATTTTTTTACTTTTTTTCATATTAAGTGTTTTTTTGGAGGAAAAAAATTCGTGAAAATGGTCAAATATCGCAATTTTTAAAGCTTGCCCATGCTGTTCCCATAAGAGGTAAGAGAAAAGTACAAACATACGGGCGTAGTTTAACCTGTGGTTTTGCATCGCGCGTGATAGAACCCCACTGTTACATATATAATTTGCACAGTACAGCGCTACGACGGAAACGCCGCACGCCTTGCGCGTAGGAGCGATGAGGCACTAGACGTGCGCGTTAGTGTCGCCCGTATCGCTCCCTAGCTTCTCGACCTTGGACGCGCGTCTCCGTCCCACTCTTTGGAGTTAGCTTGCATGAGGCGGAGGAACACCCTGGAATTAGAACTTTATGAGGGCTTCAGAACAGAACCGTGAATGGATTACATACTGTGTTCCTTGTCGTACGGGCCGTGGCGATGTCTGCGCCAGTTTCAAGTGCAGCGTCTGCTGCACAGTTGGAGGCGTGGGAACACACCAGGCGGCGACCGGTAACTCCGTTGTCTCCTGTCTCGAGGTGCAGCGGAACTGTTTCAACACCGAGCGGTGTAGACCACCGGTGGACACGTACATCAGCGTCTACAGCTTCCTGTGGGCCGAGGAACTCACCCAGCGGCACAGAAACACCTTTTGGACACGCCTACTTGCAGCTGTTTCGTACGTCTCAAGAGCAGAGCCAAGCGAACGGCAGGTAGAAGGGGCACATGCTTTACAACGAAAAGATTTTAAGACCAGTCCTACTCCAAAACATTTCAGTTCATACTAGCGACCCGTCCCGGCCTCGCTCGGATGCGATTTACAACTATGGCGTTGTATAAATTTACAGCAACTAATTTTATACACTAAATGATTAATATATATAATATAGGATTAATACTGTGTTGTTCACAAAGTTTCCGTAAGTGAACCCCTATTTTTAAAAAGACAATAATTGTTACAATTGGTCATACTTAAAAGATAAACATACTCTGTTGCGGACTTTTTTGTAGACATTTTTGAGATCTGCAATTCTGTATAGTACGTTAATTTGGTGTATTCCTTATGGTTTAATCAACGTAAGACATTTAAGAACCCGAAAAACAGCTTTTTCCGATTTCATTGTTAAACGTCGACATTTCTCTACTATCTTTTCATAAAATATTAATGTATTATGTACCTAAACCTTCCTTCAGATATTTTCTAAATGTTGATGGAAACCGCATCAAAATCTATCAAGTCGTTTAGAAGTCTTGGCCGAATACGCAGACACACGCGGCCGGGCGACTTTATTTTATACTACTGTATGTATAGATCCCTATGCACTTTCGTGGTTGTATGATTTTAAATACCACGTGCCGAGTGCCGTGTAGTGAGTTTTCATACAGGATAAGGAGTATGATAGCCCCACACAATTGAGTGTTTTAGATAACATTTAGTTAAATACCTACCACTCTGAATTGCTGTCTTTTTCTCTTCGAATGTTCGTGATGCAAATTTACGGTTCAGAAAGTCGCATATTTTACACTCAGTCTTGCTAGTGTCGGGCTGCTGTTCCATTTTAAATTTCTACTAACAAACGCAACTTCCAACTTTACTTACCCTCCACATGTATTTACAGTTTTATAATACCTAACATTAGTTGTAAAAACGGAAACAAAATGAATGTCATAATGATTAAACTGAATTTTATTTATATAGCATATTACAAATTATAAGAAAACTCGCATTTTCTTGAACAGCTTCATTCACTTTCCAAGGAAAAATGTAGGACTGGAGGACGCAAACAGAACGATGCTTACCCTGACGAAGGAACGCGGTTGGTGACGGAGGAGCTCGAGCGTGTGGCGTATTGTTGCTTGCGAGTTTCGATTCATCGCTAGGCCCTCCCGTTTGTGTAAATAAATACTAGATAGCAGCACTATGCGCGTACAGTACGACAGTTACGAAAACTCTGTTTCTCGAATCGCAAACGGGAAACTCAGAGTTAAATGGGTTTAAAGTTACGGCAAAAACTATAAAGGTTCTAACATTTACAATATGTATAGGGTAAGCATTGCTTGCATTGCGTCTATGGAATAAACGCCACTGCACGTACCTCAAATGCCTGCCCGCGAAACATCGACGTTCAGTATCGGAGATCTGTATTCTGATTGGCTCAGTCGAATAAGAAAATGTCTTCTTAAGTAGACGCACGGACAATAATCAAAGGAAGTTGTGGCTGTGGACGTAGGATATTGAAGTATAGCATGAGCGTAAATCTTTTCGCGAAAAATGCGTGGCCCTGACTGTAAGGACGAAACTGCCTCGCGCCTCAACGGTCTCACCGCCTCTGTGCGCGCAAGGCACGGAATGGACTGGCATTATTTCTGTCGTACTGAGTCTTAACTATGCGTATTAATTTGTGGTCTAGTAATTTTATTTGCGAATAGTTTGTAAAAACAATTTCCACTGAGAACCTCAGTACAAGTTGTGTAGTTCTTCAGGCCATGTTTCACGATAATTTTTATTTTATTATATTAAAGAGATTGATATAAGGATCAAACAAATATAAACATTTGCAGCCACATGATTATAGTTTTCAAAATATGCCACCAAAAAAGTCGAAAATTTCGGAGTACGGGAGCCCAAGTTTCTTTGCTCCTAATTAATTTTGGAAATAAATCACATGTCAAGTGATTATATAATATACACAACATTTTAAATAAGTATCAAGTCTGGTGCTGCGCTCTACCGATGGATAAGCCACCTAGTACCAGGCAGGAAAGGGTGCACCATTTCTGTAGTTGTAAATGTGAGAGGTGGAGAAAGAAAAGTGTGCTGTTTCATGTTACTTTTTACTGCCAGGAAATAAGATGGCGAGTGTACAGTTCTTGTTCAAATATTTCTAACTAAATATATTATTAATTAAAGTGTGTAATTTACTGGTGTGGTTGAACGCATACCACTTGTTAAACTGATAACATTTTTTGCGTGACAGCCATGTTTCGTTCCAAAATCGTAATTGGGTAATGGAGCACAGTAAGGCAGTGCGCACAATTCCCCCTCGAAGGAAAGTTAGGAAATGCCTACGATTCCCCCTCATACGAGTAAATTAGAAACGACATTAATTTCAAGATCTCGTTTTTTTGTTCTCAGATGACAAGAACGTACTCCCGAAAGACGAACATGAACTCCTACACTCCAGAAAATTTACAGAGAGCTTCGCAAGCGATTAGAGATGAGGGTAGGAAAATAAAGGAAGAAGGGGGATGTTATAGTATTCGGGAGTCAACTCTTAGAAAAATTTTTTTTGGAAACACAGCCTGTTCCAACTCGTTTAGGCCGTAAAGCTGTGTTCCCAAAATAAGTTGAGACAGAGTTGAAGGACTATATCCTGACACTTGCCAAATTATTCTATGGCGTGACACCAACAGAACTCAGGCGCTTGGTATTTAGGTATGCTGAAGAGAAAAACATCTCTCATGATTTTAATAAACAGAAAGTTTTAGCTGGGAAGGATTGGATTTATGGATTTTTAAAGAGAAATCCTGAGGTAGTACTGAGACAGCCAGAAGGAACTAGCTTAAAGAGAATCGCGTCGTTTAACGCTGTGGAAACAGGTCTATTCTACTCTAACCTTCCAAAGTTATGGAAACATTCAAGTTCGAACACAGTAGAATATTTAATGTTGATGAGACGGGACTTTCAACTGTTCAAAATAAATGCCCAAAAGTCTATACATCTAAAGGAGCCAAAAGAGTAGGGGCTGCTATTTCTGCTGAAAGTGGTCGCACTATAACGGCTATTTTTTCTGTAAGTGCCTCTGGGAACTAGATTCCGCCATTGCTAATATATCCCCGGAAAAGAATGACTCCTACACTTAAAAAATATGGACCTATTGGTGCAACCTACAAATGTTCGAAAAACGGGTGGATAAATGGGGACCTTTTTCTTGAGTGGTTGAACCATTTCACAAAACATGCCAAACCTACTGAAAGTGATCCGACTATCTTCATTCTCAATAATTATAGCAGCCATATTTCTGTTGAGATCTACGACTTCTGCAAAACAAACTTCATTCATATGGTGTTACTTCCACACCCACACATCACATCGCCTTCAACCATTGGATTTGAAATTTTCGTCTCTCTAAAGGGCGCTCTTTACAGAGAATATGACCTTTACCTAACTACATCAGATCATGAAAAAATTACTCTATATGACGTAGCAGAGCTCTGAAACAAGGCATTTATGAAAGTAACCACAATGGAAAAGGCAGTTGCAGGTTTTCCCTCTGCTAGAATAGTCCCACAAACTCCGATAAGTTTAATGAAGATGATTTTGCTCCTGCCAACCAAGTAAGGATTGTCACAGTTGAAGGTAGTCCTGAACCTGAAACTCCGAAATCTGCACCACTTCTTCAACCTGCCCATGATTCAGGCAATGAAGCTGGACCATCAACATGTGTTGGCCGGGATAGACAGCCAGATGAGCAACCTGTTGAAGATTCCGAACCATCAGGATCTACAACCAACACATTAGAGACTCATATGTCTCCTGTTTCAAAGAAGGCAGATCATTAAAGTCAAAGATAACCGGGAAAACAGTCACATAATAAACAACATTCAGAAATATTGACATGCACGCCAGTGAAACGAAAATTAGATGAAGCGCAAGAGAAGAAAGAAATGAAGGAAGAAAAGGAATCAAAGAAGAAAGGAAAACCTACAAGTAATGTTCGAAGGGGCATTGACCAATCATTGTCAACAAAGAAAGGAAGAGGAAGAAAAAACCGTAGAAGCAAACAACACCAGTGTCATCTGATGTATCTGAAGATGTTTCCTACCTCTGTGATGACGGTGATGATGAACTGGATGAAATGTATTGCAGTGTTTTACCCACATCTAGCGAAGGACCTAATGAATTATGTTGTAGCTGTGGAGAAATAGGGAGGGGCAAAGAATTGTGGTATATATGCGTGTTGTGTTCTTCGTGGAATCATGCAGATTGGACTGGTGCGGATACCCCTAAAGATTATGTGTACGATTATTGTGCATCTGCAAAATGAACTAAAAAAGGAACAGTATTTTAGTGGCTTAAAATGTTTAGAACTTGTTTGATATTTCTTCTATTTGTAGTAGGGTCTATATAAAATAAATAGGTGAGTTGCCTTTGCACTAACCTATTACTGTGTTAAAGTATGTTTTTTTTCTATCCCAATCCCAAATTTGGCTCTTACTGCGCACCATTACCCAACCCTTGCGCATGATTACCCCATAGGGTGGGAAAGCATGCGAAAATGCATGTTTGTTCTTTTTGCATTATCGTATAATTATATTCCTGTTTGGACGAAATATGTTTTAACACAATGAAAGAAGGATAACAGACGTTCACTTTCACATAATCACATGTATGCTAAATACAACTACTTTACTTTTACTACCGATCTCGCTTAGGTGCGGACAGTTCTCCCACCTTCCCTTACGTGGAGGTAATGTTTGGCCTGTACTGCACACTGACAAACTCAATGACAAATGATCTTACCTGTGGGTAAATGATTCGCAAACCGTCTTACTGGTACAGGTTACAATAGGTTCATATAACTGCAGCCGAACACACAGCTTACAACTCATTGGGTGTTATAGCGAAACAAGTGTCGTGTCGACTAAAGTACAGCACGCACCATAAAATTATTCATTTTCAACACCTGAAACCGTAAATTAAAGTGGATAAGAAACGGTTAAAGCTGTGCATTTTGAGATATACGAGGCAGAAAATGCCGTTTATCTGCTGGTTGAAGGACTGCATATGAAGGAATAAATAAAGTGGCTGCCCATGGAGCTATGCACCCGAATGCACAAGTAGAACTCACTTAAAGTAGTGCACACTCCACCAAGTTGCCTGGAAAACGATTTATGTTGCATATGAAAGAATAATATATAGGCATATGATGAAACAATGTAAATTTTAAGTTAGAATTAAATTAATTAACGGTATAGAAATAAATTAGAGAGTCTATATTAAATCAAAATTTAAGAGTATTTCCATTCTTCATGTTTCAGGAAGAACACTTTGTGAAAAGGAAAACTCTCAAGCAACGCTATCTGAATTATCTTTCTAGTTGTATGCAATAAAAATATACGACGACGTTAAAAGACATTGTAATAATTATTTTTTATATCCATCAGCGAGGATCCACGGTGATGTTGTAATCAGACTACTCGCCTTCCGCCAAGGCCAACCTGGTTCATTTCCCGGTCAGGTAATACGGATCTTCGCATGTGTGAAATGTGGCGAGAGTTGCAGTCGGCTGGCAAGTTTCATTGGGGGGCCTCTGTCCTGCCGCTCTTACGCTCCATCGCTTCTCCATTTTCACCTCATCTCAGCCTACGTGTTAAGCGCTGACCGAAGACCTGTCAACTCGGCATCGCTGTTAACGTCCGACTTCATCTCACACATGTTCTATCGGGGGCAGGTCGACGAACTTTGCTGGTCACTAGAGTACCTTAACGTGAGTATGGGATTTCATAGACACACGTGCAGTGTGCAGACGAGCGCTGCCTTGTTAAAATATTGTACGATGATGCTGTATCGTGACGGGTACTCACTCGAGGACGCAGTATGTGACTAGCGTACCGCTGTGCAGTCAGGATCATTCGAATAACTTTTGGAGATGAGTTAAAGCCATACTCTAGAATTTCCCAAGTCATAATGCCAGGTCTAATTCTAGTGTGTTTGTCCATAACATTTGTAGGATGTTTTATTCCTTTCTGCTTCGTTGTACTAGTACACGCTAGTCAACCGTGCTAGTACAGAACGGAGATATACATCTCTGAATACGATGTGATGATACTCGTCACCACTCCACATCTCCGTCTCTGCTCTGGTGTTAACGGCAGCCTATACAATGACATTATTAAAAATACAGTCTGGCTGGTGCCAGTCACTTAAAGGTTGTTTGCGATAAAGTGAGCGCTTTTGAAATCAACCATGGAAAAGTCACTGCCCCTTCTTGCATATATTGTAACGGGCGCACTGAGTGACATTCGCCCAGTAAGGTTGGTAACGATGGATGGAAAGTAGTTCCTTATCTTAACGGCGAATGAAAAGTGTTAGATAACCATTCGTAATAACTTAAATTATTTCTTTCGCTTTCTGTTTTATTTATTTATTTTTTTAAATTCATTCTAGTGTTAAAATGAGCAAATTTTGTAAAATATTTGCTTTACATTTTCACTCGACCGATGCTTGAATAAAGGGATGAGGCCCATGGCAATGTTAATTTTAGATGAAGTGGAATAATACACAACGTTCATACAAGTAGATCTTAAGCAGGGCTTTCAAAAGTGCTCATTTTACCATGAACAGCCTACAGGCATGTTGCGGGGTGACACAGGGTGCTGTAGTGTGTCCGATAACTGTGCTGTGCTATCAGGTGCCGATATCATGAAACAGCGTGTCGTTTGGCACACAACGCGAAGATCCTCCCTTCGTGTGGCCTGTTTCGGCAGACAGGAATCTCGGCGACGTTGTGCGGGTGCTCTCATGCACTGGTTCCGACGTATGGTCAATGTGGTATGAGAATGCTCCTCATACCTAGCGGCTGCACGATGAATCCACATTGCTGACTTCATGCAGACCCACAATACGACCCCTGTCAATCTTCATGTGCTGGTAATGCCAACGCACATTGAAGGCATACTATGTGTTCGGTGAACACCTGTTATAAACATTTCACATCCTTGACACACTAACAATTCACACATCCAAAGATAGTAGACACAATGTCATCATCTAACATGGGCTTATAGGTATGGGAAGAAATACGGGCAGAGGAGATTTACATTACGAAAGGGAACAGAAAATATTATACGTAAGTTGAAAAATTTTATATGTACACACTAAAATAACTTACAGTAAAACATGAGTTATTTTTTATGATGACCATTAGCTAAAAGAAAAACTAGGATACATAACTCAGTGAGAGAAATTTTAGATATACTGGACGGAGGAACTCCACTGAGAAAAAATTATTGCTCTAGGGCCGTAATTTCTGTACCCACAACTCATCTAAACTATTAGCATAGGGACAGCAATCAAAATGGCTGTTGGTATAATATCGATGGCTTAGAATGAAAACCTCGTATCTCACTTCTTGGACACTGTGATTGTTTGATACTTTTGGTTGAAAAACCTCGTATATTTCATTTTGCAGACCCCCCAGATAAATAAAAGATATGCACTTTTTTTATATATATTTGGAACACTGTAAAAATAATTTTCGCCAAAAATGTGAGATACAACGAAGTTTTCATTCTAAGCCATCGATATAAATAAAAATTGGAAACATATGTAGGCTGTGTTCCAGTCTGGGATTGTGTTTGTAAATACGCGTATAGTTCCCTTAGTAGAGTATATTGTTCCTCCTTCAGAACAAATAGTTCCTTCGACGGAACACCTCCAACAATATCTGCATTATTCCCGCAACAAAGAGGACTGCAATAAACCGAATATAACCTTATTTTATATCTTACATAAGTTTGGTTGCTCTTACCGGGGAACCAGATTACAATACTGTTCTGTTATCACTTCTCTATAGGCTATTCACGGTAAAATGAGCTCTTTTGAAAAACTGCTTAAGATCTATTTGTATGCACATTGTGTTTGTTCTTTCGTCTTATGCCATAGGCCTCATCACTTTATTCATGCGTCGGTTAGGTGAAACAGTGAAATTATTACGGGAGAAAATATTTCCCAAATCTGCTCATTTTTACAATACGATGCATAAATAACCAAAAAGCGAAAGAAATAATTTACAGTTTCTTTTCACAAATAGTTACCTAACACTTTTTATTCGACGTTAAGATATGGAACTACTTTCCGTTCAACGTTACCAACTTTACTGGACGTACGTCACTCAGTGAGCCCATAAAAAAATTTATGCAGACAGGGGCAGTGACAGTTTCCCAAGGTTGATTTCAAAAGTGCTCACTTTATCACGAACAGCTTTTACTGATTTTTTTTCCCAGTGTAATTATTTTAGGCTTAGACCGCCTGAAGACGGGAACACAAAATAGTTGAGAATGCAGAGGTTAAATTGCCGTAAAATCTGCGAACTTCAGCAATGCACGCTAGCAAAATGACATCGCTGGCCAGAGACATGTCCGAACGCCTTACTCTTCAGATGCCAGTATTGGCTGAGGAAGCAGTCAGACGTAAGCCTATCACAGAGCCTTGCGCAACTGTTCAGCGAATGGACACACCAACATCAAAGGAACATACATCTCATTACAGTTCTGTATAAATAAATTTTCTGTGCCATTGTCTACCCTCCCCTCATATAGAATAATTAACATTGCCACGGACCTACTCGTTACCTACCATAGACATTAATATTTTGTTATCATAACAATCCTTACCGTAATATGTATACAATAAAACAAATTGTTGCTACCAGTTTCAATATAACGTTTCAAAAAGACGGTGCAGTGAAGAATATTCTTTTATGAAATTGCCACCAACATTACTGTTCTATATTTTAAAATACATGCATCTAATAGCAGGATATTATTAATCGGTAGATTATTCCAAGAGCCCTTTACCGTGAAATAGCTATGTAAAGTACAACCTCTTGGCGCCATCTCCGAACATCCTCGATCTTGTTTGGATTTCGCCGCGTCATCCTGAGCTCAACGTTGTGACGTCATGCTGCATCTGTGGTTACATGCCATTTGTGACAGCAGCTGTGATGAAGTACTGCGGTTTCGTTCCTCGGTTTCACGATGACCTTTTTAGTCAAGGCACTCTCGCTCGGCGAAAAGGTTGCAGAGGCGATGGTTCGTGCCAAACCCGCTGGATCACTAACTCTATCGTCGCCTAATTCACAAGTGGATTTGAGCTGGCTTAAATCAGGAGGCCCTATTCTCTACAGTTCTACGCATAACCCGCTTGACGTAAAGCCCTTGCGTAAATTTAATATACCTTCGAGTCTTCACTGACTACTGTGCATCAAGTGGCCATTTAACCTCAATGGTCAAAATTCAGCCCTCCCTAGCGGATCAGAGTAATATTTTTCTCGTAGAAGCATCAGTACGAACCATGTACGGGAAGTATATGACTCATATGCGTATTAAGCGAGATTGTTGACAGCCCACAGCTAATTCTAGCAAGGGGGTCAAGGCATAGGAAGTCCTGTACACTAAAACCCCACAGAGCACTTTCGAGTACAGATGTGAAACAGCCGCTTATGCCGTGAACCCCAGCAGCAGACGCCAGCGAAATGGCGACATTAGCAAGCAAAATGTTTGGAACAGCATTGACCAATCATTGTTTAGCAACCAGTTAGCCAGCCGGAATCCAAGACAGTGGCCAATCAGACGCAAGGCTCGTTTACAATGCCTCGCGAAGTCAATCAGCGAATGGGTACGCCATCCTCAAAAGAACCACAAGGCATTTCGCCTCTGTGTGTTTATATATTCCGTGCTTACCCCGCATGCAAAGGAGCCGTGGTGGCGTCGTGGTTAGACTACTCGCCTCCCACCATGGCGACTACCTCCCGGATCTTCGCATGTGGGAATCGTGCCGGACAATGTCGATGGTCGGCGGGTTTTTCTCGGGGATCTCCAGTTTTTTCCCACCCTTGCATACCGGCGTTGCTCCATACCCACCTCGCTGCATCCTCTTCAGCTGTCAAGATCTCGTTATGTTAAGAGCCGCCCAAATCTCTCCACTCATTCATCCACATGCAAGACCGCGTTCTCAAGATACCGTGGATGTATGAGAGGCACGCGCCTTGGTCGCCACACCCACTGGCAGTGCTAATGCTCTCGTTAGTCTTCCCCGCTTACATACGGTAATAAAAAATGCCGCAGTTAGATGTAGCGGAGCGATTTGCAAGGGTAGAGACGTGTGACAAGCTCGTTACACTCGAGGTATAGTCGCGTGACACTCTTTCATCTCCGGCGTGGTGAAGGTGACCCACCTGCTATTCCCTTGTAGGTCATTCACGGTGAAGGGAGCACTTTTTAAGACCATTCCAATAGGCATAAAGCACTAATAAATATATTTTATGGCGGCTTCCGACGTTAACTTTTGGGAGTGGTGGAATGTATACGCTATGTTTATGGGCCACATGGCAATGATTATATTAAAAAGTGGCGGAATGATAGAAACTAGTTAAAAGGAAAAATTTAGCAGGGCTTAAAATAAGGCTCACTTTACCGTTAGTAGAATATAATAAATTTTAGAAGGAATTGCTTGTATAGTCTATTCGCGGTTTCTTCACACTTTTTCAATCAAACTTTCGAAAAATCACGTCATGTATTACGTGTTTAGTTATTTTCTAAATTTGCCATACATCACAAGCCTTTTTATACCTCTGTTAACATAAAATTATATTGATTGTCATTAAATTAAAGTTTTCTGTATATTCTATTTATAAATTATAATATTGCATTTAAAATAAAAATGAATATAAACAGTGATAATACATGTGTGTTGGTAGCGCCTAGTAAGAAATAGTTCTCTTGCAAAATATTATTACAACTGAGTCTGCAAGAATTCGGTGCGATGTCCTTTGGTGTATATTATAGACTTAGTTGAGCTTAGATTGCATGAGGCGGAGGAATATCCTGGAAGTATAACTTCAGCAAGGCTTCAGAAATGTGTGAAGTAACCGTGAACTGATTATAAACATTAGTATTTTAGCGAAACAAAAAAGGAACCTATTGTACTATTTCTATTTGGGAAATCGATTTTGTGCTCCTCGTCAAAATTTCATTGCGAAAGAAAGGAATCATCCTCATTTATTTCTGTGAAATGTATTTGGATACAGTTACAGGTTCGGGTTCAGTGCAGCATTTTTTACACATACAAATTCTAACTATGTAGACACTTCACTATATCATATTTAATGTTTTTGTAGTACCTTCAATAATAGCAAGTTTCCACTTCACCTGCAAAGAATCATACAGACTTTGGGAATTACTTTAGTTCATACATGGCGAATCTACACATACAGATTGTCAGTGTTATTTAGTTATGTACTGTGCAGTACAAACATGTCGATACAGTTTTGCTAACTAATAGTAATCCTTTTTTTAAATTTTGTAATATATCTTGGTTTAAATCCATGCCTCTTGTAAGGTATGGTCACTTTTATATTATATATTATTAAATAAGTTTTCCTGACAGACTTGGGATTCATGTTTGTTATCGTGACTTGAAAATGAAGTGAGCAATGCGCTATTCAGGACTGTGCAACAAATACTTGGATAATATGACCAGATAGAAAATGACGTGGTTACAGTTTGGTAATGTTTAGTTGGTTAGTTTAATTCATTCGCTAAATACATTGCTGTTTGGGAAATCAGTTGCGTCAAAGATGCTGGTGCTAGGATAATGACATTTACTGTATTGTGAGCATACAAGAACATTTAGATGTAAAAATCAGTACTGAACGATGCCACAATGCGTAACAAGAACCTCGTAACATCGTTAGTTTGAATGGAAGGGGTAATATATATCCCTAACCCATTCAGACCCAGTGTACACGATTGTGTACATTATGCACGTTTAGGTAATTTTAGGTACATATGTACTTCAGACTGCAAAGCTCAATGACCAATAATCTTACCTGTGGGTAAATGTTTCGCAAACCATCTTACTAGTCTAGGTTATAATTGACTCATATAACTGTATTTGAACATATAGCCTACAGCTCATTGACTATGACAATGAAAACGTGTTTTGTCGATTTACGCACAGAATGCCTCATAAAATTGTTTGTTTTCAACACCTGAAACAGTAAAATTAAAGTGGGTCTGTAAGGGTTAACGGGAAAAGAGTGCCAGAATGCTTCATTGCTGGTTCAGAGTTCAATGGTGGAGACTGATAATGGTGCCTGGCGGATTAACCTCAGGAAAAACATGTTTCGCGCATTTTTTATTAGGATAAATGCCAGGTGATAATGTGCAGATCAAGAAAGAATCGGTACCTTATTTTCGTGAATGCCTCTAGAATAATCGAAGCGACATGTGGGCGGACATAATCCTGCTGGAGAATCGCACCAGGAAAGCGTAACAGTAAGGGTTACACCTTAAGCAGTAAAACATCCGTGGTGCATGTGCTCTGGTGAGAGATCCGTTAGCTCGTTGCAGGCGGAACTGCGAATGGCATCCAATAGCAATACGAATCATTACGTTGGAAGTTTTATCGGTACTATAATGCTAGTTAACACGCTTCGAGGTTTCATGTATCACGAAACCGTCGAGAAAATAAGAGAATAGGACCGTCGTCATATCTAAAAGTTGAAGCGAAACAACACATCGCTTGTTTAAAGTATACCCGTGGCAGTATGCTCATCAGTATTGGCATCAGAGTCCCTGCAGCTGGGTGTATCCATGGTTGAGTGTCAAAGGAGATTGAGCAGGCAGTCTTCTTTGTAAGAAACAGTGTCAAACACTGCTGACGGCCATCCATCTTAATACCAGTAACAGTGTTCCAATGCTGAGCTTAAACAGTGGACAATGCTGTGAGATGTGCGCTGTCGTTCGGTGTAACTCTCTATACTCTCTCACAATAGCGTGGTTTCAAGGCTGTGTCATGTGTTGCCGGTGTGTACGAAATTCAGGTGTCCCTGATATCACGCACGTGTTCTCTACTGACGGTTCATTCCGTACGAGTGGCAATCTGGGGGAAGAATAACCCAGAAATTTCGCATATCGACAATAAAAAATATTTCTGGCAAACTTCCTAAACGGAATTACAAGTTTATAACCCACATATCGTATGGAAATAATGCCACACATCTTGCTACAAATATGGACTCTTTAGCGTCGCTACTATACAAAGATGGGAAGTTTATTACGCATTTGACTATTTCCTGAGCAAATGTAGGAATGCCAGCATGAATGTATGGTAAATAACTTTACCATTCACGATTTCTCACTCTACGTATACAGTCATACAGTAAATTTGCGAATAATTTCTTAGAGTGTTGTTTGGATTGTCTCCTACGTCGCCGAGCGAGCATGGGTTAACGCACGAAACTCTCTTTCAGCCCAAATAGTCACCTTTCACTCCTTGTTTCCTCTTAAATTATACCTAGCGGAAATATTTCAGAGGAGGCAACTGTTTAACCTACAGACCTGTCCCTTCATTTTGGCACTTTAATTTCCAAAAGCAGCAGAATAACATACTCCAGAACGTACTGCAAAGTAGAATCGGCTAAAGGTCATCACATGTTCTTAAAAGAACATTAACACTTGTTATTTGTTGTAACTCTTCAAATAGTTGTATAGTTATTTAACATAATTTTTTAATGATGTGGTGCTATCCAGCGTACGCCACTTGTAAAATACACATTACTCTGTTATAATTTATGATGTATAAGACGTTTTTAAATTTCATCCTGAGTTTTTTTGTATTACAGTTATTTCCAGGAATATAGATTGTGTCATATGCGAAAATCTGGTGGGCATGGGTACTTTTATCTAATCAGAGTGTACGTTACCAGGTTTCAGACAAGAAACAAAAGGGGCTCTATGGAGAAGGGGGAAAAACAAGGACATTACAAGATAGCTGATGAAAAAATCCTTTTATATTAGCAAAAACAGCTTGGTTCTTCGCTGTTGGGTTTAGTATCTGTCAATTATGAAGATACGCGACTGCACGAAACCAGCGTGTTCGCTTCCTTCACGGAGTCGAGTGTAGCAACTTAATTAATGTAAGTGCAGGAGCCTCTCGTGAGTCCTAACAAACACAGTAGGAACTCGACGCTGGGAAACTGCTTGTACCTGAGTCGTCTTGACGACTCTGGGCAACGTCCTCCTGGAACACACTGCAAACATCCTATCTCTCTTCAGAACGTGGAGACATGCCTTATAGTACAGTGTCAAAAATTACCCTACATCGATGAGAAATTTTACGGAAACTAAATTGCTTGTTTACGGAAACGGAATAAGTGGCAGGAGAAATGGAGCGGAACTCCCTAAATACGAAATACGGGAAATCTTCGCATTTCATGCAGCTTAGGGTTTTGGGAGCGAACAATTCCAAGCCTACACGAAGATTTCTCTGCCAATGTAACCACAAAATTATAGTTCCTAAGGCATCTAGGATATTTACGCCCTCGTCTTTCAAACACCAAAAAGTCACACCATCCCTCTTTAACAGTTAAGAACACTTAAACCACTCAAGGATTACTAGAAACAAAAAAAAACGTAAATCACATTTCTAGAAATAATATTTTTACACCCTACGTTGTCGAAAGATGTTTGTAGGTGAGTGGCAGGTGTTATGAGCCCCAAATATTTTCATTCGTGGTAAACTTTTGCTTCAGAATAATACATAATAACATTTTTTGACGTCTTTTTTTATACACGGTAAAAAACCCACATTACGAAAATGATTATTATTATTTTTTTCATAATTTCTCTTTTTAAACTAGAAGGACACAGAGGAACCGTGACAGTTCCGTGAAGAATGTCCGTTATTGAAAAATCAACGTGCCCGTAATTTTACGGAGAGTTTTGGAAATTTCTTTTACCATCAATTTTACGAAAAATTAGAAAATTCTTTTAAAATCCTAGTTAATTGTTTGTCAGTACAGTGGCGCCACGAGTTTACCTCGTGATAGAAATACTTAATACCTACGTACACCAAATTAATGATAGTTTACCAAGTGCTACGAACACCAGTATGGACATAGCCGTAGCTGACGCTACTACGTATTGGAGTGTGGGTAAGGCCCTTTTAATCTCCTGCCACTAGCATATAAATTTATTTTAAGGTATTTTAAACTGTAGGTTCGTGTAAGATCTCTTATTAGGCTGGGATGCGCCATAAACGCGATAAAATTTGCATTTAAAACATTCTGTTCACTGAAAATAAAAATAGAGAAGGGGGGGGGGGGGGTTAATACTTTTTATTGCGTTCGTTACACCCTTGTGTTTTGCGAGAAGGTTAGCCGGGCCGGTAAAACGACGTTTACAACCAAAAGTGGTACTACCTCGGTTTGGACACTGATACTTGTGAGACTAGTTTAACGCCGTAAGGTCCGCGCCCATAGAGTTCACCAAGTAAGTTTTTTATTTTTTGTTTTACGAAGTCTGTTACTTAGGTCGAGTTCCGTTACCTCTATTGCTTTAATTGCAAGGAACTTGTCACTATCCTTCGCACCAACTGCATGGGGTCTAAAGCACAGATGCTTCATGCACAGATGTCACGTTGGTGTGAACTGATAGCGGGAACGTGCCGCAAGTTGGGATAGAAATCTGAAAGACCTAAATTAACGTAGTTTTGTACATTATAAGATGTGGGTGATTGTCCTCCTTGAAGTATGGTTAAGCTGCGGATATCACGTGCATTAACATTAAATTACGACACGTTTGCTTACATGTTGCGCATTACCCATATTTATTTTCTACAGAAATGGCGAAACAGTCGCTTGGTTATTGTTCCTTTAACTTGTGTAATCAAACGTTACTAGTATAGTATATTCACGGTTTCTTCACTCCTTTTGAATAAAACTTTTGAAAAGTCACCCCATGTATGACGTATTTAGTGATTCCCTAAATATACCATGTATTGCATATGTTTTATACCTCTTTTAACACAAAATTATCTTTTTTTTTTTTTCGTTAAATTAAAGTTTTACCTATATTTTTATATAAATTATAATATTAAATTTACAGTAAATATGAATAAAAACCGCGAGAAAACATCTGTGTTGGTAGCGCCTAGTAAAAAATAGTTCTCATGTAACATTTTACTACAATTGAGTGCGCACGAATTTGGTGTCTTGTTCAGTGGTGCAATTTTCTAAATTCAGTCAAGCTTAATTTGCACAAGGCGGAGGAATATCATGGAAGTAGAACTTTAGCAGGGCTTCAGAAAAGTGTGAAGTAACTGGGAATGGATTAAAGCTGCATTCATGCACATGGCGGAACACGGCTTGCTGATTAACGCCTCTGCTATCCGCCGGCACATCAATGAAGGCAGGTAGAAGGCGCAGCTCATATATCAAAGTAATCTGACGTTACATTTGAAAACTGTTAGGAATTTGAACCCGGATCTTCTTCTTTAGTATTACTGGAACGC
This sequence comes from Dryococelus australis, assembly GCA_029891345.1. Classification (NCBI taxonomy): domain Eukaryota; kingdom Metazoa; phylum Arthropoda; class Insecta; order Phasmatodea; family Phasmatidae; genus Dryococelus; species Dryococelus australis. Next base: position 297,418,053 of record CM056993.1, on the reverse strand, counting down.
CTTAAGCCTAGTTGGCACGATGATAGTAGCAATCACGATAACAGCTATCATGATAGAGTGTGAAACTTAACTCTCACTATAATACCTGTTTACACACGCGATCAATACATTCTGTGATAGTTAACCTCAAAAGGAACATTTCCGACCTAGTATGTTGTGATACCAAAAGTTACGCAAATTTTCTTCGAATTGATGAGAGAATGTGTGATATGTTGCTAAATAAGGCATGAAATAGCCTTAAACGATGCTGACATTTTCGTTAATTTCACACTGTAAACAACGATGTTATGTTTCTTGATATATTGTTTTATTTTGTTGTTTTCCGAGAAACGATGCTATGTCAAACCACGACAAATTTAAAATCCGCGACAGATATTAACAGAAACAAAATTATTTTGAAATGTTACTGTCAAATTAAACACATGTACTAATTTGTGACTCTTACTATTACGATAGTGGATGCTACACTACTTACACTACGAAAGTACTCGAAAGTTGCATGTTATGGCACGACAGTTACTATCGACTATCTAAATCGAGCTGATATCGCGACAGTACGGCAGTAACTTATGTGCTTTTGACACGGCGATAGCAGGCCTAATGCGAGAGTAGCTCTCGCGATAAAAACTATCGCCGTGTCAACTAGGCTTTAGTGAACGACGCAGATCAAGGATATCATGCCAAAGTCCCGTGCCCGGCCGGCAATTGTACAGATGTCGAAAATTCCATCTTCGTTTCTGGACTGTCTGTTGTGCTGCCCGTTCACCTCGAAACCGCGGAAGGCTGCGAGAACCCACCGCGCGTTATCATCTTGCCTGTCGGAATTAGGCACGCCGAGTCACAGAATAGATAAGTACACAGAGACAAAATGGCGTGGCGGTTTCTTTGATGTGGGCTTACCTATTACCTGATTGGCTGCGTGAGGCTCTTGGGACAGGCCTCCGATTGGCTACTGCACACTTTGAAATATTTCCTATTGGCTCGGCTGCCAGTTGGCGAGTAGGATACCAGGCGCTGATTGGCGAGCGACCTTCCAACGTGTTGCTGGCGAGTGACGCCATTTTGCTGGGGTGTGCAGATGGAGTGAGTGAAGAGATTTGGGCGGCTTTTAACGGGCCTACCTACCAAGCCGGCAGTCGTGTATTTCAAATGGGGAATCAATGTTAAACGAAATTCCTTCTCATTGCGTCAATTTTAAAGATAACTATCTCAAACAAAAATAATTCTACGTAAAATTTCTTAAGGAATGATGCTACGTTAAAATATTTTGCCAATTTTTTTGTTTAAAAAATAAATATTGAAATTGACACATAACAAAAATGGATAAATACATTTTTCCGAAAACAAATTTGTGTAGCAATATTCTTTGAGAAAATCGCGTCGTGTTTTTTTTTGTTTGAAATAGTTATCTTTAAAATTGACGCAATGAGGAGGAATTTCGTTTAACATTGATTCCCCATTTGAAGTTCACGACTTCCGGCTTTTTAGGCAGGCCCGTTAACATCGAGATATAGAGAGCCGACGCAGGTGGAGCGAGTCGAGTACGGAGCAGCGCCGGAATGCAAGGGCAGGGGGAAACGGGAGATCCCCGAGAAACCCCGCCAAGTGCCATCGTTAAGCACGATTCCCACATGCGAAGATCTGGGAGCGACCCCGCGTGGAATCGAGCCCGGTTCACCTTGGCGGAAGGCGAGCAGTCCAACCACCATACCACGCGGCTAAAGCTCGTGGTATAACCGGGACTGTTTCGCCATCTCTATTCGTTAACTTCTATGCGACCGCGTCTACATCACAGCGACGTCGCCTCTGGACTCGGAGCAGTCTCCGGCCCGAACGCTTCATCTTCATCATTCAAAAAACCTGATAAATAATCTCCGCGAAGTACAGCAGTCAAACGAATCAGAACATTTCGTCATTGAGCTTTAGGTCGTTAATCACTGCCAACTGAATCTAGTGTGCTGTCAAAAGGGCACCATTAATTATTCAAGTGTTACCCTACACTTTCTCACCAGTGTTGGGGAGTATAATTAATGGTAATTACAGAAAATGCAACCAGGAGAACAGACGCAAAAGTAGTTTCTAATTTCACGTCTTCTCATTTACATAGAAAATTATTCTATGGCTGTTTCAAGTATATATAATTAATAGAATATTTAGTGAAGGTTCTCATGTGAGGCAGGTGATAATATTTCTTAGCAAATTCGAAATTGCAGGGGTGAAATCTCGCAATGATTATTATAAATCAAGTAAATCCAGGGGTGTATGTATCGAAAGACTCCGGAAGTAGCAAACTCCTGTAGGTGTATAGGGCGTACATGTTAAATTGAGCAGTTTTAAAAGCCCTGATTAAGATCTATTTGTGTGGACATGTTGTATAAATGAGTCATATCTAAAATTAGCATTGCTGTGACCCTAATCACTTTAGTCATACGTCAGTCCAGCGAAACTCTGAAAATATTACAAAAGTAAATTTTCAACAAATTTATTTATTCTTACACTTACATGCATTAAAAAAAACGAAAAGAAACACAAATAATTTTTAAGTACTCAGAAATATTTACATGAAAATCTTAGTTCAAAGTTAAAATAAGGGACTACTTTCCCCCCGTTGTTACCAACTTTACTGGCCGCACGCCAAATCAGTGGACTCGTAAATATAGCAGATGTAAGGAAGGGAAAGTGATACTTTTCAAAGGTTGGTTTCAAAAGTGCTCACTTTACCGTGAACAGTCGTTACTCTAACGCATAGCGATAACACCGCGAATCATAAGAGTAATAGGGAATGTATTAGGATTAAGTCGCACAGATACCCATAAATTTGCTTAAGTCGAAATGGCATACTCGCAAAAGCGACTTTTAAACTGCTCATATTCCTAGGATGGCAAGGAGGTGAGTTATCTCGAAACTGATTGTTGTATATAGTTGCCACATATGCGTGACGCAATAGGGACAACGTACACCGAAAGCTCGGGGTATTTGGGAGTAAAATATCCGAGTTCGCTCGGCTTGGTTACGAACTCTAACTAAACAAGTTCCATTGCTTTTCAAGAATTAAAGACAGATGGGGAAGTGGAACTAGACACAATCACGGAAACGTTTCTTATCATGCCAAATATAATTTTTTGACGTGGAAAAATGAAATCGATTTGTACAATTTTTTACTTATACGTAGGTTATATATGTATGTTTACATACATACATACATAACGAAAATGTACATTTCCGTGGTAATTGCATAGTTTGTAATATTAGTGTTATAGTGTGTGTGTGGTTTTGGAAAGTTCAGATATTTAGAAGAAACTCAAAAGCTTAATTCGGTCTCATATTTTTATCTACCCATTTAACGAATACAACACACAGGGCTTGAAAACAATTATCAGCAAGCCTATTTAGACGCAAAGTCTGAAGATCACTCCCAACTTGTATTAGAAATTTCGTTATAATTGGCTTTCCACGCTAAAGTTTTAGTGTACCGGTGAGGACGTAATCAGCTATACTGGACATGCAAAACGCACGCAGACACACACTGGGCCATTACACGTAATTCATACCTATTCCCTTCGGAGTAAAGGTCTTACTTGATCCTGCCCTGGCAGCCGTGTCTGGAGCTTATGCATTTCCTTCGTTAACTTAGATTTCCCCCGTTACCTTCCGAAGTCCTTCCTGCAGGGCGTATAAACCTGCTACTAAGTTTTGCGTATAGCTTGCCTGACTCACTTGCTGAAGGTTGTGTCGATTAGATCCATACCAACTGAGAGTGGCATTTTCCCAAGCTGTTTACTTTTTTGTAATCACGTTAGGGGCTAATGAAACTGTCATTTTAAGTGTACAGCACGAGATAGTTATTCCGTTACCTCCTTAATTTTTTCAGAGTATCAGGCTGAATTCGCTCTGTGTAACAGAGCAAATTCTCTGCAGCGAACTTTAAGAGATTAATGGTGGCCCGTCGTCTAATTCAGTCGTTCGATCACAATTTCACCATAGTACACGTCGCCCTTAGATTGCCGTGAGTTGATTTTAAAAAATGATATACAAACGCTAATATAAAATGCGGAAGTTTCCGTTATGCATTTTTGTATGTATTATTTATTTTTTATTTATTTCTCGCACTCTGTAGACCAATCTTATATGATCTGAGAGAATGGGGACTTAGAGGTTGTAAGATATACAAATACAAGCAATAAATGCCAGATACACAAATGCATACACTTATGACATTTAACTTCAAATATTAGAATATAAAATTATAAACACTGACACAATAATTAAATGAGTAATAAATCAAAATATTGTGTCAACTACAAAAAAAAAAAAAACTACAAAACCAAATAATTTTAATTCCATCTACAAATATCTTATCATAATTTACATACAAAACTACAATAAATAACATTTGAATTCGGAATATCTCTAGATTATATTAATTAGACAATTTGATATCAGAAGTGTTATAGTATTCCTTCATGATACAGAACAAATAACTGAGAAATATTTTAATTCTACTTTTGTATGAGTAGGGGTCAACACGGATAATATTCATTAAATGTGTTGGTTATGCATTATACATTTTTATGATAGACCAATGTGCACCTTTTTGGCCAAACCTGAAATAAGTTGAAGGTATATGCAAATCATATTTATTCCTTGTGTTATGATTGTGCGCCTCACAGTTCATGTTACATTTTTGAATAAGTTATTATCTGCCATGTAAACCAAGTCTTCATTAATATACTAAGAAGTAATTGTTAGCACCCTGATCCTTAAACAGCTATCCTTATGCATAATGTTGCTTACATAATTCTGAACCGAATTTTCATTAATTTATACCTATACTTCTACTGTACTTATACTTTCAACACGCGTGTAACTTATTGAATATCGATAATTGGTAGCCATCTGGAAACACAGTGCGCCATGCAGTCTCTGTTGCACTCGAAAAGTGATTTGTACTATAGCTCTTTTGGAAGAAAAAAAAAAAAAAAGGCCCATATGATTGTTCAAGCGAGCACCGAATTTCTTCCAAAGTTTTACTCCACGTGTAGGGGGAAGAAGATACGAAAAGTAACCAACGAGGGTGTTTCGGCACTTGATGTAGTTTTAAGGTAACGAATAAATGAACGCAATAAAAGTGAAAAAAATGTGTAAGAACATTCATTAATTTAAAGGAGGGGAAAAAGGGTTTTCTTCTTCAAACCTAACAGAGGAATTACTTGAATATTTTATTACCTTCAGAGATACTACTAAACATAAATTTTACATATTTACGACTTATACAGTTATTTCGTCTTGCAGTCGCTGCTTAACAGAAATACCGGGTACCTATAGTAAAATTCAATACTGAAACTTCTGAACATGTTACAAGAGACCACAACGGATACGTTTGATTAAATAACCATAGGTCGTAAATTAATGATGGAGGAACATTTCGACTTCTGCGGTGGACGAGCGGTTAGACTGCTCGCCTCCCAACAAAGCGAACCGAGCTCAATCCCTGGTCGGGTCACTCTGGATTTTCGCAATTGGGAATCCTACAGTTTTCCTCGCCCTTGCATTCCGGCATTTCTCCATACTCACATCATTTCAACTTCATCGGCTTGATAGGCTGGTGCTTACTAATAGGGCCTACCGTGCCAGCCAATCACATGGCAGGACTCGAACCTGCGGATCAATTAAAACAAAAGTACTTTAAAACCCCTTTAATGAGCCTCTTCCAACGGCCTAACCGTGGAAAGACATAGAATACGTGGTCTCGAAACGGCGATATACACTAAAAGAAACCTTGGAGCGTTAACAAAAAGTGACACCAAAAATAAAAAAAATAAAAAATTACACATAAAAATACAAAAAGAAATATATCTGACCTAACCTAATTAAACATAAAAGATTGCCATCACAACTTCTAAAGTTAAAAATCCTATATGTTAGAACAATAAAAAAATAAAATAAATTATGAACACACAAAATATTTACATATTCGTACATAGGAATTATTACGTAGAGAAAAATGTACGAAAAAACAATGTATGCTAGTTCAGTATGCAAACTATATATATTTACGGGTGTTACAGTACACACCTAAGATTGTCCTTATAACATCAAATATAAGCGGTCCCATCAGATTGTCTTTCATTGTTTCATTATTATTTGGGACAACCTGTAATAATACTCTTGCGTCTAAAACGTTGCACAGCGGTGGAATCACATGACTATGCAATGTCAATGTATTTTTATCTCACTATTTTCAAAAACCGAGTGACGCCCAGTGAACTTTCTCCAGCGTAGAAATACTCTACGCGTATGCATATGGACTCAAAAATAATGAAGCAATACTGAATGTTGTGTCCCAGTCCGCATTCACTAATAACCATGCCGTCATTAATCAAGCCTCATCTTATAAAGCTGTTCCTGGAACTTCCTGCTCTTGATATCTACCTCTTCAGGGACTTCTGGCTCATCAATCTTTCATTGTGACCGAGCGGTAAAAATTCGGTTACTGTCGTCCCACCAGAGAAATTAAAAGTCTCATCTTCTTGCTACAGTTCCAATCTTTCTTTCTCTGTTGGAACTGCGAGTGCCTCGGATGTTAAGAAGAAAATTCGCTTACGAGACTTAACGTCCGTAGAACTGGTGAGCACTCTCCTGCTTAGCTTCGCGTTCTTTTGTTAGCAGCTACTTGCCCACGCGTGTAAACATTTGCTTTTGCAACCCGACAGGCAATGGAAAGTTCTCACAGTACGCGAATCAAAACATAAATACATAAAATCAAAAACGAAGTCTGAACCATTTAACAATTATTGATGGCGTTATATTTATTGACAAGACATTTGAATACTTTTATAGAGACTGTAGAATTATTTTTAAAAATTGCCAAACTTTTGGCAAAAAAAATTGTAATATAAGCCACAAAATCAGCAAATATGCCGAAATAAGGGTCTTCAAATCAACGAAATACGATATACCAATCTAACATTTATATTTATATGTCTCAATGAAAAGTACTTTTTCTAAACAGAGTTTTCTAGGTGATTTCGAGGATATTGAATTCGGCTAATTTCTAAGAACTTAGAGTTCAACGAAGTAACATTTTATAAACTATAAAACAATAATTTTTGCCTATGTGCTGATTTTGTGCTTTCTCCAGGTTATTATTCGAAAGATAAACAGTTTATTTATTTGAAAATTATTTACTTTATTAAAAATTACTAGGGATAGGAAAAATTCGCGAGTTCATTTCGGGACAAGATAGACGTCAAACACATATATAGTGAAGTCACCTTCGCAATTGTATCACAGTTTATTAGACCCGCCCTGCACGTCTCTGAGCCAATATCAGATTTGCAATGAAACACCTTCAAAATCCCATAACTATCAGGTGTGGGGAAACAGCCAATGAACACACAGCTGAGGCTCAGTATGCAGGGGAGTGAGGAGTCTAGCCTAAAGGTCATTGAACTCGAGAAATTTTCCTATCCCTAACTATTACTGTAAATGATTGTTTTGTTAATTAAAATATACAACCTACAAAGCAACAGAAATTAGTTCAAATACAGCGCCATTCATGAAGTTCAAGTATTGTAATTTTAACTGTATGTACCAGTAAAAAACTTCGGTAAGTTACATACGCTGAAGTAAACTTGCGAGGATTTGCTTGGTTGCTGTTTATGAAGCCACTTGATGGTTGTCACGTCATTAATGAAGCCTCCTGTTGGTTGTCGTATCGCCTCAGAATATTAGTTTGATTATTGTTTTTCCATGGTCATGAACGCCTGTCTTTTAGCGAACCTGGTCGAAAACATTCATTTATTTTTAGGGTTCTGGAGATGACTGACCGGAGTACGGGAACTCGTTAGCTGCGCTGTTACAGGCGGTTCACGGTAAAGTGAGCACTTTTTAAGGCCCTGCTAAATTTTTCCTTTCAGCGAATTTCTATCTTTCTTCCACTTTTTAATATAAACATTGCTATGTGTCCAATAAACACAGTGCATAAGTTTCATCACTCTCAAAATTTAACGTGCGAGGCTGCAATGAAATGTATTTGTTAGTGGTTAATGTATGTTATGTAAGCCCTAAAAAGTGCTCACTTTACTGTGAACAGCCTATATCATGCCGACTTCTCACCCTGGCAGTTTCATCTGGAATATATTACTAACGCTGCACATCGAGATGGATTTTCTCGGAGCACTCTCATTTCTTTTAATACTGCATTCCGTAGGTTCTCCCCCTCCTCCCCCCTTTTACCAAGTCCAGCATCGTCCTGTTTCCAGGCTTTCTGTGAAGACGATATATGTTCTAAAGGAGGTTATATCTATATTCGGCTAAGGCTTCTAACCTACTTGATGGATTTTTGCATTGCATTGCAAAGCGCTTTTTAACGTACCCCAGTTTTATGCTCCAAAGCTAGGCAGGGGACGGCTTACAGACTAATTTATAACCTAACTTAAATTAACACCCATGCCTTACCCAGGATTCGAACCCAGAGCCTCACGCACCGCAGATCGGCGGCGCACCAACCGACTGCGCCACGGGAGGTTGGCTTGATGGATTTTGATGCGGTTTTCACAATAATTTAGAGAATTTCTTGAGAAAGGTTCAGGTATATAACACGTTAGTTTTTAATGTAAGGAGAGTAGAGAGAATTGTCGACGTTTTATAATAAAGTCTTAAAAAGCCGCTTTTCGGGCGCTTACATGGCTCACGCTGACTAAATTTTAAGTGATACACCAAATTTATGTACTACAGAATTGTAGATCTCAAAAAGGTAAAAAAAAAGTCCGCGACGGCATATGTTTATATTTTAAGGATGACGCACATGAACCATTTTTGTCTTTTAAAATATGATTAAAAATAGGGGTTCACTTACGAACACAAGATATTATTAATCCTATGTTAGTCACCTTAAGCATTTAAGGCATATACTTGCTGTAAACTTAAAGAACGCCATATTTGTAAATCGCACCCGAGCAAGGCCGGGGCGGGTCGCTAGTACAGTATACATTTGAAGAGGCCGTTCTACTATGCTGTATATAATACCGGCTGAAGACAGGGGGCGGAACTTATTCCCTGACTTAGGCCGCCATTACACGGGATGCAGAACTACTTCACTTAAAAAGGTTCAGTTATTGAAGAGGTTACGTTACCTTCGAACGAGTTCCGATCGCAGTTGTTTCTCGTTCAAAGTGAACAGTTTTCATAAGTAGTTTCGAACGACTTCTCTTCTCTGCTGCGTTCCTATTGGCGGCTTCGAAGTAAACAAGCAGTGTAATAAATATTGAGGAATTTGGCGGGAATTCCTGCACTTGCTGAATTAACTTAAGTTTAAGGTTGAATGTACTAACACCCGCCCATTATGCCATTACAGTAAAAGTGTAGATTTCATAATAATTAAAAAGATCAATAATGATAGATGTTGGAGGCTATTATAATTAAATATCATACATTTTAAGTTCCATGTTTGTTGAGGTTAGAATTTTCATTGATTTCATTATGCTTTGGTTGTGTAACCGCGTAAAAAAACACGTTCTGTTTTTAAACTTGTTCAGATATGGCTACTAAATGTATTTAGCTGAATGTGTTTAACAGCACTCGTGTAACCACGGCCCTAGTACTGGAAGAACGGACGCGAGGAAAATGACACTCAAAGTTCGCCAATAAAACCTCCAAACTTATCACGTCATTTATCCAAAATCACTAATTTAACCGGATACGTATTTTGGTAATCGATACACAGATTTTTCCTTACCGCCACTGAGTAGTTACTTAAAAAAAAAAAAAAACAATGGAATACAATGTAAGAAAATAATATTTACTAAATTTTTGCGCAGAATTTCGGAAAAATTGTAACGTTAAAAGTATGAAGCTTTTAAGTCTTTTGTTTGAAGAGATAACTGGAAGATGAAAATGTATGAAACTTACAGAAAGGAACAAAATTTTACCTGGGTGTTTCAGAATTGTTGTGAGTGACCTGGTTTTCTTGTAATAGGCTTATAATTTTAGAGGATTATATGGTCAACGTAAAATCATCAGGCATCGAGATTAAACAGTACATGCAAATTTTCCACTCTCTGTCTAAAAGAAAGAATATGAATGCTCGAACATTATTTTTCCTCCAACATTGCCAACCTAACTATACTAAATAGCATCGCAATCAGACAAAAAGTTTGTAAGGGCACCTACCTGGCAGGCCACTAACTGCACCCTTACAAACTTTGTCTGTTTTCTCGCCAACCATTCCCCTGATCGAGTTACACAAAGGCAACGTTTTTGTACATTAATGTACAGATGACTATGACGTCAATAAAAACAATTACCCCAGAGTTAAACACATTTGTTGAATAATAACAATGCCCCCCCCCCCCATATTCTCTTAATAAATGGGGATGATAATGCACAACCACCGTTCGCATATTTCAGACCTTGATTTAAGACAACAGTATTCACGGAATTATTCTTTCAACACAAGTAGGTTTTATTGTTTTGAATCGAAATCATTTTAAATATAAATTTTCATGAGCATCTACCCCCCTTACGACTCACTTTAGGGCATATGTCATATAAAGTTTTCTATCTCATTTTGCACAACATTTGTACCTGTATAGTCCATCCACGGTTACTTCCAACTTTTCTGAAGACCTGCTTAAGTTCTACTTCCAGAATATCCCTCCGCCTCGTGCAAACAAAGCTTAACTAAGCTTAGAAAATTACACCAAAGGACAACGCACCGCATTCCCGTGGCTTTAGTGTAATAATATTCTACACAAGTTCTATTTCTTACAGGCTGTTCACGGTAAAATGAGTACTTTTGAAAGCCCTGCTTAAGATCTATAGTCCATTCCCCATTGGAAGCAACTTTCTCGGAGCTCTGCTAAATATCTACTTGCAGGCCAGTTTCGTATCCTTCCGCCAAATGTAAACAAACATTGCCATGTGACTGCCATGTAGCATCTGTCAAAATCAATGTTTACATTCCATTGTGTGTGTGTGTGTGTGTGTGTACATATGCTCGTATACTTTCGCTACACCTAAAAATAAACATTGAAATGTGACTTCTACTTTTATACCTGTCAAATGTGTTGTTTACTGCTTACAACTTTTCAAAGAATTTTGTCATATTCCAAAAACCATTCCATATGGATATTCACAGTTTAGGCCTCTAACATTATTTAGGTCAGCTTTATGACGTTTTAAAAATGTCTGAATTGAAGACAGTTCTTACGGTTATTTTACATTAGCATATTTGTTTTCTACGACGTAGCTCAGTACATGTAATGCACGTTAGTATTACGCCACGACTGTGTTTAAGACTGTTACAACTGCGAGGTAAAGGGCTGTACTAATTGTAATTATCCTTTTGTTATTGATATGTGCTGGGTCATTTCTGTAAAAGGACGGCCTCAGTCGGAATAAATATTAAAACGAAGGAACAACCAGTGAAAAAGGCACATTAAATTCAAGCAGCGACTCGTGGTGCTCATTTTTGTCATACAAACTTTAAAAGATAGCGGTGAACATGCACACAAATAAGCTTACGATAACTTTTAACCCGCTCATATTTCTATATATTGCTACTCACTGTTTATTAGATTTATTGAAATTTATTGGGCTGTACTGAGTATTTTTCTTCTGGGATTGTGGCAAATTACGTTACACGACTGTGTTTCAAACCCCTTAGGGCAAAGGTACAACGTTGTGATAAATAAACAGATGTGGATGTAAATAAATAACTTCGTCATAAAAACAGTTCACATTTAAAAGGTGTCAATAGTACTAATCAAATGTTTGAAATCAGGCACGCACAGGGCCAGCGTATCGACCACGATGAACAAAGTCACGCCATTTCACAGATGCAATGATTAACGAAACACGCGTCACAGTATATTTATTACTGCCGTGGAAACACAGATTTATCACAACATCGTAACTTGCCTAGTTAGGTTTAAAAAACACGTCTACAAACGTGATGTGGTAATTTGAAGTATTTTTCGGAGTAAGAATAATTTACGCTTCGTTTGGCAAAAAGTAATACGCCATGTCATGGCTCGCCACGTCTGCCAACTTCACTAGGTAACTGCCCCGCCATCATATCTAAATATATCAAAATACGTATTCAAACATTAAAATCTCTTTTCAGTTGTAAATTTCAAATTAAAAAATCATTATTTTGCTGTAATAAGTATTAAATATGCTGCAATTGAAAACCTGTATAATATCATTACTTACTAGCGAAGTGAAATTTTCCCGAGTGTGAAAGAGACGAAGAAAGAGAAAGAGTGCGACCAGCCTTGCCAGCAGACAGTTTTTCAATTGCTTTCTCTGTCGATAAAACAATACCGTACCATTACGGCCTACTCAAGATATTTTCCGCTGTTATTTTAAACCGTAAAATTGAGATATGTTGCCGTCGGGGCTACTTAAATATTTCGATAGGCACCGTTTAATTTACAGACAGTATACTAAAAAATGATGTTAAAATAATATTTTAACTGTGAACTATTTCTTACTGGTAGTTGCCAACATGTCGCTGCACTCGCTGTTGTTAATTCATATTTAAAAAAGAAATAAATATTACAAGTTATAGAAGATATTGAGATAAAGGTTCATTTAATCAATAATACAGTACTCTAAAGTTAACCACAGTGTTATAAATTTGTGGAATACAGGTTATTGAAAAAAAAAAAAGGTGACATGCCTAGAGTGTTTTTTCAAAGGTTGATTTTCATAAGTCGCTTCCAATCGGGAATGGACTATACTTGTATGCACGTTGCGTATTCGTCCGCTTTATGTAAAATTATCATTGTCATAGGCCTCATCACTTAATTAATCCGCCAGTCAAGTGAAATTTTGAAATAATTACAAAATTACATGTTTTACAATGCTGCTCATTTTTACTTTTGCATGCACTAAAAAAAAAAAATGGAAAGAAATAATTTAAGTTATCACATATGGATACCTAACACTTTTTAATCAACGTTAATATATGGAACTACTTTCCCTCCATCGTGACCAACTATACTGAGCGCACGTCACTGAGCGCTCCCGTTAAAATATATGTAGGCAGGGGCAGTGATTTTTTCTAAGGTTGATTTCATAAAAGGTCACTTTATCGTGGACAGCCTTTACTTGGCATTACCAACATATTTATTTTATCACTGATTTCATTCATATGAGTTATTAAAAATGAAATGTTAATACAATTTCAACTTAATAAAAATTAAGCTAAGTTTATATTACATGTTATAAAAGAGTGTAAATCACTTCTGAAACATAACATAATTATAAATCAACCAAAAAGTCATAATGAGGTAATTTTTCTAAGGATCGATTAAAAAAAGAATGAATAAACCGTGAATAGAATATAGTTCCAATAGTTCGAAATCAACATATATACACTAAATATACACTTATATGTATTTCCTAAGGTCAGTGTCACTGAGCCAGTTTCCTTATATATAACTCAGAACTGACCTGCTTAAACGGGCCGCGGTGGTGTAGCGGTTAGATTACTCGCATCCCACCTAGGGGAACCGGGTTCGACTCCCGGCGGAATCGCCCCCGTATTTTCCCACGTGGAAATCGTACCGGATGACGCAGCTCGTTGGCGGGTTTTCTCGGGGATCTCCCGTTCCCCCATCCTTGCATTCTGGCGCCACTCCATACTCGCCTCACTTCACCCTAGTCGTCTCTAAAGACCTCGATGTTAAGAGCTGCCCAAATCTCTCAATTCCACATCACTTTCCATTGGCCAGCATAAAATATAAAATCTCCAATAGATCATATTTGAGACGGCACTATTGACGTGAATACGCCTTTAAATTTGCTACCATAGTGGGAGGCAATGAAGAAAATTCGATGATAATAAAATGGGGGATACAGTTTGGCATTGCAGTTCCGAATCTATCGTCTACATTCAAAATTCAATTACACCACTCGACTGCCAAAGGATCAAAGGATGTTACGTTGAGTGAGGAATGCGAAGCATCGCGTAGGTGATGAGGAAGGGGAAAAAAGGGGGGGGGGGGGGGGGAGGCACACCGTAATTTTGAGTTCGTTTCGCCGCGTCTCATAACTTCTGCGTAGTATAACTTTTGACTAGGAGAAGCTACGACGCTCGTTTGACGCAAGTTTACGTTTCATTCGACAGCTCTCTTCAAGATCAGTCGATTGTGTGTACAAAAACATTTGTGTGGCGTGGTTGTGGTGAAATTGTTTGAGTTTAATGTAAAAAATTAAGAAAACTTTACACAATTTCGGCCTACACTCGTAAAAAAAAAGTCGAGTCGAAATACAGAAATCGTATACGATTGGAAAGAGCATCTCAAAAGCAATCCAGTGATACCCATAAAACCCCGTATGATTGAGTGAAGCGGTGCCGGGAACGTAAAATAAACAACAAGGCTCCCAGAGCGCGTCAACGTGTACGTATACACGAAAAAGGAACGGCCGTTCCCCAACACAGCCGGACACAATTTTTTTAAAGGAGAGAACAACGCTCGTGTTGACTCGTCTAGGTGCGGGCGGTCCGTGATCGTGAAGTGATCGTGCAGCGCGCATCAACCGTCTTGGAGGTCGCGGGTTCACTCACGCGATGTTGATTGAAGAACGAGCGGCGGGGCTTTATTAGGTCGTGCTCCCAGGGCCCGCAGCCTGAACTGTCTTCCACGTCGGCCCGGCCACCAGGTTGACTGACCCGACACATCGTGACGTCATTCATCCCCGGGCCACATCGGCGACTTCCATTCCGAGGCTCATTACTTCCGCCGCTCCGGTGGTGGACCATAGACTAAAGATGAGGTAGACCGATCTCGCTGGCTGCGCACAACCATTCTCCGTTTCCCGACATTGAACTGCTTTTCTGCCTACACGTCTAGCGAAAATATCGTGGATTGGGTTTGAGGTTAGAACACTGTTTAGTAAACAATTGCTTTTGAGATGTTTTTATACTTCCTCTAATTAATTTGTCATGCTTTTTGATTACGTTAAAACTGGTAAACGTATTTTATTAATATAATAGTGCTTGTCAATTAAGACTCCTATTATATAATATAACGATCTCCGTCTGTCTATCCGTCTTACTAGTTCTATGTCCCTTGAAACTCAACAAAAGTTCTTCAAATTTTGCAGAGCGAATCCTCAGGGTCAAAAGCAGGTCAAGTTCGAATTTCAGCAAGATCAGATAACGCAATCATGACTTTTGACCCTAAAACTCATTTTTTAATCACTTTTTTCCTATTAAAGTTCTGTATTAATACATAGAGATACGAAGGTAATGGATTATAATTTTTGTTTACTCAAAATGTCTCCCTTCAATGTTGTGTTAATTTCCAAGTGGGGCCACAGTGACTCAGTGAATAGAGCGATTCCAATTGGGGCCACAGTGACCCAGTGGATAGCGAAATAACACAATTTTTTCCCAGGCTTTGTATGATAAACAGATTTTTTAGCATTGTAAATATTCTAGGCACGTGACCATACTGAAAACACGGCCACGGGCTAAACCCCTATTTAAGATATAAACAAACACGTTCGTCACTGTTGACCATGTGACTTTGACAGTTGTGTAGGATTGGGGTAGGTGAATGTTGGGTACATGCGCAGAAGACGAATAAGCGGTCTACCTCATCTTAGTCTATGTGGCAGACCGGCCACAGCCGCGGCCAGGGCGAGAGCGGGAAAGCGGAGTTTTATCGCCGGACGTGTTGGCCTCTTGCACATTCTGCTGGTGTAGTGGTTAGAGAGCTCGCCCCTCCCACCCAGGCGACACAGGACTGGATCCTCGGTGGGGTCACTCCCGGATTTTCGCACGTGGGAATCGTGCCGGACGATGCCGCTGGTTGGTGGGTTTTATCGGTGATATCCCATCCCCCCGCCTCACTTGCATTCCGTTGCTGCGCCATACTCATCTCATTTCACCCTCATTGGCTCTCAAGACCTCGATGATAAGTGTCGCCCAAATCCCTCCTCCTCCACAATCTGGACGTAAAGTCTCAAACGTTCTGTGATCATACCCAAGTCCTTCTAATCGTATCACCCTCTCTGTCCCTCTTACTGTGTTATAATTTTTTTTAAATTAAATTTTACAATGTTTATTGAAAAACTGCTGCTTTTGTTTACATTAATAACTATACATAAAACACATCTTAGAAAGAACAAAGCCAGCAATTCATTATAATTAAGTTATAGGTAGTTACTGATTACAATTTGAAGTAGTGATTGGTCACTGGCAATCATCTCAGAAGGGCGACGCCTCTGCTGGCAGAAAAATTGGGGAGCGACCGCCCCCGTGCTCCCCTCCAATCAAAACTCGGCACCTGTGGATTGGTTCCACCCGATCAGCCACACGATACAAGGTTTTGCACTAGATTGGTTTTCCGTCCATACCGGTGCAAATACTAGCACAGTTCCTTGGTGTATGACTTCCCAGTTTATCAACCAAAATATTAGGTAGCTGTTTAGCTCGTGTACATAATAAAAAAATAAATAAATAAAACAAAAAAATTTTGCTTCACGACTTTTATGCCGGATGACACCCGGAACAGGTACTGATGGCGGACTCTAAAATAAACTAACCTATAGGCATGCAACATTTAAAATCCCCGTGACTTGAACTTACGTGGATAACTAACCCAGAAGCTGAAGGGGCCTTTCGAAATCTGCCACGGAGATCGTACGAATTCGGCTGCACTCACAGTAGTCCGTCGCATCCGTCTCAGTCGCCCGACCGTCAGTCACGTGATCTTCAGCCAATCGGAGGGTAAAATTTTCCCGCCCTTCTTTCGAGTGTTTACGAGATTTTAACAACAGGGTGCAGCACAGAGCTAACGCCAGCTTGCCTTGCAACAGTTCACCACACGCCACTGACTGTCACCTTAACAGCGGCTTATGAGAGCAACCCGTGTGTAGCAACTGGGGCAAGTGAACCACGTTTGAATCTGAAGGAAAGATCAACACTTTTTCTTCGGTTGTAGAATACACGTGGAACTGTTACAATCAGTCGAGTTGAAACTATTTTAGAATCAACACCAGCAAAAATGTAGCACTGTTTTAGGCTGAGCTATTGCGAGTTCACACTGGAGAAAATATTATTCAAGCGGGTAAAAATTATTATTATTTTTAAACTATTAGCATTACCGTCATGCGATACTTGTGGCTGTGTTATTATCACATAAGTACATAGGTTATGTCTAGTTACATTCACATAAACAGAACATTTATAATTGTAAGTAACAAATGAACTCCAAAATATTTCTATAACACATGGTTTTTCAAAGTGTAATGAAAATTTCTTGTCTCACCAGGGGGTAAGGGGTGTGATGGCTTTATGGAATCTCTGCCACAACCTGCCTCATAGGTAGGGACACCAGAATTTCTCGAAAATATTTCCAAGCATGCCGTATTTCGATACCTCACGGGCGTTCCGGCAGTTTTTCCTTTGCTTATTGGCCGCGTGTCTCTGTAAGAAGACATTTTCTCACTTGGCTGGCCAATCACAATAAGGTTACTCCGATACTGTACGTCTGCGATTCACGGGCCGACACATAAGACGCGTTAAATAAAACTTTTGAAAAATCGCCCCAAGTATGATGCGTTTGGTTGTCTCCTAAACATGTTATGTACCACGAGCATTTTACTCTCCTCTTAGCATAATACTATCTTATATTTGTTAATTAGAACATTTAATAATATTTTAGATATTACTTCATTTGTAATTAATATGAATAAAAATCAGAGAGAAAATAAGTGTGTTGGTGATGCCTAGTAAGAAATATTCCTTATGAAAAGTATTACTAACTCGAGCGCGCACGAATGCGGTGCGCTGCGCCTTGGATGTAATTTTCCAAGCTTGACCGAGCTTAGTTTGCATGATGTGGAGGGATATCTTAAAAGTAGAACTTTAGCAGAGTCTCAGAAGAATTGGAAGTAACCGAGAATGGACAACAGACGAGTTCCGTGTGAAGAAATGCCGATAAGTTAGCATCGTTAAACGTTTTGTGTGTAATACAACTGAATTAATACATAGTTACTTCACACTATCTAAATATGAAACCAAGCTATCAATAAGAAGAAACGTTTTCATTGCAGCAACTATTTAAATGTGTCGTATCGATCACTATGGCTAAACGCGTCCTGCACCAAACATGAAAACTGATGTGCGATTTCAAATTGCAATAAAATTAATTACTGATTTAATTTTAATCTATATACGTTCATACCGGGATATATAAAATGAACTTTTGCGCGTAATAAAATAATTACTAATTTCAAATCCTCATTATGAAATGCAATCCTTTACATTCCAAACACTAGTCACAAATGTTAAGTTATCAGTAATGACTGAGAGCAAGCCGAACTCCTTTTATCCGTGGTTGAAGATATTGCAGAACGTGTTGTGACTCACGTCTCTTGTATAAGGCTGTTAATTCTGATGCATTTCGAACTAAATCAGCAGCGACAGTGAAGATGTCCCGTGGAGCTGCAGGGTCGTCTCGGCAGCAACTTGCCGCGTCCTTTTTAGTCGGAATCTCCAAATAAGGCCAGCAATTTAAGCCTCGATGTTGTCTCAATCTTCGCCTTGTTAAGGATGATTAATGGCAAAATTTTATTACTTTCATGCCTCTAGAAATAGCCATTCCTTCCTGGCGGCTATCTTGAAACGATCTTCAGTTATAAATTTTCTCTTCTACAAAAAATTTCCTCAAGTTCTTTTTTTAGCATTGCTACAAAAATTCCTAACAGAATTTTTGTATAGTAAATCAAAGACGTAAGGCTAGACCAAAATTTTCGTATTGGAATCAATAAGGATAAACAAACTAATAATGATATTAGTTCGACCATTATAAACAATAAAAAAATTAGGCCTATTCCTACGATTAATAATATTTCAAAACAGAATAATCTTAAATAAATTACTGCCTAGCTGTGAATAAACAATTCTAATTATTATAAATAAAAAATGTAATATTATATAATTCATTACACAAAATGCATCTTTGTACATTATATTTGCGATTCTGCATTCAGACGATAGGAAACCAGTTGCAATATGAGCTTACTCTGGAGCAGGTCACGTAGAGATACCCACGTGAGAACAGTTCCCCCTTAAATCGTTCTCTGACACCTTAAATGACTGTCCCTGGACCTCAGTTATGGCAATAGTTTCTTAATATCGAACTGGCACTCTGATGGAACGAATGGTATGAGCGTTATGAAAACTTATTCCTTCCGTGGCCATGCAGTGGAGACTGTTGCATCGATTACACCTTTTGCCAAGCCTTCACTTCGAGAGTGGCGCTACTGCAGCGTTTCTTCAGTAACATTAAGCCTGAAACAGACGGACGTCTTTTGCTAACAAGAAGGTGAACATCCGTTTTGTATTCGAGTCCCATGTACATACTGTATACACAGTAGTAGTAGTATTTGAATGTTGCAGTATGCCAGTCACTCATATTCACCACAACACAGAAAGATTTCAGAAACCCAACAAATCACTAATACATAATTAAAATCGTGTTTTTTACTCTCAAATCAACAATATTAGCATAAATAATTTTACGCGACCTACATAAATGTATACAACGCGAATGTAAACAACGACTTGCACAAGAAGATGAACGAAAAATATAACCGTCTCTAAATGATTCTAACTAGCACACAAGACCTTGCATGCAAGCCACTTGCAAACGAGTTAGCCAGTCACACGATGTAAGTTGACTTGAACAAGAAAGGTGTACACCTTCTTGCACAAGAAAGTGAACCGTGTGTAGCAGGCTTTAACGGAGCCCAACCTCGAGGAGAAGGTTGTGTGGTGATAGGCAAGGAGGATAAGCCTAGTAGCTGTTTTGATAAAATCCTCATGTTAAAGAACTGCAATTGTGTCCACAGATTCGTACTCCTTTCTACCCTTTCGAACAACTTAAGCAAACCGTGCTAAGGCTTTATAATATAGTTTTTTGTCTCCTGAGTATTTCTAGTCGCAGCGCTAGTGGGATATATTAAAGTTGCATTAAATATTTTTGTAGTGAAAAAAAAAAAGCTCTGATTTTTTGGAAAATAAAATATGAATGAATGGCCTCGCAAATTATGTGACTTTTGCAGTTATATAGGTGATTCCCAAGTATATAGTTCTGACAGTCCTGTTTACAAGAAACCAATTAAATGGTGCAACATAAAGATGGCTACTGTGCATCTGGAATAGACACTTTGTCACTATTGCACTCTTAATCGAAAATGAGGTATGAAATTATTAATAGGGGTATAAAATGTGATATAAACACTTGGAACCGAATAAGGAAAAGAACTCGGTGCGATGTATTTCATTTACTGCGCAACCTACGAAAATAAACTTTTTAATTATTGATTCTGCTCAGTTCTGACAACCTTTTCTGCAACTGTCACGAAAGTGAAACTTTTCTTCTCACTAAGAGACAGGTTCAGTTTACTTATTTAGTTTGATAAGTATTTACAAAACAAGACATGTTGATTTGAAGGGCACAGGCAAAGAAATGACGTAATTATTGTAACGTTTAGTCGAAAACTCATTCGAACCATTTCAACTTTTGAAAGATTTAAATTTAGAAAAATTCATGAAGTTAGTTTAAAGTATTAGTATAGGCATCCTTTTATAAAGCAAAGAGCGAAATAGTATCCTATTGGGCTACTTCCCTATTGAGCAGTCTTCGGAAACACGTTTTACCACTTTTCGCTCTCTGTTGTGTTAAAAAAAAAAAAAAAAAAATTCTGCAAGTAATTTTTAGACATTTATATAGGCAGCCTTCTTTGACAAAGAGAGAGTGAGTGAAGAGGTTTGGGCAACTCTTAACAACGAGGTCTTGAGAAACCGATGAGGGTGATTAAGGTCATATTTCACATTTTTTTACTTGCTTATCTGCATGAGATTTCGAAAAGTGCTGCTTTAATGCAGCTATTAGTTGTCAAATCATTATAGTTTTCATAATATAACACTCAAAAGTTTCAATTTCCCGAATTATACAGCATACTAGGCTTTGCTCTTAGATATATTTTTTTAGAATCAAATTTCATATAATGCAATCTGTATGGTGTGCAGATCATACTGCGATTTATAAACAGGTGAGCGAGTATTGGTACTCTGAATTTTGTTGAAAATAAGGGTCAGATTCTTCGTAAATATATTTTTGTTCCTTCAAGCGAAACTGTTAACATTCATTTAATAAATAGTTTAAAATATAAACTGTAGATGAACAGTTGTTTTTGTTCCTTTCGTAGCTTGTAACACAGCTGCAGTATGCCGCGCTTAGAATCTTAACAGGGCTGCCTGGTTCGTCTACTATACGCTCTCGTTTTGCGGGTTGAATTGCAGGCCATCTTCATGCACTGCACAACAATAATCAAAGCGCTCTCATATTATGGAGCGGCCCACGAGCATGACCTCACGGGGCAAGGGTAAGATAAGTAGTGAATGAGTTCCAGGAGCACAGCAGGTAAAGGACTTTGCCCCATGACTTGTAAAAAAAAGAAGGGGAAATACAAGATGTTTCGTACTGTGCCTCCTCGCTGAGTTATGGCCGCGTGTTGCTGAGCTAGTCGGTATAAGGCGTATGTTTGGGTGTAGTTGCGTGCATTGGCGATCTTTTAGACCCAGAGACTAATTGTATAACATTAAAACTAAGTTTGTTAAAGTGCAAACGAAGTTAGCGTCGAGACTGTTTCTAAAACCGCAAGACATCTCATTTGCCACTCTATCTCGCAGCAAATAATGTATAGTATATACGTAAACACAGAACTATTTTTCAACCCATGGACATCAGTAAATAGTATATTTCAATTGTAAACAAAGGACATCAGGAAATAGTATATTTCAATTGTAAACAAATATTACGTATGCCGGCAATAAATGTTAACGTTACATAGAAATGGGATATAAACAACAAACGCCTTCACCAGTGTGAATATAATTGTGGTAGAATTGCCTACAAAAATTCATTACTAACACTCATCGCTTTTTCAATAAATTTAAATTTACATACTGTAATTCATATGCAATTTTCCTTCATAAATGGAAACTTTGTTCGCATCCACAGTGTTGGCGACATCGGTTCGTTGTGACTGTGAATAGGCATTGTTCTATATAAAGAAAAAACGTAACTTTGTTTAAGAAATACACATTTTAATAATTACTCTCATCTGCGTTTGGGCTACAATTAAGAGCACATCAATATAACCTTCGCTTTTCAAAATTTTTTGTGCCCTAAGTTTTAAGTGATTCACCCGGTATATGAATTAAAATAACCAATTTCAATTATAATATTTTTTTTTTTGCTGACAGTATCTATTACGAGCATCAAACGTGCATCTACAATTCCTGTTTAGTCACGTGTTTTGTATGACAGTACCACACGAGTATGAGGCTTTTATTTCATTTCAAAAACCAATGAACCAATTTTCAACCAAATATTGTTATACTTGTAATACTTTACTAAGTCTTGTAGGTGCACGCTTGGAAAGCCAAAATAAGTAGGTTGACAATTTTAAAGTACTGAAAACGGAAATACCAAATAGTTCAAAAGCATACAGGAGTTAGTGATGGATGTATTCATACTTGTTCCTCGAAGTTAATACCACATTCCATTAATAAGTGTATAAGAACTAAATGAATAAAACAGAAAATATTTAAGACAAATTAGAAAACGGGGCGCAAGGACTAGTGATATGTCTTCTATCCTCTCCCCTATCTCAAAACATCTCTCAGCTTCCGGCTGGTACACCTATTTTACTCAGACGAGGCTCTGACGATTATACGTAACTGATTAATGTGCCGTAGAAAATAATTCTTTATGAAAACAAAATTTGAATCTTGGCATTGAGGATATTATGTTATCAAAAAAATTGCTTGAACAATGTTGTAGGTTAAACTATGTCATACATATATAAATATAATTTTTTAATTGAAATATTGTCAAATCGCAGGGCATGCTAATAATAAATATGCTATATAATAATTAAATCTCTATGTTTCAATTTTACCATAGTATACTGGGGAAAAAATTCTCGATAATTATCACATTCTTCAGCAGGAAACAGAATACATAATTTTAAAAAACAAATCAATTTTAGTTTTTTTTTCCTCCAAAATTTTAATGTAACTAAATTTGTAATACAAAACATCTTTGGAATAAGTAGCAACTGCATTGCACAGACAATGAAGTTATTTTAAATCATACTACATAAGAACATGTCTCGTTACAGAGAATATAAATTAAAACTACAGATACAATTGATGAGGCAATGAGTATAAGTAAGTGATAGCCTATTCAAATCAATTAACCCTTTCAGTCACAGTGGTAAAATATGTAGGACGTTTCCCAAGTAACTGGTTTTATTTATCAGATCTGCACTTAGTAGCCAGAATGTATGGAGCAAATAAAATAATTGAGTGTTTTTAAATAGTTATCTGATACTAGGATTATTGAAATTGACCATTCAACATTTCCCTTGAAGGTACTGAAATGTCTTATTTATGTTTTCAACGTAGCTAGGAGATTATTATATTGTTGTGATTTTTTTATTCATTCATTTGCGCGTATTTTGTTTTTTAATGCAAGCATTATTACGTTTGTTCAATTTTGTGTCTGAATTTTGGAGGAAAATTTTATCGCTTAAGATTTATGGGTATTCATTTCATATAACTGTCATTACTAATGGGTATGATTGGAGGTTGGCAGTTCTAGACCATTATAAACAACTGATACCAAGAACCGTACGCACAAGCGCGTTATTATCGGTTTTAATGTATCACAGAACGTAATTTCGATAGCATTAGCCTGTAATTCGAGGATAAGTTGGGGTTCTCTTACAATCCGACCACGAACTCGACGAAAAATTTACAATTTCTGGAAGGAGACACTCCAAGTAGAATACTGTCAGTTTCGGAAGCATTATTTCCTGCCACATATATTTCTTACTCTTTAATTTTGTCGAGCAACAAACCTGGGCACATACAATATGTTTTCATAAACATTATTGTGTAGTGACATTTACCTACAAGACATTTTTTTAGATAATGTTATTGAGACGTAACCATCTATTACAAAATTGGAACAATGCATGGCTATAATAATGGTTCTCTCTGGCATGTCTATTTTGGGGTGGACGTGGACATGATTGGTGATTATAAGTAAAGAAAAAGAAACCAAATATTTATAACAAACACATTTGATTTGTAAATAGGTTGAGTGTTGAGGTACCACAACTTGAACAATTTTACTTCAGATTATGTTAGATTTTGTAACACGATGTTTTTTCCTACACAAAATACAAATCAAATCAATTTTCTATGTACTAAGTACTAATTGTACCAAATATTGTTTCCCAGCGATTATTTACTGATATTAACTTGACTATAATCCTCAAGTACATATTCAGTCTATATCTGCCGGGTTATAAAATTCGCTATACATGGGCAAAAAAAGCAATTAAACGAACTCTTATGCAGTAATTTTTTTGGGGGAAAAAATTATCTTTGGTAGAGTGTCCATATTTTTGGTGAAATTTTATTGAGGCTTTAAAAAAAGTAACGTTAATTTATATACTTTTAATTATTAATATTATCTAAAACAAATTAACCATGGCCCATTTCCTATTACAATTTTATGAAATGGCATGGCATATAGGATTAATATTATATATATTGCGTGAAGCCACACAGTGGCGAACTGGTCAGACAACTCACCACATATAATGGCCACCCGGGTTTTGAATCCAAAGAGGTCACGCCATATTTTAGTATGTGGGAAATGTGGCAAACGTTTACGTAGGGTTTTTTTTTTTAGAGTTAGCCTACTCACGTTTCCCTCCCCAACGCATTACGTTGTTATTTCATCCCTACGTCATCACATTCCGTTCATTATTCTCTCTCTTCTTGACGCTAGGCACCTCAAATCACGTTCGTTGGTCCTGCCTCAAATGGGAACAACATAAGGATTATATATATATATATATAATGTAGGCTTTCGAATTACACTTAGCTGCATTTAACCATACTCAATAAAATTATGAGTATAAATAAATAAGTTTATTTATTTTTTTATTTTTTGACCTACCTTTCGGTGTCCACACAACAAAGTAACATACTTCTCGTTCTGTTATGTTAAGTTGGCCTTGAACTTGGTAGAAATATGGATGTTCATCTTTCAACCTCAAAGTGTTATTTTCTTTACGTAGAAATTAAAGTTTTCGTAAAGTGAAAGCCTCTTCTGGAGACATATCTTTTGGTGAGGAAGGACATTTTATCTCCACGATTGCACTTTCTTCTATGACGCCATCAGAATTTGCTCCAAGATATGGGTACTCTTTGTGAGAAACCACACTTTTCGATTTTTTCCCCAAGTATTTCACTGACTGAAAGCAATGCAGTTGCCTCCCTTTCTATACCCCATCTTGCATGTGCATTTCCAGAAAATGTCGGATAGCGAATACATTCTATTACAGAAGCACACGAAGTCGTGGTTCGCATTTTACATATTTTACCGAAATATGACGGTGATACGTTTTCGTCTTTGCTCTCTCAATTCTTGTGAAGTAGTTTGGTCTTCTGTGTTACTTTGTATTGTCCTTCTTCTTTCATCGGCACACTCTTCTTGTAAAGATCTCAAATACTCTTCTTTTAGAACAGCAAGCTTATCATCAGGGGTGTCTGGTAAAGTCTCTGCTGCATGTGGTCCCATGCTCATCTGGACCTGTGTTACTACACTTCAGTGATCTTTTCGGAACTGACTTATTTCGACGTTGGCGTAATTTAGTGCTGTACCTGTTCTGAGCGATATATTTATTTGTAAAGTCTCCAGGACTAATCAGGACTCCTATTAGTCAATGTTTTGTGTACGAGTCTATGCAATTCACTCTTTGAGGTGTGCGCCACAACTGCACACTGACTTCTTCCCTGGAACGAAAAATAAAAAATTGTGAAACAAGTACGCAAACATACATCATGTATCACGTACTAAATGCTTTAAGATTAATGGTGACAGTTCTTTATCGCCAAAATTAGTTTTTAATGAGGTACATATGTAACACAGACGTATTTTATCACCCATATTCTTATCAAAAGTATTATTTCTATGAGCGTAAAGTTATGTCATCACAGATGTCAACTTTCTTATTACACAATTTTATATTTGGTACTAGGTGTTTAGATATAATACCGTAGGCCATATTGTTTTAAATATAAATAACAATCAATTTATAAAGAATGATACAAGTCTGTAAACATTAGAAGCGTATAAAAACCCAGTAAAATGATTAGCTATGTATATTTTCTGTGCACCATTCCATTCGCGCTTTCAAATATTAAACAGCTCCCAAATATTTTAGGTATGTTACAATTTTTTGGGACCATACACGGGTATTCATGCAATGGAGTTGGCTAAAAACAAAACCACACGCTGCTGACAGATTGAAAATTGCAGCAAATGTTGCAACTAATTATGATTAAAAATTATTTATTTCCGTAAGTATCAACCATAATGTGGGTTAATTGCGTTTATCTATATATTTTTTCCTTCTCACTACTATTGTCGCGTTCGTAGGTGAACAAGTAATGCGGCATCACGTATGAATGCACAACGTAATGGTATTTTTTCGAATAATACGTTTTTTCTTATAATTCCCTTGTTGTAATTCACTGACGTGACATTTCATTTTCCACCTATGCTATGAACATGAAGCAAACAAGCACAAAGTATTTTTATAAAAACGACATATAACACTAATTATTGACGTTGTACGTACAGTTATCAATACGTTTTTCAGCACTCATATAATTAATGTCACACTGTTGTGTAGTAATACGTAGCCGGATTTATACAAAAATTAATGAGTAAAATTTCCTGACCTGTTTTCGAACGCGGAAAAATTTTGTCACGATTATCACCTTACCCACCAAGTTAACACAGACGCGATATTCCTGCGAGTTAGAGAGAGTTTCCAAATATTTCAGACACATATTTATTTAAGTAAAGCATTTATTTAATTTCGAGAGCAACTTAAATTCCGAACCTTTGACTGAATAACAATCACTTCTCCAAACCTTGTCTTACCTACATGCATTACTTTATTGCAGAGGCATGAAAACACGATCGCACTTACTGTATTTTAATATGCTCTACAACAGTGTTCATGTGTGAATGTGAGAAATGTTTAATGTCTTATTTCTCGATGAGAAACAAAGAGAAATAAATAAATAAAAGATTTTAACGAATTTCGTATTTTTTCATTACAAATATTTCATCCATTTCAAATGTTTTGGAGTACTTTCAAGAATATGCAGTTGAAAAATCTTTATGTAGACTAAAATACAATTTTAATAACATACTCTTAATTATTAATATTACAAAAACTACGTGTGAAAGAAAGTAATATCGTACTTAGACTTCAACAGCTTCGCTTTCCGGGCTCGCGTCGCTATTCTTCCGACGGATTTACTCTGTGTTGTTACGGTTAATCTTCTGCGGGTAGTTGTCTTTGCCATTGCCAGTAAATGTAATTTTAGCGCTGCCAAAGCTATTTTCCTCGCATGACCGCACAAAATAATGTTCACATTACAAAACACTGCACTGCGAGACACTAAAATAACGAATGACAGATTACGGAGTGCTCACTTCCTTATTCTTCTCAAGGACAAACGTCCCCTACCCTCACGAAGCACAACATGCATCATCTGGCAGAGTAACAGGGGATTACTGCTAATAGCCAATCCCCGCTATGGACACTGGTGACTCACTACCTGAACACGGCAAGGCAAGTACACAGCCGTCGTCCCACTGATAGTCTGTACGCTCTCCTGTAATTTTGCCCCTGCACCAAATATTTTTTAACAATATTCGCTTTTGTGGCATTCTTGTTCAAGATAAATATATGCCACCGCTGGCTTTTTTGAGCAGAAAGATACATATTTCTTGCCAAAAGAAACCCTTTGTACCATTAATGTATAGCCTGTTTTCTGGGATGATTCAAAAATTAAAACTTTAATTAAAAAAAGTTAAACACAAATTGATATTTTTGGCTATAGCCACAGCTTCACATTATCATTTCTCACACATAGGTTTTTGTTTCAAGTTTATATAATTGAAATTGGCTTCTCTAAATGTAATTAATTCCATTAACATGTATTTCCCTATACCCAGTTATTACCGATGTCAAACCAGGCAGCAGCCTTGATTCAACTTTTTGAACATGCCAATAATACTCTTGTGTCGGAATGTGAGTGTTATATTTTGAAAAATACAATGATTTGACAACTAACAACAGCATTAAGGGAGCATTTTTTGAAACCTCTCTCAGATAACCAAATTCCAAAAAAATTATAAATATGACCTTAAGGTGAGTATGTGGAGCAGCGCCGGAATGAAGGGGCGGAGGGAACGGGAGTTCCCCGAGAAAACCCATCGACCAGTGTCATCGTCCGGCACGATTCCTACATGCGAAAATCCGGGATTGATCCGGCCGGGGACTGGATCCGGTTCACTTTTGTGGGAGGTGAGCAGGCTAACCGCTCAGCCACCGCGGTCCCCTGAAACCAAAAGAATTACAATATCTTAACACGTTAATGCGTTAAGTAGTCCTCGAAAACACATTTTACCCCTTTTCACTCTCTTAGGGATAGAATTTGAGGAAATCCTGAAATTAGAATTAGGTTTTTGCATGGGGGTTTGAAGCGATATCTCATCGGGTTAATGAGCTTGTTGAGGAGTCCTCATGAATGTATTTTAGCCCTTTTCACATTCTTCTTTTGGGCTGAATTAAGAAAACACCTGAAATAAGTTTTTTAAAGGTTGTTCATGATAAAGTGAGCCCTTTCGAAATCAACCTTAGAAAAAAACCACTGCTCCTACCTGCATATTTTAATAGGGGGGCCCTGAGTGAAGTGCGCCCAGTAAAGTTGGTAACGATGAATGGGAAAGTAGTTCCATACGTTACAGTCCAATAAAAAGTGTTGGGTAACCATTTGTGATAACTTAAGCTATTTACTTCGTTTTCTGTTTTTTTTATTGCATCGAAGTGTAAAAATGAGCAGCTTTGAAAAATATTTACTTTTCTAACAATTCCACAGTTTCACTTGACCGACGCATGAATAAAATGATGAGGGCCGTGACAATGTTAATATTACATAAGGCGAAAAAAAAATACCCATCGTGCATACAACTAGATCTTAAAAAAGGCTTTCAAAATTGCTCATTTGACCGTGAATAGCCTATAGTTATTTGCATTGGCTATCTTTTGAAGCTAATGGCACAACGATAGCTCATTGGATTAATGATCTACTGAGAAGTCTTCGGAAACAAATCTTGGTCGGTTTCCCCCTCACAAAAGCCTAATTAAAAAAAAAAATCCTTTCTTAGTGGATTGATTATTAAGTGAGTGAGAGAGTCAGTCAGTCGGGAATCATAATTTTATAGGCCTACATAGAGATGATAAAAATATTCTTTGAAATAAAGGTAACATACAGTAGCACGCCATCAACAGCTACGGTTTTTTTTCTTTTGCCTAGCACAAATACCAGACAACATAGACTTCATTTACACCAGCTTCAAACTGTTTACTCTGGTATATCAAGAGGCACCGCTGGATAACCTCTGTATAGTTGATTCACGGTATCTTCGGCCTTTTCTGAAGCCCTGCTAAATTTATACTTGCAGGATATTCCTCCGCCTCGTGCAAACTAAGCTTAACTACGCGTGGAATATTACACAGAGGACAACGCACCTCTTTCCTGCGCACTCAGTTGTAATACTATTTTGCATGAGAACTATTTGTTACTACTGCGCTACCAACACATATTTTTTTCTCACCGCTTTTATTCTTTTTTACTATAAAATAAATATTGTAATGCATAAATAAAATATAGGTAAAACTTCAATTTAACCAAAAATAAGATAGGTCCCCTACGTACGTCTGTGTTTACAGAGGTATAAAACGCTTAAAGCATGGCATATTTAGGAAATAACTGAACATATAATATATGGGGTGATTTTTCAAAGGTTTGATTCAAAAAGGCCGAAGAAACCATGAATGGACTATAGTATGGAAGTTATCATATGTTGGACTATCCCTGCAGGTCTCCAGGCCTGGTGTTCCTACTCGAATGCATGTCTCCTTGGCTGCGGTCGAATAAGAACTATATTGACGGCAATGGCCTGGCGGTGGGGTGGCTTATCTTGTCAGTTTACCTTGTGACGTCAAAACAGAGAATTTCAGCGTCTAGAAATGCAGTCTGCTCATATGAAGATCGAGGCATGAACTGAGTGTTTTTGCATTGCGTTAGCTGTGCTGGAGAGTATATTACACTCGACCCTCTGGCGGCCTGATGGCTCAGGTCACGTGGGATTGTGTTTGCCAGATATCCAGAAAATGTAAAGAGAACACATGTTCTAGACAGTGTGTTTTCAACCCTCCCGAAATTAACTAAGGCACGCATGACATATTTTAATAAACAAAACTTATAGATAAATTTATATTCTGAATAGAGCAAAATATATTGTGGGAACGTTTATAAATAATTGTTTGGAAGTGCAATAGTGATAGTTATTCATTGGTATCATTATAATTATAAAATATAAGCAAGCCGTATTTCATGTTACCATTTAATTTTTATTGCAAACTTTTGTACTCAAACCATGTATTATAATTTTTTTGGTACTACTACAAAACATATGTAATCGAATTGTTAGAATACATAGATTGTGATTTGAAAATAACACATACTTCTTAAAATGTTACTACAGTTGTTAACACATTTTGTAATTGGATCATTTTTTTGTTAGGTCATGGAAATCGGAGTTTCCACATTGCATCTGACCTTTTTTTTCTTCTTTTTTCCTTTACATTTACGTACAACGTATATCCTAAATCTTAGAAGTAGAAGGAAAACATTGTTTTGATTCCGTATTCGTTACCTGATTGCTTTTTCTTTTCTAAAATGTGCGCGGATAGTGCATTTTATTCTCAGTGCTCTGGACCAGTATCACGAGGCGAATCTCATACATGAAAAAAGAAACAGAGACTCCAAGACAAACAGACCTATCTTTACTCAGCGTGTATTCGTTTCGAACGGACCCGGGAAGGAATATTTATTTGTAGCGATATAAAAAGCGCAAGCAGCATATAGCAGTTCGCCTTGGGAAAACATAAGCTAGCTCGCCTTTGGGAACACAGACCGGGAATATCACATCTCCTACAGATAGAACGCCTGAATCTCTGAAACAAAACACAATAAGGATAACTTCGACACGCTGTATAAATACTTGGCTGGGGCTAACTTAAAAATGCTCATGTTGTTTGTTACGATATTTTGTCTCGGTGAACGAAGAATATACCCTAACTGAAATTGAGTTGCAACTACGTACATTTCTCGCCCACCTACAACTATTTGGCGACGTGTACTCCTTATTGAAAGCCCTGCTTTTGAAAGCCCTGCTTGAGATCTACTTGTATGCAAGTTGTGTATTCTTCCGCCTGATGCGATATTAACGCTGCCTTGTGCCTCATCACTTTATGTATGCGTCGGTCAAGTTAAACTGTAAAATAGTTAGAAAAGGAAAATTTCACAAATATGTACATTTATACACTTCGGTGCATTAGAAAAAAAACACAGAAGGCGAAAGAAATAATTTAAGTCAATGTAAATATTTACCTAACTTTTTATTCGCCGTTAAGATATGAATCTTATTTCCCTCCATCGTTACCAACTTTACTGGGCGCATGTCACTCAGTGCGCCTGTTAAAATATATGCTGGTAGGGGCAGTGACTTTTTTCTGAGGTTGATTTCAAAAGCGCTCATTTTATTGGGAATAGCCTTTATAACGAAACATAAATGTAGTGAACGTCTTACTCTTAACACCTGCAATTGTAGTCCATTCTAGGCTCCTCCGTAGATTAAGACAAAGTAATTTGATATTCCTATTTCATGCATATCGTCAAATCGTCAACAATGGCTCACTGTTTGCCAAAGGCTGCCAACAGTTAGGTCAAAATCATGCAATCAGAGAGTGACGTGTCGTTTTATTACTTTTATACCATATTTGTCACGATAAAACAATATTTTGATTAGTTAACTATAACCTTGTTACGCTCAACTGGGATAGAAGAGGCGTATTACACTATAGAGGCATTTGTTAGTGTTGATATTCGCAACAACCAAAAGTCAGAGTCTTATGGTTTTAACGGCTTAAGAAAAAATAGCTGTTCAGTATTGGGACGCAGGAATTGTTTAATGCACAGTTGACATTCGCACTCTACTTTGCATTTGTTCTGTAGCTCCTCTGGTGGGTAACATTCACACTTCAAAAATCTCCTCAAATCAGTGACATTTGCAACCAGCCAACGGAAACCGCTTCATTGGAGTCAACTGAATTCCTGCAGTGACTGATTCCTACTGATTAACAATCTATCCCATTTATTCGTAAGTCTATGCCTGTTTACTATAGGAAGTTTGCAGTTTACTAAGCACATCTGAAAGCCCTACCTAAGATATGTATTCACATACGAAAAGCAATTACACTTCAAGAGGTAGTCCAGAATACAATTTTCAGTACACTTCTCAAATCCTCAAAATTATTTTGAAGCCTATTAGCATATTCCAAAAACTTATTTTACATTCAGAATTACCTTGATATACACACACAACTTATATACACATACTTAACTTTTCCAGTGTTTAGAAGAAATTTTGCTATAAAATTTGCACTCTTTAAAGTACAAGGTTTCCGCTCAAAGTTTTGTAGTGCCACACAGCACGACGAAATATCTACATGTCAGGTCGGTGTTTTGCACAAAAAGAGAAGGGATTTGTACGTATCGCACCATTGATACCGTGTTTCTGGAAGGAAAAATAGTTTCACGCAAACGAGACCCTAAAGGACGCTAAATTTCCCTATGTTAATATTTGTGTGAAATATTGCTTAGTTTTAAACTGTAGGTTCTTTTACGTGGCAATGTAGGAATAAGAAAAATTGAACACTTAGGATATTGTAACGCAGCATAACTAAATTCTTTCATCGGTTACTTTGAGGCTGCAACACAATGATCTGTGAAAAAATTCTTTGAACTTTGCAAGCGTGAAAATTCACGGATAACAGAGCATAGCTATCTTATTAATAAATTGATCTCATTTGAGAACTAAATTTGTCGATGGTCTTTTGAAATTTTTCAAGGTAGGTCAGTTTTGGTCTAGTAAGCTATATAATTTATCTTATTCTCACACGAAAGACATCAAAACTGTGGAGGCTGACTACTACCCATGCGAAACCTATGTGGCAACTACGCTTTTAATTGTACAAAAGTTATTTTACAAATATACAAATAAGATATTAATCCTTAAATGTTATATAAATAAAATTAAACGCCTTCGGAAGCGAAGTGTATAGTGTAGTCTATTAACGGTTTCTTTAGACTTCTTAAATCAAACTTTTGAAAAATCACCCCATATATGACGTGTTTGGTTTTATCCTAAATATAACATTCTCATGAGCGTTTTATACTCGTGTTTATAGGCTGTTCACGGTAAAGTGAAAACTTTTAAAATCAATCTTAGAAAAAAGTCACTGCTCCTACCTCCAAATATTTTAACAGGCGCACTGAGTGACATGCGCCCATTAAATTTGGTAACGATGGAGGGAAAGGAGTTCCGAATCTTATCGTCGAATAAAAAGTGTTATGTAACCATTTGTGGTAACGTAAATTATTTATTTCACCTTCCGGTTTTTTTTTTATGCATCGAAGTATAAAATGAGCAAGTTTGTAGTTTTCTAATAATTTCACATTTTCACTTGACTGACGCACGAATAAAGTGACGAGACTCATGGCAATATTAAATTTACATAAGGCGGACGTACACAGCGTGTATACAAGAAGATCTTAAGCAGAGCTTTCAAAAGTGCTCATTTACCGTGAACATCCTATACATAGGAGTACCTTATTTTGGTTGAATTGAACAATAACTTATATATTATCTACAAATTATAATATTTATTCTAGAATTAATATGAACAAAAACATATAAATAATAAGCGTGTTGGCGATGTCTGGTAAGAAATAGTCCTTTACAAAATATTATTAAAGTGCGTGCGCACGAATTCGGTGCGTTGTCCCTTGAATGCACGAGGCGTAGAAATATCTTGGAAGTAGAACTTTAGCAGGGCTTGAGAAAAGTTGGAAGCAACAGTGAATTGACTATAGGAGTGCAAAGCGTCCCAGGCCGGAAATTTGTAGAACACTTGTGTAAATACTTTGCCCCCACTTTTTTTTTTCTAACAAGATAAGAAGACAAGTTTTGTTTACGGCAACTCCGCGGGTGGCCACACACGCTTTCGGCACTAACATATTTGTTTTGAAACTTCCCCCATCCTTATTTACTCACGTGTTTTATATTCGAACAGAGTAGGCTTTTGTTTGTTGCCTTCCGAGCCACAGCTGTTTTGTAAAGAAAGTTTTTAAAACAGTGGCTGTAGGCAGAAGTTTCGAATAGTGTTTAGCTAGGCCATTCACATTTTAGAGTTTCGTGACGATTATTACAGCTGGTCACAGACGTCTTTTTTTTTTTTCGTATTGTATACGGCTTTTTAACATCCCCCGGTTTTATGCTTGAGAGCAGGGGACGGCTTACAGACTAACTTATAACGTAAATTAAATTAAGACGCATTCCTTACCCGGAATTCGAACCCAGAGCCCCAGATTGGAGGCGCACCCACCGAGTGCGCCACGGGAGGTAGGGGTCACGTGTTTTGACTCAGATTCAAACGTCATTCTAGTCGTTGATTAATTTGACAAACCAATGCTTACTTTCCTTTATTTCCTTTCGAGGAGTTGATGACGCGATGCACTTTTATATCCGAAGTGATCTGGTATGTACTTCACTCGCCCTGAAGTAAATTTTCCGTCTTGGAAATACCCGGCTCGGCCGGGAATCGATCCAAGAACCTTCTGCTCAGCATACAGGCATCTTCGCCACGGGACCACACAGTAATTGAGAGTACGGAGGAGATATATTCGCTTGTAAGGCGAACTCCAGTCTCACACGCCAGGAAAATGATGTCGCTGGTTTACAACATGACTGTATGTCAAGTAACTAGGGCTGTTCGATATTATAAAAATTAAATATCGATATTTTTCCGAACAGTTACTCGGTATTTTCGATATATCGATAATACCGAAAATTTGGTTAATATCGAAAACTTCGATAGTAAATAAAACTTCGTTGATATTGAAAACGGACAATACTTACAAAAAGTTCGATAATTCCGAAAACTTCGATAACATTCAAAACTTCGATAGTACGGAAATCTTCGATAACATCGAAACATCGATATGCCGATTTTTTTAAACTTACGTATCGATCGATAAGTTATTTTTCATATTGACAATTATATATTATCGATATATCGAACAGCCCTTCTGGTAACTAACTTATTCGCTAGCCAGCAGAGCAGCCAACAGGGGATCTTTCGCAGCACGCAGTAGCCAACCAAACACAAAGCCTGTTACAGAGAATCGCTTAGCCAAACAGCGAATAGCTACGCCCACATCAAAGGAACCGCCATGCCATTTTATCCATATGTACTTGTCTACTCTGTGACAGGATTATATTCGAATTTAAGACGCGGACGGGAAGAGAATATAGACACCTGACTAATCAAACGACTTAGGGTGTTTGTGTTTCAGAAGCTCGAATCCTACGAAGTTTTACTTGCCGTCCAGGGACATAGTTCGTTCTCACCCGACAAGACTTTGACGCCCTAGGCTAGCGTTGTTCATAAATAGCAATAATTAAATCAAATGTTCTTCGGGACAACATTTGTTACCCTCCAGCTGCCACATGATTCATTACGACTCTCATTTGCCAAGGTGTTTTGGACCTAATTTAACTAGCGTGTTTTACGCTGGAGAAACGTAAATTGTAGTGTCATCTCAATACCCGAAGCTGCAAAAGAAAAACTGCGTGTACCAAGTGACAGAGAAGTACGCTGTTTCTAACGATTTTAGTTGCGTAATGTGAAGGACTTCAGGATTTACTTTAGTTACACGCAGACTAATTCCGAAGACGTTTTGTTTATTGGATGCTTTCCAAAAAAAAAAAGGGGGGGGTGTGGCTCATACTACTCTTTTAACTTGGTTGCAAGTGATTCGTTTTTTTTTTTTTTATAATTTGTGTGTTCTTTATATTGGTTCAGGATACATAAGAACCCGCGAGATAAGCAACGTTACATTCTGTTATGAATCATATCAACGCGGACAAGTCAAGCGAACAGCAGCGAAAAAACCAGGGGGGCTATGCTGGAGTTCTCATTCGTATACGAACTGCCCGCCGCATTGAGTGAACTGCAGTTTTGGTATGCTTGAACAACAACTTGGTCTTCGTGTACGAGATTAGTATACGAACATTGTCCGTTTTGGTCGAGAGCGAGCGAATTCCAGTAATTAAAGATTTTAATTCGTATGGGGCTGCATATTCACTCATTCCTGTTAAGAGAATGCATTCATGGAACTGGGACACTACATATACGATTATATTGTAAGTTTTCATACAGTTTCGTGTCGCAAAAATTACACGCAATTCGTATACAGCAGTAATAGTTACGTTGAAGTAACTAGATAGCGCTAAATTTAATAAATTTTATTCATTAATATGGATTTTTTGTTGTTGTCGTATAGTGTAAATTATTTAAATGTGTGTCCATCAGTTTATAAAATGTAGAAAGGTTTATAGAGTATCGGCAATTTAATTACAAAGTATTTTTCTGTAACATTACGCATATTAAAAATGTATAATTAAATTTTTCCCAAAGATATTTACAAAATCATATTTCTTCCCAAATTTTATGCGCCACAATTTAAATTTTGTCGATTTGTTCAAATAGCACTAAAATAAGAAATACTGTTAATAATTAATTATTTAGTATCATTTACTCAACAATTTCAATATCTGAAACCTAAACTCTGACACTGCCATGTTAAATACAACAAAAAAGTTACCGCCTATTTCATAACAACATAAGCCCCTTTTCTGATTAGCTAGTCAGCGCGAAAATTAAGCCAGACGGGAAAAACAACTGATAGCCGAAATTAACTCGAATGGTAAATTCGTCTACGAACGATAAGCAGTGGAGCATACCATTTCTACTAGTCATTCGTAGGTTGGTATACGTAAATGACCACTAGAAGATTCCTCGTATACTAACGCTCGAGTTGTTTTTCAAGCATAGGCCCCCAGGCCCGAGGAATAATCCAAAACATATTGCAATAATTATACAGGATTTTACGAAATTAGACCGGCAAATTTCGGCGACAGGTTGATCGCGAAAAGAGAATGTGAAAACCTATAAACGACATATAGTCTAAAGTGAATCCTAAGCGCGATACATATCTTTGTATTTGGACCTGAAGCACTACTTGTTTATTACAATTACTGGATATGGATCGCTGGAAGTCTGGATAATGTGCTAATTCATCTTTCAAATCCCAAGTATGCCTGAGTGTCATGGAGATTAAATCGAAATAAGGGTAGCAACCATTATTATTCCATGAAATTATTTGATGACAGCGTCAGAACAGGAGTTGTAGTGTTTACAGATCTTTTCTCCGTTACGCAATACTCAATATTCCATTTCGAAGAAAAAAAATTCTCCACTATTCGTAATAAACTAGTGTTTCAAGTACGACTTCAAAGATGCGTACCACCTTGGGGATTCGCTTTAGACCATAAAGTCGTGTGTGTGTGTGTATGTATATATATATATGTGTGTGTGTGTTTTTTCTCCTTCTTCTTTTTGTGACTAACCCGATTAACTCCGAGGCAGAACTTTGTCGGT
Source organism: Dryococelus australis (assembly GCA_029891345.1). NCBI lineage: Eukaryota > Metazoa > Arthropoda > Insecta > Phasmatodea > Phasmatidae > Dryococelus > Dryococelus australis. The sequence goes on along the minus strand of CM056993.1, from coordinate 297,380,223 downwards.
CTAATCTAGAAACTTTCTGTAGTCTGTGACGCCAGCTTGTGCTTCGCTGCTATGTTGATAGCAGCGAAGCACAAGCTGGCGTCACAGTTTTAACGCTACACTTCACCACGGTGAAACTAACGACACTCGGCAACACCCTCCGCGTTTACGAAAATTCACCGGTGCATTCACCAACGTACACGAAACGTTCAAGAACCACTGTTTCGGTCAAGTCTTGTAAACCGATCGATCCACCAGTTCAACCGGCCTGAAAATCCATTGGATCTCGTGGGTATGCCAAACGACGAATTTTTCGAACGCCGACTCTGAAAAATAAGTATTAACACGCCCTCATCTCGTAATTTTCGAGTATTTCAAAATATACAAAATTACTTCGTACGTCGGTTTTTACAAATGGGCGATTAAAATTTTACAATTCGAGTGTAATGACTAGAGGCCTGCAAATCTCGCGTTATTATTTGGTACCATACTGGATTTCAAAGCCTTTTTATCTGCCTGAGCGTAATTCGTGCTTTCTTTGGCTACTGGCATCTATACAGTGTTATTTAAGTTTTAATGAAGATTGGTTGCTGAACAGTTCATGTTTAACTATTGGCTAAAAGTGTTTCTTGGGACGTACCACATAATTTGTCGACCAATGACTGAAGTGAAACGAGTACAAAATGTCGAGGTTTAGTCCGCACTCACAAAATAACGCGAATTTTACAAGCCATTTTACACCTCCATTTAGAAGCAGACGAAAATACTGCTGAAAATCAAGCTGGTGTTCGAAAAATGCCTCAATCGGTGTACACCGTGTTATGAATGGACTTTAGTGTAACATCCCACTCTGAACCTGGCCTCAGACCTTCAGAGTAAAACCAGGGCGCTAGGGATTGCGTTAAAACAGTGCGACAAGGGACAGCAACTATAACCCCTCCACCAACCAGAGTAAGAGATTAGTTATGTCTAAACGTTAAACAAAGCGCCGATATAGGCCTACGCAAGGCGCGGCGACGTATCTTTCCACGACCGGCCAGACTACAGGGAAGATCGCAGCTATGGGTATGTCCGTCTGACGTCATCCGTTCAAAACTAGAAACAACCTCCGACATCATGTTTCAGGTGGAGACTGTCCAACATACAATTACAGATATCAGGCGTGAGCAGGTGCTCATAACATTTATAATGTAATAATAACTTAATATAATTTAAAGTAGCTTCCCGTTACAGTTAGTATAACAGTGGTGTATTGTCTGTGTCACATAACACGATTAAAACCCATCATTAACAGTATACTCTACCATCTATCATTCATCTATAAGCTACGACTCCTAAACCCCATAATTTACGAATATGGCGGTAAGGTATGTTTATAACAACCGGCGTATCAACTACTGATGGATCCATCGGTGGATTTCCGAAAACGCGGTTTGCTGCTGGTCAGTGACACCATTTTGCTGGCGTGTGTGTCTGCAGTTCGCGGTACCAGCGTCTGCTTCGCCTCTGTACTGTTGCGTGTTCTGCGGCTTCGCGGTACGCCAACGCAACGAAGCGGACCGAATGGGCGCGGCCATCCACTTTGGCGCTGCCTTGCAACGCAAGCGGGACCACCTCCCAAATAAAGCTGGCGAGGTATGGCCCCAGCCCACTTGCCTCGGTTTCCTTCCGCCTCTGGGAGTCTCCACTTACAAAGACACCGGCTCTCTCGCCCATCGGCCCGACTCGCTCTGTCATCTGTGATCGGGCACCCTGCAATTTCGCCTTGTTATCCCGTTCTGCGTTGCATACTCAAGCAGCAGTCGTTTTAATCGTCCACTGTTTCCTTCGCTTTACGGAGCAGCTTTCTTAGTCCGAAAGTCCAGCATGGAATTCAACTACGCGATTGCTGTTAACTTACCGTTGGATCAGCATTACCTTCCAGGATGGATGAAATGAACAGTGGCTCAAAGAAATAACTGACTTGGTTGAAATATCCGCGCTTCATTCCGTTGTAGTCTCACTGCTGTTTGTAGAATTTCGTTATATCAGGCTATACATTCTCCGTTATTCACATAATGATTCTACGTTCTTCTGGGGCATCTAAGCACCCGTATGCGGTACTTGAATAGTATCTGGATTACTAATCGCAGAACGTAGTGGAAGAACTATGGTATACCTGGCTCGGATAGATGATCTTTTAAAAAAATGAGTGATCTGCTTTTCTGGAGATGTTAAAACAATAGTTTTATATAGGCTATTCACAGTAAAGTGAGCACTTTTGATGGCCTGGTTACTTTTTCCCTTTCACCCATTTTTTGACCTTTAAACATCTTTTTAAATCAATATTGCCGTGTAACTAATAAACACAGTGTGTATATTCCACCGCACTCGGAAGTTAACGTCTAAGGCTAAAGTAAAGCATACTTATTTACTATTATTCCAAATGAGAAAGCTTTCAAAAGTGCTCACTTTACCGTGAATGGCCTTCACCTGCCTTCTTGCCCTCACAATAGGTAGAACCCGTTATTTCGACCTATTAAATTTTTTAATGAAACTGGTTTTTTTAAATTATTTATTTTTACAAATATAAAAAAAAAACTGAATAGATACGTCTGTGAACAAGATTCTGAAATGTTTACAAGTTTAAAGATGGCAGCTTTACAATGCAAAGTGATAAAGCGGTAGTGGCAATATCATTCTTTGAGAATTTTTACACAGTTTTCGTTTCGTCAGTAGTTTTTGTTTTTAATTAATTTTGAAGTGGTTTTTGGGTGTCGAGAAACATTCGGAATACCAAATTGTATCTTCTTACTTTGAAGCACTGATGCTTGAAATCGTTTTAGCGAAATAACACAAGACGAGTTATTTTCATCATCTACACTTGCAAATCGTAAATAACGTTAATAAAATGACACGTATTTATGCGACCTCATCAATTTCAAATAATTATGCAGTTTTATTAAAAAAATGGACTTTGAGCTCCACTGTCAACAGCACAGACCGCCTTCAGGAACCACTTCAGACAATAAGTAGTATTCGCTTCCTCCGTTTCAACATTTATGTCACACGTGTAAAGTCTTTGGTCGAGGGCATTATTAAGTATTTGTTTGGGTTATTAAAAAATAAATTTTGCTTTTGCGTACCAGAATTGATCTTCTTATGAGCCAGAGACGTCCACGGCAGTTTAGAAGAAGGTAGTGGAAAACGATTAAGTGAATTTTGGGAACACGCAGACACCACCTGGCAAAATGTATATGCGGTCGGTGGCACAGGTGTGGGGAGACAGTATGGTAAGGCTATAACATTCCGTACGCTTCCGTAACAGTCCCCGTTGATTTGGGAAGAGTGAACCATACGCTTGCTGAATAAGGTCCACCGCGGTTCCTTTCTCTGATAACGTGTATAGCGAAATATTTATTTATTGCCATCATTGGATTTGACATGTTATTGTTGGCTCTACACGATATCCAGTTCTTTGGCAGGTTTCATATTGTTACAATTTCTCATGGTCAGTCGGTTGAACGAGGTCGGTTAAGGCATGGAGGTTTTAATTAAGAGTTAGTTGTAATTGCCTAATTTATTCATAATAACTAGAACTAAAATACCGTCTACTGAATAGCTACAATAAATTGCTCTCAATGTTATTCCAAATTAATAAACTCAATACAATTTACAATTACCTGCAAGAAATGAATATATTTAGATAACCGAAAGCAGTCCCAATAAATAGTTCATCAAAACTTATTAAATTATGTTATAAATGACATGTCCATATTTGACAGCTCCAATATATACAGCAAAGTCTGTATCACATGTTGATACACTCCACCACAGCTTAGTCCATACAGTCCACCTCAGTCCAGACGCCACCAGTAAACAATGCCCTACAGGTCCCCGGTCACCCTCACGCACAATTGTCTTCAACTCGTCCGGCATCACGTCCTCTCACCTGTCCACACCGCACAAAACACTCCTCGGCAGTGTTGCCAACCGTAGCATAACTATTCTACATGTAGTACTTTTTGGGTTGCTGTGGCATGTAGCATACAAAGGCTACGCAAAAGTAGCACAATTTCTGCATGTACTGCAACCACCTTATCACTTCCACAATTAATAGTACACTTCTACAAAGGCATGTAAAGCAGTTTGAATACAAGTTTCATTCCAGGCAAAACTCTGATGACTTACGTGATAAAGTGCCAGTACCCCTACTATTTTAAATCAGGATATATTTCTCCTGACAAGAATGATACAGGGGACGAATCTCTTCCGTAGTAATAACTGATTATTTTAAAATATGATTGTGTATATATGTGCATGTATACAAATCATGAAAGAAACGTAAATGAAAACTAATTTATAGTTAAAAATATCACCCTTTCACTGCCATACTTAATATTTATTATTTATTTTAAAATAAATGTTTTGATTTTCCTTTTTATTGTATTATAAAAGCAATATATTATACCTTAACATGCAAAACTTTACGTAATTTTCTTCAATGTAGCATATATTTTTCCAAAGTAACATCATTTACATGGAACGGTAGCGCAATTATTTAGAGTGAGGTTGGCAACACTGCTCGTCGGCTGTTGTCTAGCAAACCTCCGTCCTCGTCTATCCTCTCAACTTCGCCTGGTTACCACACTACAGCCAAATGGCTACCACAAGACTGCCGACCATTCAGTTGCGGCGGTGTTTATAATGTCATCGATCAGGGCCGAGGAAGTTGTCCAAATGCCGCGTTGCGGCGAGGTTCCTGGTTCCCATAGTATTCTTGCGCAATCTCTCAAGTCGTCTGCTCCTCCGGCGGGGGAGGAGGAGGGTCTGTGACGCCAGCCAGGTCGGCTGTCAATCCTTCGCGTCCGTCCGTCCGTCATCCATCCGTCCGTCCGTCTCCCAGCCGTGTGATTTACAACCAGCCTTCGTACTTCCGTCGCTAGTTCATTGCTGTAAACTAATACAAACGAAACTATTTACAAATAATAAAATTCTCCATAAAAGTGGATATTTCTGGCGGTATTGTGTTTGTAAATACCTAAAATGCGCATACACGTACATAATTAATGAAAACTAATTGATGCTGAAATTTTTTTTAATAGCATATAAAATGATATTATTACTTTTGCCATTGCAAAGAAGGATCTCATGTTTGCGAAAGTAATTATCAGTAAATCCCGGGGGGAAAATTTAACGTAATTTTATTTTAAAGCTACATAAACAAATATATGAAAACAGAAGACGGTCAAAACAAAACACTGCACAAACTACACAGCCTTCTAAATAACTCGGGAAGAACGGGTAACGAAACACGCAATTTTAGAGGGCTGAAATTTCATTCATCCGTCCGTCAAGAGTTAAAAGCTTGGAAAGGTTTTGACGGACGTACCGATAGAATTAATGGCCACCTCTGATTGGCTGCTCGTCACATGATTGACGGACGGATGACGGACGAACAGACCCGACGGATTGTTATAAATCCTACCGAAGGGGAAGCGAACCCGTGTCTGCCTAGGGAAGGGGAGGGTCGATGTGGGCAACATCCCTATAGCGCCAGATCGCGCATTACCAGGTAACCAGTGCAGGAGTTCGTGCGCGTAACAATGTCCAATATCTGTTAGAGTTTCTGCTTTACTGTAGATTGTAGTTCCGCGAAAGCTTATAACATTCGTCACGCCTGTAGTAATTGTACCAACTAATCTTAATTCCTGCTGAACTTGCTTGATAGTTAGGCTGCACAAAAAGGGAAGGCCAGTCAAATTCGTTTTAAAAAACTCCGATCTAACGCCTAGGGAACGCTTGTAACTCAAGCTTAGTTACAAAATAAACAACTAATTAAATTTCCAAAGTAATTAAAATACATGTTAATGTAACATTTTCCCGTGTTTTTTCGCTAGGTTCACGTTAATGGTAATAAGTTAATTTGCCTTTACATAATGACTTTGATATGCGGTAACATAACGTGAAAAATATTTGTAGACACCAAAGAAATACTGTTTTATATATGTTTAAACATATAAGTTGTTAAAAAAAATCTTTCAGGTCAAAAATATTTCAAAATAACTTTTTTATTTAACAAGTGATTGCACATTTTAATTGACGAAATCTACCTGCTAACTACATGCTCCTAAAAACTAAACATACACTCACCTAAATACACATATTCACACATAAAACGTATTTATATACTTTCACGCAAAGTTTCTCTTTTCTGTAAACATGAGCTAAATTTTCGTACGTATTTTATTTCTTGGCAACAAGTCATACATCGGTCACCTATGTGCATAATATATGCATAAGCCTACCTTCATGCAGTGTGTGTGTGTGAGAGAGATAGTGAGAGAGAGTGTGTGTGTGTGTGAGAGAGAGAGAGTGAGAGAGAGAGAGAGAGTGTGTGTGTGTGTGTGTGTGAGAGAGAGAGAGAGAGAGAGAGAGAGAGAGAGAGAGAGAGAGCAGAAACTATTTACTACATACAATTCATACGAAATTAATTTATGCTACTATAATCATAGCATAGAAAATTATATGCCTGTCGTATGTTGTGGCATGAAACGTGTTTCATTTTTCTCTCTTGTTACCGCAGTCACACGCATGTTCGAAATTCGAGTTTTTTTCCCCCCTGTGTGTTTGATGTTCAGGCGGGCCGTTTATCTTTTACGCTGTTGCTTTTGGGAGGAAACGGTGCGAATAATTGGGGATCGTACATCATCCTTATCGCTTGGAGCGAGTTGTTCCGTCAACTGGTGAACATTTGAAAATGAATGCAGCTCCTGCCATCTTCCATACGAAACATCGAGATGGCATCTGCTAACGCTTTAAGCTAGGATAAAAAAAAATCTTTCAAAGTAGACGAGCGAAATATAACATCCTCACGTTACATAATAACAGACACTGGTACATAGATGTATAATTTTTCGTTTTACTTGCATCGTGAAATGTGACATCCAATACGTGTTTGTTCACAGATTTTTGTAATTTGCACACAATTTTCAAATGAATTGTTGCTGACCCCATTATATTTCTCGAATAGATTTTGACACGAAAAATGCCGCAAATCGTTTTTGTGTACAGTTTAACTAGATGTCTGTCAGTAGCTGAATCTTGGTTCGTGTGTATTACAATTTCCGCACACTTCATAGGTTTCGGTTTTTCATAGGTCCTCTGCAATGCTCGGCGCACGCAAGGATTATTTTGCAAAGTATTTTTAGAATATATTTTTCAAATAAGTGCAATCGCTAATTTATGTTAGTCCACAATCTTAAACAATCTTTATTCCCACAAAGCCAAGTACAAAATTATTGTGATTTAAGGGAAATGCAAAAGGTGGTTTTTCACAACAAAGGTATTTGATGGGGAAAATGGCGTTTTATTAGGCTGTTCACGGTAAAATGAGCACTTTTGAAAGCCCTGCTTAAGATCTACTTGTATGCAAGTTATGTATTTTTCGGCCGTACGAAATATTAACATTGCCATGGCCCTCATCACTTTATTTATGCATTGATCATGTGAAACTAGAATTATCGGGAAAGAAAATAGTTTACAAATATGGCCATTTTTATACTTCAATGCATTAAGAAAAAACAGAAAGCGAAAGGAATAATTTAAAATATCACAAATGGTTACCTTTCATTTTTTATTCAACGTTAAGCTATGAAACTACTTTCCATTCATTGTTACCAACTTAACTAGGCACATGTCACTCAGTGCGCCCGTTCAAATATATGCAAGTGTGAGCAGTGACTTCTTTCTAAGGTTGATTTCAAAAGTGCTCATTTTATCGTGAAGAGCCTTTAAACAGAATGGTGCTTTTTTTTTCGCGTTGAGAATTTAACTTGCACATATACTTCTGGGCGTAGTTAATTGTACACTGGTTCGCGGTGCAACGCAAACTCGGTTAGAATCTAGGTTTATGTATGGACATGATCCATTATTGAGAACACGCACTCTCTAGTTTACTGTGTTAGGCATCGGTAGGAGATAGAGCGTTGTAGCGGCAACTTGGCGCCGCTCACCTACCGCTTAATGTGACATGGGGTATAGCTTGTGGCCGGGCATAATGTTTGAATAACATGCCTTAATTCGTCCGACTATATAAGTGCCTTTCGTAACGGCACCCTCCCCCCCCCCACCCAAACAAGTCACTCCAGACGGTATCGAGGTACAAGGCGAGACAGTGAGTGTGTGAGACAGAGCTGAAGCAGAAGGAAACTCCAGAGGAGCTCTGAGACCAATCAGCAGAGATCTACCGGTGAGCATAATCACGTAGTGATACGGCGTCACGATATTTACGAGTCCCCGTCAATCCCATTTTATAATCTATAATTCTGGCAAGGTTAGGGCATAACTGAATTGTATTGTAATTGTATTGGATTATCACAGTAACGTAAAATATCTAAGATCTAATTACTGTTTCGTACGAGTAGATGTATGAATTGTCCAATTATTCATTGTAATAAATATATATTTCATATAATAATCTTCCTTATTAGTAACCATCGGGAGCTTACCCCCGTAGCACTCCCTTCCTTCTATAGCAGTATTGCATAAAGTTGACTCAGACCAAGCAGATAAATAGTAGGAATTAGTGTGGATAGGAAAGAGGAGGAAGCACGAGTGTTACACTGGTGGAGCGCCTAACATCCCACCTCGCGCTTAGGCGAGTTAGCTTACTACTTTCCTTGATAGTTCCCCTTGTGCAGTACGTAGAATACTGTTCGCAGCGAGAAAGACACGTGGCTGCGTTTCACGTTGACACACCGCGCACAGTCGTAATTATTTACCCACTACCTCGTATTTTTTAATTTTTCTTTACTCACAGCTGTTCACGTAGCCTAGTATTTTCAATATATATCACCCTCTCCCATTGTTCTATAATAGATACTCATATTTCCATTGTCATTTTTACTTCCAGATTGCAGCATTGCCAAGCCGCAGCGAATTCCCACTGCACAGCAAACAGTCATAGGCCCACACAGTCTCACTCACGACACTTGCGCATTGTGTCCCCGTGTAGGGCACAAAAGCCGCGATTGCAGCATGTTTCCCATCAAAACTTTGAATTTTTAACTGACATTAATAACCGCTTTCGCAGGTTCAAAAACAAATTTGGGCTGACACCGCGTACCATTGTCATAATGCAACCCTCACACATCACAGGAGTAGTGCGAGCAGAATGTTTTAATAACACGTGGAGTGAGGCCCTCATTGATGAGTGCTTGTTGAACAACAAGCTGAGTGGGACCGAGCCTCAATCTAGTCCACATGAGCAAACTCGCGCTATGCCAAATTTTCATTGTCAGCAAGTAGGTTCCCACTCTGCGACACCACGCATCCTGGTTACCAGTAAAGATAAACAATATCACACTTTGTTGGATGCTGGGTGTTCACATAGCAGTATGGCCAGCATGGTACTATCTAGCCAAACCTTTACCCTCTCAAGGACGAAACAACCTTAGTTGCCACAACATCCATATTAACACCCCCTAAATCAGAAATCATCATTAATTTAAATATCCAGGGCAATACTTACCCCTAACAATTTTTAGTTGTTGACGACCTTAAACAAGACCTCATCCTAGGTGTCGATTTCATTAAGTGATACGTTACTAACCGTTTTAAAATACAATACTTTCTTCATCCACTCCCATTATGGAAAGAAAATAACAGAAATACTGTTTGTCTCTTATTCCTCACAGTTTGAAACTTACCCATCCCTCGAACATTATTGTAACATAATTGACACTTTTGAAGGCGAATCACCACAACAACCTCACATTAATAGTAACCTTTCTGCTGCCAAACACAGGCCATTGCGGACATTATAGATAAATACAGCGACCGATTCGCTATTTCAATCTTAGATTTGACCAACGCAAAAGGTTTTGAAATTAAACTAGACCTAACTACCGACAAGCCTATATCCACCCACCCTTACAGAATTTTTCCAAAGGTGCACAATGATCTTCTGAAGCAGATTAAAGACATGGTTGATGAGGGGATTATCCAAGAAGTGGACTCCCTCTATTCTGCCCCTAGTCTACTCATTTCAAAGAAAAGTGGAGGTCTCAGATTTTTAACAGATTTTTGGAGGTTAAATCTATATCTCACTAGGGTGCAGTATCCATTACTGAAGACAGAGGACATTATAAATGCCCTCCAAAATTCTTGTTACATAACAATTCTCAACTTATTCTCAGGATTTTATAACATCCCTGTCAGGCCACAAGATCACTGTAAATTGGTCTTTACAATTAATGGCATAGGTTGATTTGAGTACAAAAGAATGCCTATGGGCCTCTCTACATCACCCAGTACTTCCAGATGTTTATTAATAAAGTATTAGGTCCTCTGAGGTGGACATCAGCGATAGCCTATATAGATGATATTTTCATTCTGGGTAATACCTTTGACAAACACATTGCCAACAATCAAAAATTTTTTGACCGGTTACGCATGTTCAGTGTAAAAGTCAACACAAAAAAGTGCACATTTGCCGAACAAACCGTCAAAGTGCTAGGCCATAGGTCTGTTGACATACCCCTCAAGGTATGTCAACAGACCCTGACAAAATCTCTGGAATTGATAAAATGGCACCCCCAGTAACGTTAAAACAACATCGTACTTTCATTGGAATGACATCATACCTGGCGCATTATATTATGAAATATGCATCAATCGCACAGCCCCTAATTACCCTCACTAAACATAATACATCCTTTAAGTGGAATGAGGACCATCAACAAGTCTTCATCAATTTAAAAAGAGCAATTTTACAAGTCCCAGTATTACAAAAGTTCAACAAGAACCGAAACATCATTTTAGCCTGCGATGCCAGCAATGATGCTGTAGGCAGCATGCTCCTACAGGTAGATCCGCACTCCAAGAAATGATATATCATTGCATTGGTGTCTAAGAAACAGTCTGTCCAGGATTGTGTTGGAATACCACCGAACGAGAACTTAGTGTGATTCGATATTTATGTAATAATTTCCACCAATATTTATATGGGAGAAAGTTCACTATCGAAACATATCATGCTAGTTTACAATACTTGCGTTCCATAGCCGAGCACAATGTACGTATCCAGAAAATGTCAATTATCAATTCTAAATTAACTCTTATTCCCCAGGTTTATATTAATGAGGTTATACAAGCCCATCGTGATGCAATATTTGGTGGCTGGCATTTTGGCATTCTTAAAACTTTGGAAAGAACCAAGCAGTTCTATTATTGGGACACCATAACTGCTGATGTAAAAAAAACATGTAAAATCTTGTCTCATTTGCCAAAAAATCAAGGCTATTAATTCCAAACCGAAGGGCCAATTAACTTCTATTCCACCCCAGCCCCTTTTCAAGACCTGGGCGTTAGATACAAAAGGGCCCCTTCCTACCACAACTCGTAAAAACAAATATATTTTTGTTATGACTGAGTATGCCATTCACTGTGTCATTGCCAAGCCAGTTCCGTCCATTGATGCCGTCATTTGTGCGGAATTCATTAAATAAGTAGTACTACAGTTTGGTTACCCAGAGCAAATTTTAACTGATAGGGGCACAAGTTTTCAAAATGAGCTAATTACTAACCTCTTGAAATCCTTAGGTGTAAAGAAATTCACTACTATCACCTACAACCCTCGATGCAACAGCCTCGTAGAAGCCTCTAACCATATCATTGGGGAGCAAGTTACTGCTTGTACTAGCACCGATCAATCAAACTGGGACCTTTACATAGAATTTATTTCGTTGAGTTACAATACTAGCATTAATTCGTCGACGAAATTTACCCCCCTTTATTTGCTCCATGAGGAAGCTGTTCTTCCAGCACAAGTTGTCGCCAGCCAATATTCAGAACGGGGCCATGACTGTTGTCAAAAACTCTTTGAAGCCTGTGAAATGGTTAAACTTCATTTACTTCAGGCCCAAGCCCTGCAAAAGACCCAACTTGACCGTACCCATCGAAAGAACAATCTCTGCATCGATGATCATGTATGGGTCCGCAACAGAGGTAGGCAGAAGGCGCTTACATTCCTATAATATGGCCCCTACGGGGTCACTGACATTCTAGGCGAATCGACTATTCGCATTCAAATGAACAAGACAGGCATCCCAAAGTATGACACTGTGTGTGCGCGATACACCAAACTGGCATATATGCACTAATATTCTGTTATGTCGAATATAAGTAATGTGTTCTCTGTATAGTTTTTTAATCTGTGTTTTAAAATGTGTTACAGTATGTATTGTTCCCTATTTGACATCCCATGCTAAGTTGCGAGTGCCATGCACATCGCTGCCAGGTAGCTGTTCTTGCTGCAAATGTGCCGTGCTGACAGCGCTTCGACTCAGAACGTGCAATACGAGACAGACAGTAGCCGGAGCATGGGTTCCACACAGCATACCAAGCTACTGCCGCACGACCATAGGCCTTGTGGAAGGGATACAGTGCCGCCAACTGCACCCCTCACCTCTCGTCATCACGTGGAGGCTCTGCGATGCTCTTCTCGCCACGCGCCAAAGTTGGCAGCGGCACACAGACCGGAGTCGTTCTGCGCATGCGCCAGTCATTGCCACGGGGACACGAGTCAATGGTAGTTCCCCAGACAAGTGGTGGGGCGAGCTCCCAGTCCACGCCACCCTCGCGGCCTTGCTAGTGATTTGTTTTATTTTTGCAGATGTTCACTCCTCACCAGCGAGTTTCCGGACTCACGCCGACTTGTACTAGACGTAGGCAGAGCCCGACGTGATCTACAAAAACAGTATGCCCTTAATCTATAAGATTCAACTGCAGTTCCCTTCTATGCCTGAAGCCATTGAACAGTATTTCTGTGTGGCCTGTGCTGACCGCAAATCTACATTCTGTATCAACAGAAAGATACTCTATAATTATTGGCAGGTGATTGAGACCGGAGTTCTTCGAGAATACCACAACGACATTACCTCGTACTTCAGAAACAAGCGCGGAATACAGGTCATTGACGATATTGGAAGTTTGGTGCTGTAATTTTTTCAGCAACAAACATTTACACACCCTCCTTGAAAACGACGCCAGTCTTGACAACCAAATGGAGGACCTCACTAATATTATATGCCACACCAACAATGCTCCCAATGTCACATTTAATGTTGTCGCAGACATCAAACACAATGTTTCCCGTCCAGTCCAGTCACTACAGGTGGTAAGTTCAAGTCGCCGGCTCGTGTGTGCTATCACCACCTTATATTTGATCATGAGTTACAAGAGTGACAACTCGTAATATACAATGGTAATTTCATTGTTTTCACTTCGCACAGAATGAAGTTGCAGTAATAGTTACATTTCCCTGCCTGTATTCAAATCAAGTTCGTTGCTATTTAAGACCAAGGGGTCTTTATTTAGTATTCAATGTACATATCACTTGAGATAATGTGCCTCCCGGGATTAGCAAAGTAAACGGACCACTATCTTATAATAGCAAATACTCTTGTTATATATATATATATATATATATAGTTTCTTGTTAGAAGACCAGAATTCAGCAAAAAAGAATTCCGTGCACATGATCATTACTGCTGTTAAGGCAGGAAGTAAATTACAAAAATAGCAATCATTAAAGATATATAATGATTGCTATTTTTGTAATTAACTTCCTGCCTTAACAGCAGTAATGATCATGTGCACGGAATTCTTTTTTGCTGAATTCTGGTCTTCTAACAAGAAACTTCATGGTTTCTTCAATAACAAACACTTATATGTGTGTCATAATATTTTTAGAATTTAAGTTAGCTGTAAGTGGAGTACCACTTTTTATTTTTCCCTACCTTTAACCTGCAGGTTTTCTGTGATATTCTGTTGTTATATGTGTGCTTGTGAATAAAAAAATTATTCAAACAAACCTTTAGTAAGTAAGACAATTGTAACTATATTATATTTTATAAATTAAGTATGCTTTTAATAGCATACATTTTCTATGATATTTTGGTGTCAATTTTGTCATTTTTGCAATGCCTAACTTCAGCCATATATATATATATATATATATATATATATATATATATATATATATATATATATAATTCTATTGCCACTGGGCAAAGCCAGTTTAATTCCATTAGGCGTGTAGCGTCTACTTAACTCTCAGTATTAAACGAACAGAAAGTGAAAAACAATTCAACTTCTAAGTGAAAGTGACAATCTTCTCACAAACGGCAAGTGTTCAACTAAATACCGCTCTTTGAGCTTCTCAGTGTGAATAGACAGATATTTTCCCAATCATATTCGAGTGCTACACATTAGTGAACTTACCCAATAATGTGAGAACTTACGCCATAGTGAAAAGTGCTACCAACTACATGGAATGAACTCTCTCCACCTTACCGCCACAGGCGTTTTTTGTATCAATTTATATTAATCACTTTAATTAAATGTCTTGTATTATCTAATAATACGATTAGGAATTCAATTAATCTGACAAGGATTGTATAAAACAAGCAATGAGTCAGATAATAGCCACCATGTGGTGCATTGTATAACTATAGCCATTATATAATTTTCCTTTTATATGTTCACTCATATATGTGTAAGGAATACTTATCTGTGTATATTAGCAATGCTATATACCATTATTATAACGTTTAAGTAACTTAAAAGTCGTAACCACACATAACGCGCCTCACAAGGCTTGTTTCAACCACATAACTGGTATTTGCTGAAAGTTGAGCACGTGCCGTCCGGCGCTGCCAACTGCTAACAGTTTTCTGTCGCTCTAGCGCCTGCATTACCAACCTGTGTCCTTTTTGTGCTCCTTTTTTAATGTATGTTTAATCTTGTAGTACTTACTGACTGCAAATATGTCACATAGTAAAGATACAATAATTTTTATGTTTAGGCCGGCAGGCCAATGACTTTCGTGTAACATTATTTTTAACAATAATATTTTCTGGCACGTTGACAAGCGTTCACTAAAGCGCGCCCAAATCCAAACTCCCTTCTTCCTGTGTCCACCGCCTAGCTTTTGGGGTTTATATTTTGTAACTAAATTTTTAATGTGGCTTTGGACACTCCCTTCCCCCTACCCCCAGGCGTCGCTTCCAACGTGTTTAGGTTTTCCATTTTCAGCCTCGTGGCTTGGTATGTCATTGTTTTATTACTTGTAATTTAATGCTATAATTGCTTTCTCATACCTTGCCATTCGACAAATAAATTCCCTTAAATTTTCCCACGGTATCTATGTATTCGAATTGTCTGTGAGATGGTTACTCATACTCAGAGTTACGTCCTCGACACCGCATTAAAATCCTCCCGTGTATGTCACTTTACTCCTACATTCGTCGCTGCCTTGAGATCGTCGGCCCCATCACTCCCATGACAACGCCCCGGAATACTAGTGCTTGTCTCACTCACCTCCAGAACTCACTTTTATACTTCAACTACTCCTTCCACAGCCAGGACGGCTGTCCTTATAACGGGGGAGAGGGGTAGTGTAGCGGCAACTTGGCGCCGCTCACCTACCGCCTAAGGTTACATGGGGTATAGTTTGTGGCAGGGTAAAATGTTTGAATGTTTGAATAACATGCCCTAATTCGCCCGGTTGTATAAGCGCCTTCCGTAGCGGAACCACCCCCCCCCCCCCAATCAAGTCACTCCAGACGGCATCGAGGTACAAGAAGAGACAGTGAGTGCGTGAGATAGAGCTGAAGCAGAAGGAAACTAAGATTTGGCCAGAGGAGCTCTGAGACCAATTAGCAAAGATCTACTGGTGAGCATAATCACGTAGTGATACGGCGTTACGATGTTTATGAGTCCCCGTCAATCCCCTTTTATATACTATAATTCTGGCAAGGTTAAGGCATAACTGAATTGTATTGTAATTGTATTGGATTATAACAGTAACGTAATATATCTAAGTACTAATTGCTTTTTCTGTACGAATGGATGTATGAATTGTCCAATTATAGAGTTTTGTAATAAACATATATTTTATATAATAATTTTCCTTATTAGTAACCACCATGAGGTTACCGCCGTAGCACTCCCTTAGTGTTGACTTAAGTTGACTTAAACCAAGCAGACAAATAGTAGGAATTAGTGAGGATAGGAGAGAGGAGGAAGGGCGAGTGTTACAGCGGGCTGATACTCCAGCTCTTGTGCCCGTGGTCCTCTTATATTGCAGATTCTTGACATTTCACACTCTAAATCTAAAACAGTGAGAATTGAGAAAATTAGAAAAAATTGAGTGACTGATACCCAGTGCAAGATAACTAATTATAGTATGATGTATGAATTTCACAGATTTATTCGTGATTCCCACTGAATTTCGAGAATTCCACTGCCGTGCAAGTCACTTGTTCCCAGTTCATTTTCTTGATTTGCCAGTTGGCAGTATCTTATCAACTTACTTTCAGTTATAGGCTGTTAACGGTAAAGTGAGCACTTTTGAAAGCGCTCTCATTTGGAATAATAGTTCATAAGTTCCGAGTGCGGTGGAATATATATATATATATATATATATATATATATATATATATATATATATATATATATATATATATATATATATATATATATATATATATATTCCATATATACCATATATACCATATATACCATGTATATATATATATATATATATATATAACTTACTTACTGTTAATTACTTACACGTCAATATATATTTAAAAAGGTTGTTAAATGTTAAAAATACGGTTGAAAGGCAAATGTAACTATGGCCTCAAAAGTGCTCACTTTGCTGTGAACAGCCTATAATGTTATTACACTGATAAATATCACTGATTCAGACTTAGAGAACACTATAACAGATTTCAATTTCCTCCCTCCCACCACACCGTTAAAAATGTTCCGTACATTTACGGAAACTAATACGGAAGAGTAAATTAGGCATATTCCTTTAAACATCAAAAAGTATCATCAAACACCTGTAAGGGTTAGCAACACGTAAAACACACAAAAATTAGAAGAAACTGAAAAAGATGACGTGTGTCACTGTATAAATAACATACTTATAGTTTCATAAGAAGGTCGTATGTTAGTGAAGCCGACCTCCTCCATAGCGTAGTTTGCTACTCACCAAGCGGTCCGAAGGGTTCCGGGATCGAGTTCCGGGTAAGGCGCGGGTGTATTTGGGTAAGTCTATACGGGTCTCTCTATGTTAGAAAAACTGTCAAGACGGTCGCTTGATTGGAACAAGGCGAAAAAACAGTGGTTAAAGTTACAGGTTCCACAAGTTCAGATTCGTGTTCAAATCTACCCCCAGAAGAAAACTTTTCAACTTTTTAAATTTCTTGTTTTTCTTATCCAGTAAAACTTGCCATATAAAAAGATTAAAGTTTGTTTTGCTATTTTTTTTTAAGTAGTGTGGAGCGGAGTGCAGAGATTTGGGCGACATCGCGGTCTTGAAAGCCGATGATGAAGCGTCGGAATGCAGGGGTAGGGGAAACGGGAGATCCCCGAGGAAACCCGCCGATTAGTGGCATCATTCGGCACGATTCCTAGGTGCAAGAATCCGGGAGCACCCCACCGGGAACAGAACCCAGTTTAATCGGTGGGAGTGATGATTATGGAGCAGCAAATCTCTGGAACGTTTTGAATGGCAGGCGAACGAACCGCGTATGTTACAAAAAGCGAGCCGACACGATAATCCCCTTTGCTGCATACGCTGCTGTCCCTGGCTGTGTTGATTTCTACGTTTACCTTAAGAATTCTCCGGAATACTGACCTTGTTCTCTCGGTGTGACTCGGGGTGCGTTGAACCTTCCTGATGGTCAGGGTGGACGATATAAAAACGTGACAGGCCTCCGGGCCGAGTAGTTGATGAGTGAATGAGTGGCTGAGTTCCGAGCGATAGAAGACGAGCAGCGAGAGAAGTGACCAGCGGTAGGGAAGTCTACGACTGCGAGTATCAAGCAGTGAAGGGTGTGGCTGGCAGGTTGGACTATTGGACTAGACGCGTAAGCGAAATACATTACAAATGGTGGTAACCGATATACTGAATACGTATTAATAATGAGTATGGGCTAATGGACTGTAACAAAACAGAGACAGTTAAGGACAGTAGTAGGGTATGGCATGTTCGAGTGCACCAGGGATCAAGGAGTGACTCTGTGGCTCGACTTTGACCTCGATTTTTTCCCGTTTCCCCCCCAAAAATCGCTAATTTTCGCACAAAAACGTATGTTTTAGCCCAAAAATGTCTTAAAATTTCCCTGTTTTCCCCAAAAATTTCCCTTTTTTCCTTAAAAAAAAAAGCACCGAGCCCCTCATGTGCAAAAACAAGTCCCATTATTGCGAAAACGAGCCAATTCAGGTGATTTGCGGGGTTACTTAATGTTTCTAGACCAAACCTTTGATCTTGATATTTGGCCTTTGACATCGAAAATGCAAAAATATAAAAAAATTCGAAAAATCTCAAGAAAAATTATTATGAAAAATTAATTACTAAGAGTTATTTAAAAATTATTTTAAAATTTATGAAAAATTAAAAAACTTACATTTCTGAAGGTCCCCCTGCATCATTAATTAGTCACATACGTTCCATCCCCAGAAAACGACTGACTCCCTGACCCCCACTCCTCTCATCAGTACTCATACAGCCATCTTGATTGTTTCGTTCGTCAATTATTTACACATTACTAAAGGCCACCATCTTGGATGTAATTGACCCAACCTTGACCTTTGACGCGTGACCTTGACCTTAACCTCGATGACCTTTGATCCCAAAAAAACACTAAAAACATTTAGAAATGGTGAGAAAATTCTTTAAAAATCCTTTAAAATTCTCAAAAATTCTAAAAAAAATTATTTAAAAAACTTGTAAAAAAACTTTTATTTCCAAAGGCCCCCGCCCAGCACCCCCATTTACTCACCTCTGTTCGACTCCAGCAGAAGCCTGACTCCACCTATACTCACCTATACTCATTCCACCATCTCGTTTTCGTCATTTGTTTACATGCTAATGGAGGCAGCCATCTATGCTTATATGTTACTGGAGGTCGCCATATTTGTTTTTTTCGTTCGTCATTTGTTTGTACGTTACTGGAGGCCACCATCTTTGTGCATATGTTACTGGAGGTTGCCATATTATTTTTTCGTAAATCATTTGTTTATATATATATTACTAGAGGCCACCATCTTGGATGACCACCATCTTGATAGACATCACCCATCCGCCATATTAAGCCAATGACCACGACCTCGAGCCCATGACCTATAATGACCATGGAAGCAATAACTCGAGAAAAGATGTATGCAAAGAGGCAGAAGCTAGCCGAGAGTCCACCTTTCATGTCAGCTGCTGTCAAACTTAACCTCACAGCTTACCTCCCTACTGCTTATAATATACGAGTATGCAGGCGCTATGGCATCGTATTGTCTTTGAACCAATCGTACTGCACCATTAATACATTGTGCAGACACCGTCCAGCCAATTACGTGGTGTGGAGGAGATAAAGATTGATGGGAAGATTGGGATTGGGATTGGGATTGGGATTGCGGCGGCGGTGGTGACGGTGGCGGAAGAGGCGATTCTAGTTGCAGAGAACTACTTTAAAGATAATGGAAAAAACAATTATTTTACAACAATTTATTTTTATTTCGTAATTACTTTTTCAGAAGAAAGCAGTTCATCACATATTTCATGGTCGAGTATCCCAACATTGTTGCTTACCGAGCATATGTCTTAAGTCTGTCTACAACTTTCTTGGGGTTTTCGGTAAACATATCGTCAGTATACTCATCCTCTTCTGCTTTCTTCGCATGACTTGTCAAAGGATACTCGTTGGTGAAATGTGTGGGACTGTCGAGGGAATTATCATGGTCTTCAACACTATCACTGTCGTCATAGTCATCGTCAATGCTGTCGTCATGATCGTCTTCACTTACTGCTTGATAATAAATATCAGGTTTACTTTTCTGTGTAGCAGGAGTTGTATGTTCGTCAGTATCTAGAGCTGATGATCGTTTATTTGAAGTTCGTCGACTTCACACGAACATCTTGCAAGTGTACATTCTGCACAAAACCGGCCTGTAGACGAGTTTTCGACCCCATCCTCTAGCAGAAACCCAACCTTATGTCTGGATTCTTGTCATTTAATTATCATGTTCCATGTTCTGTTGCTAAGACTGTATTTACAGCCAATCTACAAACTGAAGATGGACTGCCTCACGCGAAGAATCGCTCTTTTCTTTGTGAACGGATGACCACCATTCCATATTCCGAGGGACTACAGATTAGTGCCACAATCGTTGCCTCACTTTGTATGGTACAAGCAGAGAAGGCGCATCTTTTCGGGAATTCAATTGAGAACAAGTTAAACTTCAAGCACATGTATTTTTGAGTTTCTGCGTCTACTGGGCCACGTACAGTTAGCTAGACACGCCCGGGACACTTTCACACAATAATGAACCTGCGACGTGAACAAGGCCCGAATCGCGTGCTTCTTAATCTGTAGTACAATTGTAGCAACGGCCAATAGAAAACTAACTGATGTTTGAGCACTATGGAGTCCAGCTTGTTTCCACTCGAATCCGCGGAATTTTCGGGACTCTACTGATCGTTGTGAATTTTACATTATTCCTTTGGCTCTCGCGTCATGTAACTTTCCTTTTTGTATTACCAGGTTGCAGGCACGCTCCTGTTTTATTATTTTTTCTTTTGCATTTATTTCTTTGCATTGTCTGGGGACTGTGGAGGGGCAACGAGTAGGGGCCTAAACGGGGGAAATTATAGAGTAAACACATGCGTACCTTCAATCATCACCCCTTGATTTATTGTCATTGTATACGATTACATAGGCCTCTACTAAATTTACTGCCTAGTTGCCCGGCTGCTGGAAGTAAGGATGAAAGGCAGGATCGACTGCGCCACACTCACCCTCCATGTTCAACACCTAAGTCTTTGGCGTGCTTGGTAACAAAGTGGGATGCAGATGCAGCATGCGATTGAACGCAAGAAAGGAGGAAGCGGACATACCCTGAGAAGACCGTTAAACCAGCGTCTTCCACATTTCCCACGTGGCTCACCAGGAATCGAACCTGAAATGGTGGTCGATACGTCAGCTGCTGACGACCGCAGCTCCTTTAAAATATAAGAATTTTCATTCACGGATAGAGTTTCGCCTATAGTCTGTTCAGGGTAAAATAAGCACTTTTGAAATCTTCCTTCAGGGGAAAAAAAATATCTTCCAGTTGCGTGCACGTATGCTACTGTACAGACTGGCGTGAAGACTACCAGTTAATGTGGCATTAAATTATACAAAATAGCTTTAATAGGCTGATTTGACGCTGCGTTGCAAAATTTATTTTTTAAATTTCGTGGCTAGCGGAGGGAATTTTTTTTTACCTAATACACATTTAGAGTACTAATTAATGAAATACCAACCATTTAGGCGCCTAAAAACTACACGTTTTCTCTTGACCGGTGCATTAGGCCTACTGCATTGAAAATTGCATGTGCGGTAGGAGGACAATAAATCAGGAGAACAACAGATCTTCGACAGGGCTTTCGAAAGTGCTCACTGTACCGTGATGGCCTACATAGTTAATTTTGGTAACATTAAACTTTTCCGAAACCCTGCTAAAGCTCTACTTTCAGAATATTCCTCCACCTCGTCGAAACAAAGTTTAAGCCGCATTCGTCAGCACACTCAGTTTAATAATATTTTGCACCAGAACTATTTAATATTAGGTATTACCAATCCACGTATTTTCTCTTGTATATACACTTATTATTACAGTATGCAAATAAATTATAAGTAAGTTAAACATTTATAGGCTGTTCACGGCAAAGGGAGCACTTTTTACGGCCCTTAAAAATTTTTCCTTTCATCCAATTTCCATCTTCCTGCTGCTTTTTAATACAATCATTGCAATATAACCAATAAACACAGTGAATACATTTCACCACCCTCAACATTTAATGCCAGAGGCTGCAATAAGATATATTTATTAGTTGTTAATGACTGTTTGGAAGGCCTTAAAAAGTGCTCACTTTACCGTGAACAGCCTATACAACAATGCGATTAATTTATGTTAACAGAAACAGGAAAAGCTTGTGATACATGTCATGCCATGATTAGGAAACGATCAAGACGCCATAGGTGAGGTGATTTCTAAAATCCTTTGATGCAGAAAGCCTGGAAATACCGCGATCGGACTATACGTGATTTCCCGCCGACGTCCGACAGCAAGCACGTGGTTGAGGAGCGCGTGCTGCAGTCTCCAGGAAGCGCCTGCAGGCGGCAGCACTTGTCCGCGGCGGATGCTGTGAGTTCGCCGCCGGCGCTACACAACACACACACTCTCTTTACCTTGTTTTGCTCAGAGTCGCGTGGCCCGACCGCGAGAGGCAACTAGCTCGCGGGTCGTGTGCCGCCCGGACGTGACGTCACCGGGTAGGCGATTCCTTCCCCTCCGCCTCTCCCGAATAACCTAAAGCGATGGCATGGAGGGGAAAGACGCTCTGATCATCCACAATTTCCTGTTTCTCCGCTGCTCCTCGGCCCCTTTTCAGCTCAGTCCCCACGAATTAAGAGTGGGATGGAGCTGCGCGGCCAAGGTCAAGAAGCGAGGGAGCGATACGGGCGACACTAACACGAACTTCTAGCGCCTCATCGCTCCTACGCTCAAGGCGTGCAGTGTTTTCGTCGTAACGTTGTACTGTGCAAATTAGATCTGTAACAGCGGGAATTTATTACATGCGATGAAAGGTCACAGATTAAACTGCATCCGTATAGTCGTACTTCTCTCTTGCTACTTAAGAAAACAGCATAAACAAGCTTTAAAAATGCGATATTTGGCCATTTTCACTAATTTGTTTCTCCAGCAATACACTTAATAAGAAAAAGTAAAAAAAAAATTGGTGCATAGATAATTGTTTTTAATATTTTCTGACCAAAAGTCGTACTTGCAGAACATATATTTACCGAGATACGCGTATTCGCGCAAACAACTATTTCACAGAGAATGTTTCAGTACATACGACTCTTAAGGCTCCCTCCTACAGCACCTGGGGCTTTATGCGTGGTTCATATTGTTACGATAAGCCTTAAAGTCTTACCGCACAGAGTATATGGGGGTTAGGCCTAGTCAGATGTGAACACTATTTGTAAAGTCATTCCGTCCTTTAGTATAAATCAAACTACACTTTACATTAACTCACTTTACATTGCGCCGGGGGAGCGTGTTATGTTAATATATTCAAACTATCTGCAGTGTTATTATTTATTACATTACAGTCACGTATCTAACTAATGTGTATCCATTCGTCGACCCTGCTTGAGCGGTTTGCCTGTTTAGTTGCCGAAGGCTGAGTGCTAGTTCGATCGAGTTTCGAACATATATCTCCTGCGTCCGAGCGTTATGCCTTAGTAATATCAGCTTAATGTGACGACTGATGACACCGGGAAACTTTTGAATAGATACACTGCATATATTGGGCAACATGTGCAAACAAATATTTCAAAGTTTTACAGCTTTACTTGTGAGTTTCTTGTTGCATTGTTTTATTAATGTGTTTATACGATTGTCAGGCATAGCTAGATACACTAACGAACACGGTTATTATCCTAATTGTCACAAAACATACAAACAAACTCTCGGGCTGTGTTTTCGAACGAAGCCATTCAAATGAGTGGACCAACAAATATATACATTTGATTCAACAAAATATTTATTTGACAGTCTAGTATTTTTGGCCCAAAACAGAGATTTTGTTTATTCAAACATATATTTTGTTAGACCAACAAAAGGGACTCTGTTGCTTTTCGAATTTCGTTTGCTCAACAATATATTTTGTTAGGACGACTAAATATATATTTGGCCCTCTACAAACAAATATTTTGTTCAATTTTGTCTCAGTGAAGGACGTTACTGCCACGCCTATTAAGTGCGCTATTGCCTCTAAGCGTAAGGCTCTAAACTGCGTGCATGCGTGTAGAGGCTGTTCACGGTAAAGTGAGCACTTTTTAAGGCCCTCCCAACAATCATTAATCACTAATAAATATATCCTATTGCAGCCTCAGGCATTAAGTTTTGAGGGTGGTGAAATGTATGCACTGTGTTTATTGGTTACATTGCAATGTTTGTATTAAAAAGCAGCAGGAAGATGGAAATATGATGAAAGGAAATATTTAGAAGGGCCTTAAAAAGTGCTCATTTTACCGTGAATAGCCTATACCTAAGGGACTTTTAGAGATAACCCTATTATTTTATCTGCGTAAGGTCTGTCGGAAGGTTCAGAACGGGACCTTCGAGTACTCTTGTGTGTATTTGATGCGAATATTTTGAACTACAGAAGTTTTTTTTTTTTTTTTTTTTTTTGTGACAAGGTGTTTGTAATGTGCCTGGCATTTGAAAGCACTCAACAACCTTCGTATGCAGTATGTGTTTTTTCCTTAGATCAGTACAGTACACGTACGTTCAATAGTTTTGTGGGGAAATGTGTATTTCAAATACTGTGCAATGGAGTCCAAGTAAAGCGTGTTCACGATGAGGTGAGCACTTTCTAACTCAACCTGTGAAAAAAATCACTGCCCCTGCCTGCATATATTTTAACGGGCGCCCTTAGTGACGTGCGCGCAGTCAAGTTGGTAACGATTTGAAAAGTAGTTCCGTATTTTAACATCGAATAAAAAGTGTTAGGTAACCATTTACGATAATTTAAATAATTTCTATCCTTTTTTTAATGCGTCGAAATGAAAAATGAGCTGATTTGAAAAATGTTTACTACTCTAAGTTCACAGTTTCACTTGACCGGCGCATGAATAAAGTTATGATGCCCATTACAATCTTAATCTTACAATAGGCGGAAGAATACACCACGTGCATAATAGTAGACCTTAGGCAGGGCTTTCAAAAGTGCTCATTTTACCGTGAATATCCTATACCTGCGTGGTAGGCTGGAGGCCTAGTATGTAATTCCTTCATGGTTAACAGAACGGTTTTGAAATCAACAGAGGAAAAAAAAATCCTGCCTCTAAAACACAATTTACACAGTAATGCTAGAGGTAAAACTATAGAAAATATCTCAATATTTAATCTTTCAATGAACACACGAAGCTCCTGGTGAAATGCACTATCATCAGTTGTTTCAACATTAAAATAAAATATCTAGAACAATTATATTAAATATCTTCGATTTCACAGGTTATGTTACATAGAAATATGTGTTATTATAACTCATCGAAGTACGACAAATACGAGTCAAGTACTTACATTTTCAGTCACAATTTCCTTTAAAATGATTTTGTCTTATTCGGGAATATATTTTACGACTGCTGTTGTTGTTTCAGTAGTTCAAAGAAATTGGTCGTAAATATTTATTCAGTCTAATTTGAACTCAGTTCACGGTGATCTGATATATATATATATATATATATATATATATATATATATATATATATATATATATATATATATATATATATATATATATATATATACACACACACACACACGCACACACACACACACACACACACAACAGAAAATCCCAATTTATGATTGAATCGAAACCAATTTTACCTCTGATTTCAATGCATATGCTTTACACAGTCCACATTTACACTGTAAAAATTAAGGGTAAATTTAAACATACAAATTTTTGGTAATTTTACATTTTGTATTCGTAATTTGTAAAACAACTACAGTACGTGTAATTTTACGCAAATGTTCTTATTAATCCAAAGAGTAATACATGTCTGTGGTGAAAATACAATAATGTATGACAATAAACACAATGTTGGTGTTAATTTACACATTTTGAAGTATGTGTAAAAACACACCCACTTACTTTATTAACACCTTAAGTTATGTATTATTACTGCTACATAGACGTTGTATGAAAACCCAATGTCATTGTATGTTAGTTGTACATCTTCAATTGTGTAATTTTACAATGACCGATGTGTGTGTGTGTGTTTGTTTGTAAACTTGCATTACAGTTGGAGTATCTGAGAGCGTATATTTACACCTATAAATTCTTTTGTAATTTGGTATTTGGATGTGTAATTTGCTGAAATGAATACAGCATTTGTAATTTCACACTAATGTTCCTGTCAATTCAAATACAACTACAAGTATTTGTTTAAAATATGTGATCTTGAGGTAGGGAGTAGAACACTTCGAACTCCTTTTGTGTACTGATGGAATATGCTGCCTTTTGTATATAACTACGTATTCTATATCTGAAGTCAATTGTTACCCACATTTCGGAGATAACTTACTATAACTCTGATAAACTACCGAGATGGAAAAACGGAATGAAATAACATTAAAATAATAAAAATACATATACAAAGAAGGCTACATGAATTAACATAATGCAATTGTAAAAGGGCATATGCTGACTGTGAAATTGCTTAGTAAAACAGTGAAAAATGTACAGAAATTGTGTAATTACAAATACAGTGAATCTGAAACTTTTCTTTTTTGTTAGTGAGAAAATACACGTACCCAGAGGTGAAATTACAATTGCGATGGTCAAGTAAATTTACTTGCTGTAGAGCAAAAGTACACGAACTTGCAGTATAATTTATTTTATATAATAGTAGTAGTCATTTAACACAGTTTTGTTAATTGTACTAATGATATGTTATTTTAATAATTTGTAGGCTAAATTTACATGGACATGGAGTAAAAAACATTGACACATGTAGGTGTAAAATTATACGGACATTAGTGGAGACACTGCTTAGTTCCAAGGGGTCGTGCATAACATACAAAATAATTGTGACTGTGGCAGACGCCAATGAAAGCGTGTAAAAGTGTGAAAAGGATATGTAGAAGTAAATATGTAACGGTGTTAATGACTGTGGTGTGACAGCACTTGGCGGGATTCCTTCAAAGACTTCAGATTCTCTTTTTATCCTTTGAACCACTCTAACCAACAGGGGGCGTGTGTGTGTCGATGGGATAGCTTTGGTTTCATTCGATTCTTTCAACTTGTTCTGTCAGCACTTCACTATACTTCATTCATGGTTACTTACAACTTTTCTGAAGCCCTGCTAAAGTTCTGCTTCCAGAATATTCCTCCTCCTCCTCATGCAAACAAAACTTAACCGAATCTAGGAAATTGCACCAACGTTAAAGCGCAATACATTCGTGCGCACCTAATGAAGTCATATTTTGCATAAGAACTATTTCTTATAAATACTGTTCACGATAAAGTGAGCACTTCTGAAATCAACATTAGAAAAATATCCCTGCCCCTGCCTGCATGCATTTGAACGGGTGCACTGAGTGACATGCGCCCATTATAATTGGTAATGAATGATGGATGGAAAGTAGTTCCATATATTTACGTCGAATAAAAAGTGTTAGGTAACCATTTGTGATAACTTATATTATTTCTTCAGTTTTCTGTATTTTTAATGCACCAAAGTGGAAAAATGAGTAGATTTGTAAAATATTTAATTTTGTAATAATTACACAGTTTAATTTGACCGACGCATGAATAAAGTGTTGAGACCCATGGCAATATTAATTTTACCTATGTTGGAGTAATACACAAAGTGCATACAAATAGATCTTAAGCAGGGTTCCAAAAATGCTCATTTTACCGTGTACAGCCTATACACATTACCAACACACCTAGTTTCTCCCTGTCTTCTATTCACGTTAACTATAGGTGAAATATTATAATTTATAGATAAAATATGAGTAAACGTTCAATTTAACCAAAAATAATATATTTTTGTGTTAACAAAAGCCTACAACTCTGGAAATTCATGACATTTAGTAAACAACCAAGCACGTCATACAAGGGGTGAGTTTTCAAAGGTTCCATTCAAAAAGTGTGAAGAGACCACGAGTAGACAATATACATTTTTGCATGCTTATAATTCTTCTCCAGCGTGAACTCAGTGTGCGTCCTCATTCAATTATATTACTATGTTAAAAAAAAAATTATGTGGCTCTTAAAGCTTTCGCTGTTTGTGAGCGAAACGGAAAATTTTTCGTTGTTGTTTCTGTCATCCTGAATTACTTTTGATTTTACTTTTGCGGGAAGATTTTTCGGTCATATTAGTTAAACAGTTGGACACACCAATGCTGCTTACAATACCTTTATTCACTGTGATTTCACAAGGAGCGCAAGTTAAAATTTATTCAATAGATTAGGAAAACTAACAAGTTTTCCTTTCACCCACAGGCATGCAACGACCGAGTTCTCTATGCTTAATGAACTCAGCAGTCCTGCATTGATAAATACAGCGTGAACTTTAATAAAGCATTGTTTATTGTTTCCGTGAGATTGTGGTCATTCGTATCGAGCGAGGACAGGGTATCAATAAAAAATATATTCCCGTTAGGTATTTTTAAATGTTATTTTTGACTCGTCAAAGCAAGACATGAAACACCAAACGTAATTGCTGCTTATTACTCCTTCATCGAAAGGTAACGGGAAGGAATAAAAAAACTGAAAATAGTACCGAGTTATTCGTCAGCCATTGTTTAGTTTACTAAATTTCTCGGACAACATTTGCATGCCTCGCTATTTTGCTCGTGTGTAAGTTTGGTATCATTCGCCAGCCATTCATTTTTACTCTCTGTGCTTCTTGCATGCAGTGAACTGAATAGCTGACGTAAAGAGACTTATTCACGAAGACGCCAAATGAAGTTTTTGAACTAAGATATCTTTGAATTCGGAATTTTGTATAGCACGTATCAAAACTTTTGTAAACTAATGTATTCTCCTCAGGAACGTTTTTATCACGTAATAATGCTGAAATATGTAATGCAGTACATAACATTTTTTGAAGAGCATACTCGTCATCTGAACTTTTACAAGGTTGTATCGCAGATTCGTTTCTTAGCATAAATGAACACACCACTTCAGAAATATTAATGAACAAAAAATATTTCCACGGACATTTCTTAAAAAACTTCTCTTTTAATGAGACATTAAGCCCTCCAAGTACTTTTCCCATTTTACTTCCACCAAATATTGCTTTCAATATCCGCTTTTACTCGTCTGCAATTACGTGATTTTTTAAAATTTTATTTTCATAGAGTTTAAGTAACCGCATGATAAAATACAAAGTTTGATGTAAGTTTGTGGTGATCAGTTATACACATCGAGAAAGAAAGTATGTGCTGATGGAAGACCATAATGCGCAGAGCGAACTGTCACGCACACGAGTATATCGAGCGGGGCAGAAGCCAGAAAGCAGTTTTAAGTGTTTTCGTTCGACCACTCCGGACAGTAGCAAGCCATTAGCCACCGTTTCCCAAGGGATGCAGAAAGCATTTCTGTGTTGTTCTTTAACACACCTATACATTGATGGGTCTGTCTGTGAAAAAAAAAAAAGAAGTAAGAATGAGTTACCAACGTAAACAACGAACCTACTACTCTCTAAAGAAAAAGTCCACAATATGTAAAGAAAGCACTGACATTTTTCAGTCGAAAACATTTTAGGGCCTAAACAATACCAAATTTCGTTGTCCAACTTGTAGCAGAAACACAAAAAAGATTCAGCAAATATACACCACGATACATACAGCTTATGTCTCGAATCGAAGAGGTTTTTTAGTTCTCAATTATGAAATCAGGGACATAGTGGTTTACAATTTAGTAGTATAAAAATGTATGTTCTGGAGCACCTGGCTGCTGGCTGTAGAGCAGAGCACCGTAATTAGCATATTACCTGGTTGCAGCCTGAGGACTGGGTACAGCCGAATTTCCCTTTTTCCCCATTTTCCAGTCAAAACTGTCGATTTTCGCATACAAAAACGTCACTTTTTCCCTTTTTCCCCTCAAAATTTCACCAACTACCCTCCCGCTGCCGACGGCCATGTTGACAGCCAGTGCCAGCCGCCATATTTGTTGTACTAATTACCATAAACCAGGAACGATCCCACATTGTGGCGTTTGACTCATTGTGGAGGAGGACATATTCCATCACAGCACTCAAGGCTGCAAGTTTGGGTCACGACCACCATTAACTAACAATATGGCGGACAATTGTCGACCAGCTAAGGTTGTCGAGCATTTTGGCGGCCAGTGCTTCGCCGGCGGCGGCAGTGGGACATCAAGGCATCGCGAACGATCGGATCTCGTGTAACAACGCCGTCTCCTTAAGTCTGTGTATGTGTGTGCATAACACTTACAAGCATAGTTGGCTATCATTTGAGAACCGTTTAAGTTATAGTTGTCAAATTCAGAACATAGACATCAACTACGACTAGAAGAAATGTCGGAGGATCAAGTATGCCCCAAGCCAACTTATAAGCAAAGTTTGCCATAATTTTCGAACAGTTAAAGTTATAGTTGTCAAATTCATAACATAGACATCAAACATGACTAAGAGAAGGGTCGTGGGGTCAAGTATGACCAATGTCAACTTATAAGCATAATTGGCCATCATTTCCGAACCATTTAAGTTATAGTTGTCAAATTCATATCATAGAAATAAACCACGACTAGGAGAAGGAACATGGGGCCAAGTATGTCGCATGTAAACTTATTAGCATAGTTGGTTGTAATATCTAAACAGTTTAAGTTATAGTTGTGAAATTCATAACGTAGAAATCCATACCGACTAGAAGAAGGGATGCAAGGTCAAATATGCCCAATGTCAACTTATAAACATAGGGGGCTTGTAATTTCCGCAGTTGGCCGTAATTTCCGAATTGTTTAATTTATAGTTGTAAAATTCATTACATAGACATCATCCTCGACTAGGAGAAGAGTCGTGAGGTCAGGTATGCGATATGCCAGCATATAAGCATAGGTGAGTATAATTTCCAAACCATTCGAGTTATAGTTGGCAAATTCATAACATAGCTATCATCCATGACTAGGAGAGGGGGTTGTGGGGTCAAGTATGCCCTATGTCAGTGTATAAGCATAGTTGGCTGTAATTTCCAAAGCATCTGAGTTATAGTAAGCAAAATAATAATGTAGACATCCATCATGACCAGGAGAGTGTCAAAAGCGATCTCCAGTAGCCGCCAAAATGTTCGGCATTCTCATCTGGTCGCCAATTGTCCTAAGTAGACATTGCTCGTCGTTACTAAGATGGCCACCAGGAATGAGAAGCTCCGAATATGAGAGAAGCTCCGACTGTTTCAGTCACATTAGTCAAACCTCCCCAACAAACCACAAAATTGAGCAAATGCACTTTCTGTGTTGGCCATGTTGGGAGGTAGCAGTGGCCATGAGGCAGGCAACGACACAGTGCATGCCTCGACCGCCGATGGCGGCCATATTGGCAGTCAGTTGGTGGGTCACCCTCACAACACTTCCAGCTCTTGCCTTTGAGTTACAACTACCAAAAGTGTAAAATATGCATAACCCCCAATGATGACAAGAAGGGACGCACTGACAACTGTCGGCCTGCCTTCCTCCCCTTTCGTACTCACATCTCTCATTCTCTCTCTTCCGCTCTCCTGTTCCCTTGGCACCACACAAGGTCACACACATTTCATCACGCACTCTCCCCGCTCTTTACCTCCGCCTGCCACACTTCATCACTCCCTCTAGCTGTTGTCCTCCCCCCCCCCCTCCGTAAGCCACCAACAACTCTGGGCATACTTCCTTGCGCACTTGCCACCACCTTTCCAAGCTCCAGCTAAGTTACCACGCGCCGACGCCCGATCAAATGTGTAACAGAGAGCAGACACCCTTTCCGACCTTCGCACTAAGGGCATAACAAAGACATCCACCATGGATAGGAGAAGGGCCATGGGTCAAGAATGCCCTATGACAACATAAGAGCATAGGTGGCTGTTATTTCCTAATCATTAGAGTTATAATTACCAAATTCATAACATAGACATCAACCACGACTAGGAGAAAGGGGACAGGATCAAGTATGCCCTATATCAAATTAGAAGCATATGTGGCTGTAATTTCCAAACCATAAAACATACACAGCAAGTGTAGGTGTGTGGGGGTCACCCTAGCAGCACTTCCTACTCGTTGGCCTACTGGCCGCCATCATGGCCGCCCACCACCACTGGTGGTTGTCATTGCACAAATGGCCATCGTCGGCGCACTGCCCGCCCCACCACCAGTCCTACAGTTTTTAGTCGTACGACTTGTAAATATTTGCCAAATGCATAGCCCAAACATATTGGTAAGGAAATGATACGACCACCAGCTCTCTGTCATGTGTGTAAATGGACGATGTCGGTGCACCATTTTGCTAGACATTGTGTCTACTAAGATGGTGAACCGAATTGACAGAGCAGGAAGTTCTGGTCGTTTTAACCATTTAGTTGTCAAATTCATAGCCCCACCATTTTATTAAGGAAACAATACGATCACCGGCTCAAAAGAAAGCATTATAAATGCAATTGATAAAACTGGTAGACTCACAAGGGCTCGTGCACACACACGCAAGTGCAAGGCCGCTTGCATGCAAGAGTTGTCACACCACACATACAACACATGCTAGAATGGAAAGCTTCCTATTACGAAACGAATTATCCCTTACCTTAATTGGTTTAGCAGTGAAGACTCGTAGACCACGAAAGAGTACTTACTTCTAGACAGTCCCCCCCGAACCTTCAATGTGTGTACATACTTCCAGACAGACGGTTAGTACCACCCCACTAGGTAGGACCGACCTTGAATTCGTGAGTCGTGTACCGAGACACCATTGTATGTAATGCGACGCCACTCACAATTAATACACACAGTCCCCGCACAAACAACAACACCAACACATGCTAGAACGATAAGCTTATTATTATTACGAAACGAATTATCCACTACCTTACCTGGGGTAGCAATGAATACTTGTAGGCCATGCGCACATCCCATTGTCGATGTGACTTTGCTGGAAGCGGAGACCGTAATGACTGTTACCACCTTTCCGTACACGGTAGATACCGACAAAGTACTGCATCTCCACTACCAACTCCCCTTGTCAAAGTACATAGTGATATACTATTGAAAGGAAACAATGCCTGTGCCCTGAACCAACTTCGACGTGAAATACAATATACTGCCAACACTGTAGTTTGCATCCGGTCAGCAAGGTACGAGCAGACGAAACAGCCGCCTGGAAAGTTTTAGCGAGCTTTATGAAGACTCTATCAGAGTAACAAAACTGAATAAAATTGAAATCACAGGGGGAATACAACTGAGGGAAAATTTGTAATCAATATATTTATTCTGACTAACATATAAGAAATATCTTGAACTGCCTAAGAAACAGAATATAGGAAATTACATCTATCAACATGAAATTAGGAATATATGTCTGATGACCAGACCATGATAAATTAAAATAAATTTCAGATGCTGCAAACTGAAAATAGAGGTTTAATTTACCAGACAAATTGACTTTAAATATGAATTAAATGTCTCAGATCATTCCAAAAAGCCACAAAGCAATTACATTACCACAATAATAAAAATATCGATATAATCAAATGCTATTAAAAATAAGATTTACTAATATATAAAAATTCTCGCAATCAAGATAACAGGTGAAACAGAAATTATTTACTCGAAGCTGATCAAAAATTAGGTTAATTATTAAGAAAGTATGCAATTATAAAATTCAACATATCAATAACTGATTCAATTTTAAAAATATAAATTTGCAAAATAGCTTAAAATTAATTAATCTCTGTGACTACCTATAAAAATAAGGACGACATACGGCACAATGCTTAGAGTTGCAAAAAAAAATATTGGCCCTTTTAAAAATTAAGTGTCATACGGACAATTAAGGAGGCGTGCTAATACGGCACAATGCATACACTGCGAACAGACATATAGGGCATAAGTGTAAGTTGAATCCATATTGCACAGGATATCGATGTGATAAGTATACAGGTATCTTCACTCGTACAGATAGCTTAAAACTACATATGAAAAAGTGCAAAGACCTTGTTCTGCTAAGCAACACACCTCTGACGATTAGGTGCCTGCTATATCATGTAATGGTACGCCAATTTCCGACCTGAACAATTCGATAGGGATAAGGAACCAGTGTCTCTATTCTGGTAAGATCTTTACAAATAGAAATGCACGGCGACATGAGAGATCTACATGTTCCGGCATAGTAAACCATATTCACTACCTGACTGGACTGATGTTTGTGAAATGCTTAACTCACACTGATAAAATATGAAACTATATATACAATGCCTGAAATTGACGGAATCATCAGTGTGTTGTTATTCGAAGAGAGAACATGGACTTGACCGAAGATGGAAAATATCCCTGCCAACCATTTGTGCCGTTTCTGGAAGGCGTCATTTTCCAACATCTACAATAACCACACCCATGAGACTAGTTGTTCTATGAACATGAAGCAATCTACCATAACATGGAACAGTGCAAGTCTCAACTTGGACGACATGATAGCTTAAAAATACACCTTGCATCATGTGATGAACTCTCTTCAGACCAATATAGGTCTACATTGGATACACTCTCACCATCAACATCAGACCTGAACATTGCAGGTCATTCTCCACAAGCAGCAAGAGGTTGAACTGCACCTGCTATAGTGGATACTCGTACACCGTCACCGTAGGCAACACCGATCTTGGACACGTACAATTTTCCATAGTCATCAAGGTATTTATGCTGCTACTGTGGTAGGACATTTAGTAAAAGATCCAGTGCATGTAAACATGAGAACGCTAGTCAATGTACAATTAAGTCGAGCTGGGGACTCTTAACTTACCAGCATTATAAATGCTAACACAAGTTCACATGTTATCAACCAACAAAAGGCATACCAGTCGATGCACGACACAAAATATGTAACTACCAGTAAAAATAATATTATGTGAGACAAGTGACAACTATATGAAGAATTGCACATATGAAAATGTAGCTACTACATCACAACCATCTGCTGCGAGCTTACCCAATGAGAATGGGTTCATCCTGAAATAATCTGCTTTCTGTGGTCTAATGACGATGCACATTGCATCGGGCCATGCAAAAGATATTTGTACATACCTTAACAAATAATGCGAAATATTGTAGATCAACTTACAGATGAGGTGGAAAAGGAAGGCGTGTTAAAATATAATATATGGTTGGAATGGCAATATATCAAACCAAAACCACAAGACGATGAATTTAGTCAGAGAGCCTTCAAGACCTCGATAGTGACTCTGTATAACATGCTAACCATCAAAGACAGTGTTGAAGATAGTATAAAGAAGATTTGTCAGGAAGAAGAAGAGTACATGTGAAAGGGTTCCAGGAGGACATTACACAGTATAGATCATCTACAGTTGAAAACAAATTCACTTAGACCACTTCGCAATTAGGTGCATGCCCCACTACACCATATCACCCTCTTCTACCGGCAGAATCTAGGT
Source organism: Dryococelus australis (assembly GCA_029891345.1). Lineage (NCBI taxonomy): Eukaryota > Metazoa > Arthropoda > Insecta > Phasmatodea > Phasmatidae > Dryococelus > Dryococelus australis. The sequence continues at coordinate 297,344,973 of CM056993.1, read as the reverse complement.
ATAATGCACCACAACAGCAGACTGTCACACACATAGTGTGAGATCGCTACTACTACTACTACTACTATGTGAGGGGTCAGCCAGGAGGGGTCAGCCGGGAGGGGTCAGCACTGTGTCCCCCCCAATCCAGGATACTAGAATATGTAGTGCTACAACAATTTTGTTAGATGCGAAAAAGTAAAGATACCCTTCGCTTGACTCGAGATGGAATACAGTGTCGGACTGACACTCGGCATTTGATGGACTGAGTGCAGGACAGCTATGTGTTTGAGGTGCAATCCTGCTGGGTGAAGGACTAGCTACGTTGACATCTGGTACAATGCATAAGTCTCGTTGATGTATGTGTGTTAGTAGATATATAGAGCAGCTACTGTTGGAAGAACTTCAGTTTCATTTTGCATGAATATGGTGCAAGCTAATACGATGTCTATCATAGAGCATGCCTCTATGGATGTAAATTCCTCCATGGCTGGAAACCTGTGTTGTTCCAGCCGAATGTTATTCAGCAAATGCTGTCATGCTCATCATTATGAGAAAAGCAACTGTTCAAAAGGACTGACCTCCAGAACACTAAAATGTGTAGTGCCACAATTAGTAGATGCGATAAATTCAAGAGGCATACTGGTACATGTAAAGGTAACACATATTTGCCTGCCATGCGATGGCGTGCATAGCCACACGACAAGGCTAGCATTCCTGCTGATTCGTCATGTAAACTAACGTTCGTTAGAGCACCCATAACATTATGCAGGACTGTGTGGTGTTCCTTACTGGTGTGTAAAGGTGGAACTTTAGATGCTGCAAGGCATGTGTGTGTGTGAAGAAGGAATAACGAGTGTTGCAGAGCATGTTGTGTGTGAAGATCGAACTATGAGTGCTGCAGAGCATGATGTGTGCACAGAAGGACCTATGAGTGCTGTAGAGCATGAACCAGGCAGATAGTCAGGCATTGCAAATATAAGCCCTGCACCACTAACATGTGAAATGAAAACCACAGATGCTACCCAGGACACGGTCAATGAATCTGTGACTTCCAAGTCTGTTGTTGATGTAGATATGTCTTCTACTGATGACGATGATGCATCGACAACTGGAAAGCAAAAGTGTAAACATGTTGCTGGTGATAATGTATATTTTACTGATGTTGATGAAGTGCTGACATTTGCAGAGCGAAATCGTACACATAATTCTGAAGACCCCAATGGCCTAGTTGGTAGACTTTGGTTGTTGGTTTCCTCGCAGAGGGTTGGGCATATTTTTCTCATCGTAGAGATATATGCAATTATTGATGAACTCAGACCCAGAGTCTTTATTGAATGACCTAATTGATGTATGTATGTGTGTGTTGTGTGATTTCGTTATGCATGTAAATAAATACATTAATAAAAGGTTTTTTTCCTTAGTTCCTACTGGCTAGGTAATGTACCCACTGCTTTGTGTAGCTGCTGCCATACACATTTTTCGAATTTCTGGGTGCAAGTATTTTGAATGAATATGCATACGTGTTTTAATTGTGTACCATGTTGTTTTTTTTCTTTCATGCACTCTAGCGAGCAACTGGGAAGAGGAAGCATCTATCTGTATGGACCTGCGCAAACACAACATCGTGGTTATCATAGTGGAATGGTTGAACATGTCATACTGGACGGAAACTGCATACATTAAAGGTTCGGTTAGTGTCAACTACCTGTAATTTCAAAGGCTGTGTATTGTTGGTTCGGGCAGAGTATGACTATGTATAATTGCAAAGGCTTGGTACATGCATTGACGGTACGGGCAGAGCCAGCAGTTTATGTCTGTCTGTAACTGTAGGGTATGTCTGACATGGGAGCTACATTGTCAGTGGGACCGATGACGAACGATTGTCTGCAGGAGTATCAGCATGCACTCTCAACAGGAATCGAACATGCAATACCTTATTTATTATAGTAGGGTACAGAAAAAAAAATGTGTTTGGTGCAGGGATTTGTACCTGAGCTCCCTTTTATTGGAACAAGTGCTTAATTCTGGTGCCTAACACCGCTCGGCTATCCCGACAATTTGTATTATTAATGGATTTACATAGCTTTTGTCGAATGATATACGTTATATCGTCTTGTCTAGCAGTCGCTTGTGCTATATGCTCGTATGAGTTGGTAGGTATTTTTACTTTCGTGCACTCTAGCAGTCTACTGGAGAACACACGCACAGTAATGCATATGATTATCTCTAATTGTGTGATGAAATTTGTTTGCGTGTGCAGGTCGGATACTGTCTGTATTTACGTCCACTGTTGTAGACAATAGTGGTAACCCTATTTGTGGTGATGTTTTAGCAGTGGGGCCCTTGCTCCCATAATCAATGAATGTACATCCGACGGTAGCTTTTATGACGTCTTGTATTACCACTCTCTATGGGAATCTAACCTCGAGTGTGTTTCAGGGTACATGCATTGTTTCCTATCTATAGTATACCGATAAGCACGCTGGCACAGGAAGGTGGTGGTGGGGATTTAAATACTTGGTCGGTATCTACTGTGCACAGAAAGGGTGGGACCGGTCGTTGTGGTATGCGCATCCAGCAAGGTCACATGGACGATGGGATGTGCTCTCGGCCTATGAGTATTCATTGCTACCCCAGGTAAGGAAGGGGATATTTAGTTTCTTAATAATAATAACCTTATCGCTCTAGCATGTGTTGATGTATGTGCGGGGACTGTGCTGTCTAGCAATGACTGTGTGTATTAATTGTGAGTGACATCGCATTACATACAACGAAGTCTTAGTACATGACTCAGAAATGCAAGGTCGGGTGTTCCCTAGTGGGGTGGTACTAACTGTCTGTTCGGAAGTATGTATACACATTGATGGTTCGGGGGATGGGACTCTCTAGAATTAAGTAAGATTTCGTGTCCTATGAGTATTCACTGCTACACCAGTTAAGGTAGGGGAAAATTCGTTTTGTAGTAGGAAGCTTTTCATTCTAGCATGTATTTTATGTGTGGGTGACAACTCATGCATGCAGGCGGGCGTGCATGTGCATGTGTTCGCATGTGCACATATGTGTCTACCAGTTTAAACAGTTACATTTATAATGCTTTCTTTTTAGCTGGTGGTCGTTTTGTTTCCTTACAATGTGGTTGGGTTATGAATTTGACAACTAAGTGGTTCGAACGACCAGAACTCCCTGCTCTGTCAAATTGGTCCTCCATGTTGAAAGACACACTCTCAAGCAAAATGGCGGCTTGTTACAAGTGCATGGACGCCATCCATTTGCACACATGACTGTTAGCTAGTGGTCGTTTTGTTTCCTTATCAATATTGTTGGCTATGAATTTGACAACTATGGAAGTCGCACTGTCGAACAAATTGTTAGGTAGGGGGGGGGGGGCAGTGCGCCGACGATGGCCATTAGTGCAATGACGACCTCCGGTGATGGTGGGCGCCCATGATGGTGACCAGTATGCCAACGAGTAGGAAGTGCTGCTAGGGCTTGGCCAGAGGGTAGTGAGTGTGCGAGGAAGTATAACCAGTGGTGATGGGGACAGGTGGAGATGGGGAAAACAAGAGCTAGAGAGCACAAGGAAGTGTGGCAGGCATGGTTACCGAGTGTGGGGGAGAAAGTGCAAGGAAGTGTGTGGGCTGGACCTTATGCCGAGGAAATAAGAGAGGGAAAGAGAGAGAGATAGGTGAGTATGAAAGGGGAGGAAGGCAGGCCGACATTTGTCCATGCGCCCCTTCTCATCATCGTCAGGGGTTATGCATATGTTACTCTTTTGGTAGTTGTATCTCAAATGTAATGCAAGAACTGGAAGTGCTGTCAGGGTGACCCACCAACTGCCTGCCAATATGGCCACCATCGGCGGTGGAGGCGATGTACGTTCACGTGCACGATGTCGTACCCTGCCTCATGGCCACTGCTGGCTCCCAACATGGCCATCCCACAAAGTGCATTTGCTCAATTTCGTTCATTGTGATGGAGGTTTAACTAATTTGACTAAAACTGTCGGAGGTTCTCTCAAATTCGGAGATTCTCATTCTCGGCGACCATCTTGGTATCGACGACCTATGTCTGCCCAGCACAATTGGCGACCATCTGAGTATGCCTATTATTTTGGCAGTTACTAAAAAATTGCTTTTGATGCCTCTCCTAGTTGTGGCAGATGTCTATGTTATTATTTTACCAACTATAACTCAAACACTTCATAAATTACACTCAACTATACTTATACACTGACATAGGGCATACATGACCCCACGACACCTCTCCTAGTCATGTATGACGACTATGTTATGACTTTGCCACTATAACTCGAATGGTTCTAAACTTGTACTTACCTATGCTTATATGCTGGCATATGGCATACTTGACCCCACGACCCTTCTCCTAGTCGAGGATGATGTGTATGTTATGAATTTGACAACTATAACTTAAACAGTACGGAAATTATGGCCAACTGCGGAAATTACAACCACCTTTGCTTCTAAGTTAATATGGGTAATATTTGATATATGGCATACTTGACCCTACGACCCTTCTCCTAGTTGAGGATGACGCATATGTTATGAATTTGACAACTATAACTTAAATGGTTCGGAAATTACAGCCAATTATGCTTATAAGTTCACATGTGGCATATTTAACCCACGAGCCTTCTCCTAGTCGTGGTTGATGTCTATGTTATGAATTTGACAACTATACCTTAAACAGTTCGGGAATTATAGCCAACTATGCTTATAAGCATTATGCACACACACAGACTTAAGGAGGCAGCGGTTTTACACGAGATCCGATCTTTCGCGATGCCTTGATGCCCCACCACCTCTGCTGCTGGCGAGCTGCTGATCACCAAAAAGGTCGACAGCCTCAGCTGGTTTACAATTGTCCGCCATATTGTTAGTCAATGGTGCTCGTGCTCCAAAATGGCGGTTCTGTGTGCTGTCATGGAATATCTCCTCCTCCACAATGAGTCAAATGCCATAAGTGGGATCGTCGCTGGTTTATGCTAATTACGACAGCAAAATGTCGTTCGGCACTGGTTGCCAACATGGCCGCCGGCGGTGGGAGTAATATTAGGGAAATTTTGAGGGAAGAAAGGGAAAAAGAGACTTTTTGTAATCGAAATCGTCCGTTTTGGACGGGGAAAAGGGGAATAGGGAAATTCGGCGATAACCAGTCCTCAGCCCAGATAATATGCTAATTATTGCCCTCCATCCCTCAGCCAGCAGCCAGGTGTTCCAGAACATACCTTTTTGTACTACTCAATTTGGTGACCACGTTTTTTGAAACCTGTACACAAAATTTGCTAGTTAAATAACTCCCATGAAATGAGACGTTCATTAATCAAACCAGGTTTATTAACATTTACGATTTATATAACCGAGCTTTTGAGATAAATACATTATTCTCCTACTGCAACAGTGATAATCAGACTAGCATAGAGACACGGAAATTATTTAAAATATTTGTAGTAGTCGGAATAAAACATTTTAACGAATGTATATACTGTAATCCTGCGTAGAATGCGCTAAAATTAATATACTGTGAACAAGTTTAAAGTATGAGAATTAAAATTAACGTTTCTTTTTAGAATTATGGACGTGTTCAAGCGTTTATTTTTTTACAAAAAAGTTGAAAACTAAACTGAAAAGTCTCCCACGTACATTAAGAAAATATTTCAATTGAAATTAACAAAATTTTGTGTATAACGAAAGTTCGCTGCTTAAATCCGTTGAAACATATACTGTATTTTCAAAACCTAGGTAAGTGGGTGATGTTATATTTTTTGCCGTGCAGCAAGTTACGAAATTAACCATAGTATTATTTTATTTCAAAGGGAATGTTTTTTCTGTCAGTGTGAAATCATCCGTAGCGATATTCCACACACAGCAAAGTGCTATTTACGGTGAAAAAAAAAGAAAGTGAATTTTCTCTTTCGACAGTGGTCATTGAGAACGCAAGTGACTACCAAGAACTGCATGCTAAGTCTTGGACACTACACTCTTAAGAAATGATTCGCAAAAATACCGCATCAGTGTATACGTTACAAGTATTCATGCATTTGTACAAGCAAGAGTCGATTGTGTATGGTAATTCCTAGTTTTGAATAATAGCGAAGCTCAACATTCCTATACTTGCATTAATATATATGCAATATTGTTTACATACTATGTATAGGTTGAACACTTCCATTACAGTTTAAGAACTTTTTAATATAAGTTTTTAGAAGTGTATTTATAGAAATGTTGAATATTAATAAATAAGGTTCCGTTTGACTTCAGCCAGCTTGCGACCTTTTTCAGCCCTTTCAAAGCCCTGCTTTCGTTTCAGAAACGAGCTCTTTATGCGTCGAATACATGAGGCAGGTGTTCATTGGCATGTGCTGCGATCCGAGTTGTATACATTATCATTTATGTGTGTCGCACGTTTCAAGTATAATCCTTTGCGGATACAGTTATCTCGTGATTCGCTTAGGAAGGAAAACAAGCTTAGTTCTTGACGCGAGTTGGGAAGATTTCCATCAGAAGTTTACCAACTTGGCCATGTAGCTTTCACCTGTATTTCAAATGGCGAGGCAGCTGCTTGGTTTGGGAATTCCCACTTGTAAGATTCGCCGTTATAAAACCCGTGTCAGGACGAGATTTGAAGTGAATTTATTATCTCTAGGAATAGCAGTTAACGTATGTCTAGAAGAAACAGCATAAATACGAAATGATGGTCGCATAAATATCCGACAGCTACGTTTACAACTCTGTCGAATAGCATGTTGCCAGCCACCAGATGGCACCAGTTATGGGCATAACGCTCTAGGGGAAAAGATTTATTAGAATTTTTCTTTAAACGGGCGTGGCAGTTATTGAAAAAAAAACACTTAGTAAGGTAGTCATGGCCCCAATTGCTGGTCATGACTACTCAATCCCTCTTTACCGCGATGCATGCGTCCTTGCACGATTCCCTTCCCTCAAACTGGGTTAGCCCTGGCATACAATAAAATCCGGCCCCTACCTTTGGGCTTCCACTCTACCTAACACTTAGATACAAGGTAGAGTAAAAAAAAATTACATGGCGGGTGGTATATGGTGAGGTTTTAGTAACTAAAATATTGTTAACGTTAAACAGTACGTTGTTTGGTGAAGTGTACAGAACTGTTATGGTGGTAGTGTTGGCTAGCAAAAGGAATGGATTAAGCGTGTACTTTCCCGGCAGAAGATAGATTCCGAGAGATCTGGCAGAGTATTTACGGAGTCGGACGCCGGACTCGCGCGCCTTGACGTAACACGTGGAGATTGCGGCCGGCGGCCTGGAACTACCACATTGTCGACGAAATGGCCTGTTTCACCCAAAAAACCACTTCAGAAATTAATTACTTTACAGAAAAAAATCGCCCTTTATTTTTCACCAAAAAAAAATTAAAAATGGAAAAATGAGTAAAGCGAAGTCCTCAGAGGAGCAAGAGCATTCAAGGCTCGAACAAATATGATGTTAAATATGAATTAACCCTAAATACGTTAAGAGAACTAGAAGTCAACAGAGATAAAGCTATATAAAGGTTAACAGTATTAAATTGCATTAAATTTATTAGTATGTTTGTCTAATATATGTTTGGTGTTAATAACTTAAGATTATTAAAATATAGATATTCTCGATTCATGAGCACATATAACTGACATTTGAGTGACATACACTGAACCCTTTAATTTATTTCTAAATATTCTAACTCACCTCTAGGTTGTAAAATGTTTGGAATGACACACTGGCGATAAAGAAAACTGACAAAAAATTACCCATATTATATTTGCCAAAAATTATGGCATTCAACTGACCAGGCAATCTGTTAAATTTTGTTAATGACATTGTTGTGGTTATTTAGTCTTGTTTGTTTATGTGATTATATTAAAGTATGTACATTTTTTCCAACAACTTCAGAATTCATCAAAATGAATTGTATAAGAATCATCGAAATAAATAAACTAATAATTAATAAAAAAAAATCTTTCTGGTGACAAAATCGTGTATTGCAGCAAAAATCGTGTTTTCAGAGTATTTTTGTACCCAGTGTTGCCAACTCTGGTCCGCGTCTGCTGTGGCGTCGCTGCTCTTGAATGAGAAATCTCATCCCCGCTGGCCGCAGTCTGCTCACGTATTCCCGTTCCGCTGCGCACTTTGCCGTCCCTCTTCTACTGCAGCCCGGGGAGTGCGCGTTTGACCTCGTCTCCCTGATCCTACCGATTACGCTGACTCGCTCGTCTTCTTGCCTGGATTTCGGCGGGAGCTACATCTCACGTCGCTGGGAGCCTCTAGTAGTGCGTCCACATCCGCAGAGGATCCTTGTTTAAGTTAAAATTGGCTCTGACGTCTTTCGTCAGACACATTTACTAATGTAAAACAATAAACGCGTCAGTGTACACATCACTTACATGCTGGAAAAAAGGTTTATATCAGTCGCATAAAATTCAGTTAATGTGTCAACCCAGCGGCATATTCTGGGGGGGGGGGGGGTGGTATCTGAGAGGGCTGCAGTCTCCCCTCCCCCCAGAAATGACACACATTTTTTAAAACCCTATTATCCAAATGTGAATCATTATATTTATATATTTGTTACTACCCACATGACACACATGGTTTCTATCCTCTTTTCCTTTTCTATTCTTCCGCTGTGATTTGCGAACGATGTACTACTAATGACAATACTAATACTCATAATACCTCCCCTCCCCCACCCCAAAAAAATTGTGGATACGCCCCAGTGTCAACCTTCCCGGTTACAGATAGATGTACCGCCTTATGTGTTGCAACGAGCAAACTTAGTGTCCGTATAACGTCTTGTCATAATTAGATCAGTAAAATCTTGTCTGTGCTTCGTATTACTCGCAGCTGTTTTTACGAAACCATTAGCTGTTACACGCGGCTCCAACCGCGTGCAAAATATAAAAACCAGACCACCAACCAGCGCCTACTTCAATGCCGCCGCCGACCCTCATATGCCACTGGAATGACACGTGTGTCGTGATACCGTCAGCCGCAGCTCCCATTAATCACTGGGTGTTTGTAAAAACAATTGCCACCCGACACTTGGACTAATCATAGGGGCCGCGGGCGGGGGCCGTGTCAGTGTAAGTCTGGGGCACCGGGCCCACATTTAGGCTGTTTTAGTTTCAGTGCCTATTATTATGTGATTTTACATGTTAATGTTGTCGGCGGGGGAGTGAAGCTCCCCTCCAGCCTCCCGGCTGGAGTGAATGTGAGTATCGTGATGTCTGTCTAACGTGTTGTTATGTTGTATACAAGTGTGCTACTTAATCTCGTGTGTAGTGTGTCAGTGAGTCCCTAATCGCCCGGGAGCAACCCTCGGGGTAGGTTTTATCGTTTCAGAGTGTCGTGACATAGGAAAGAGATCCAGTGTTAGTAACAGAAACAGCAGGAGGGGCCCTTGGGACCAGAGTCTGCCAGGCTTTGCCAGAGTCTGTATAAGCTTAAGTTAGATTAAATAGTTTAAGCAGGTCTAAATTAGATATGTCATATCGTGTTAGCCCCCCGACCCTGGCACTACCTCGACTGGCATGTGTGTCACTTGACCTAGAAGACGAGTGGTGGTTGGGGATATTTCCCACCTTTCCCGAGTTCCCAGATAACCAGCCTGTTCAGAGCGCCCTAAATATTAATACCTGTGTGTTTAGTACGACTGTGTCAGTTTGGGGTAATTTGATGGTTAAATAATCCTCAACTATTTGTTTGTTTACTGTGGTAAATTGGCGAGTGCTGTGAGGAGCAACATTTGCTTCTCGCGTAGTGTTGTTAAGGCTTTTGCCTGTGTAATGAAGTGGTCCAAAAGTGTCGTGAATTGTGTTTCTCGCAGAAAGGCGGCCAGTTCTTGCAGTCCTAAGAGCATGGTCGCATTTTCTGTTGTGTTGGTGCTTGTTCCCTGCGTGTGTTTCCTTGTTCAGTCTGTTTTTTCCCTACTTGGAGGGGACGAAATTCAGCCTTTGACTGAATATTTGGTCACGTTTCCTACCTATTGTTCTGTGTTAGTTTGATGGGTTTAAGGCCCATATTTTGTTTTCGTATTTCGATATGTTTCTTGATCACTTCGCACTGCTTCCACACAGCCGTGTGTCCCGTTTTGTTGCAAAGTGTACAAACCCACTTTGATTTGTCTTGTTCTTTAAGCGGACATTCTGCTTTTCTGTGGTTGGTGGCAAATTTTATATATTTCCTAATAAACTGTTCGTTTTTCCGGTATAAAATTTACCCTATGTGGTAATCCAGAATATAATCTACCCCTGTAACAAATTTTATCCAAATACGTCAAGCCGTCATGACGTGATTGAGCAACAAGCAAATGCAAACTTTCACACATATATTTTAATTAAGATAGACTAAAGATGAGGTACACCGATTATTCATCTTCTGCGCATATGCCCAACATTGACCTATCCCAAGTCACATGGTCAACAATGATGAAAATGTTTGTATAAATTTGAATTTTTTTAATGACAAGCGCTATTATAATTAATAAAATACATTTACCAATATGAATTTAATGAAACTGCATTACAGACTGTTTAGAGGAAGCATAATAAAATCTTAAACCACTTGTTTACCTCCACGCCGTTTTTGCTAGTCGTGTTGGCAGAAAAGCAGTTCAATTTTGGGGAGACTGGTTGTGCGCAATTGGCAATGTCGGTCTTGCCTCATTTTTAGTTTACGTATGAAACTAGAGAAAAATAGTTTTAGCAACGACTGTTAGCGCCACAAGTGCTTGCCGGCGGGTGATCTTGCGTGCCGTGCAACAAAAAAAAAGTCTTCGTATTATCAGCCGCGCGTTTGCCGATGCTCACGAAATGTTTTCACAACAGTTTATACACATCCGGGCTGTCACTAATATCAGCAGCCGCCCGTCAGCTGTGCAGTGCCGGCAGTCCGAGCGCAGGCATCTATTGTGGCGAGCCACCAGTATTTCCGATGTTTGCAGTACCTTCCCACACATGAAGGACTTCCCTCATTGGATGCTTTATTCTGCTGTGTACAGCGCAGTCCGCACTCTAAATTCGAATCAGTGCGAAACCAATGATTCGTAGCGAAATTCAACTATCCGAATCAGTGAAAATGGCTGCACTTATAATCAGTGGAAAACCAGTGAATTTTCCGGGAAAAATCTTCATGGTTTGAATTAGTGACGTGAAACGAATTCACTGATTGAATAAGTGACGGCCGACTGCAGTTTAAATTAGCCAAATAATTACGTGAAATTAACACATTCACGATAGTTTACTAATCTATATTGAGCAATTTAAGGATGTAAAAAGTCTTTCAGAGGTGGCCAGGATTGAATTCACACACCCTTTCCACTTCGCTTTCAGGCCCGTTACGTTACCATCCTTCTTTATGTACGTTTATTTTGTCGTTTTTGTTGACGAGTCGAAGTTGACGAAGCTCAATAGACCGACTTGCTGACAGATTCCCAGTACGACAAGCGAGCCGGAGATCTGCCGCGGAGGGGCCGGGGCGCGAGCCCATGGCCCGTCGGCTGCAAGTCGGCCACTCTACCCTTGAGCTATGGGGGGCAGGGAAACCATCCGAGCTACGAAGTCAAGTTGAGAGGACGAGAGGAAAACACAAGAGTTATAATTTTGCGAAATCTTGAAGTTTTAAATTCGATGCCCTTAATCATGGTTTTTGGTTTAATTGGTAGCGTTGCGATTGCTAAAACGAGATGAATGGCTAGATGTTCATATTACCTCGTAAAATGGTATTTCGAAAGACGGAACACATTTTAGAAAGTATTTTAGATTGGTCTTATTAATTTATTTGTTATTTAACTTGATACATATTGTTTAACGGCCATTTATAAACGTTGTTCGCCACTTATTTTTACACGCCATTTAACTGATCCATCTGTCAAAAAACAAACCAATGAAAAACAGTGAAAAAAAAATACTGGCGAATAAGTGGAAAATGTTACTGAATCAATAAGTGAAGGAAATCTGGCTTTTTTGTGATTCATGGGTTAAATTCACTGAATTGACTGTTATATCAGTCAGATACTGTTGAATGATTGAAAAAGCGATATGTTCACTGATTCAGATTTAGAGCGCATTAAAGCCTGTTCTTGTGCAGCGTGAGAGAGAGAGAGAGCGAGAGAGAGAAAGAAAGAGTAAAATTAGAGAGAGAGAGAGAGAGAGAGAGAGAGAGAGAGAGAGAGAGAGAGAGAGAGAGAGAGAAAGAAATTCCATATAAAGAGCACTATGACTGAAAGTGTTCTAAAGCGAACAGCGAGTGGATTGAACTTTGGAATCAATCCCTCGGAGTTCTAAAACTCAGTGCACCTCAGAAGACTGCACTGCTAAAATTACGATCTTTAGTCAATCAAAAAATAATTTCGTGTTTACAAAACGAGAAACTATATAGCACTCTTTAAGATTTAAACTGTTACAATTATTCCGAATTGGGGAAATTTGCGCAAAAAGAAGAAAATTGTTCCAGTGGATTCATTGAGATTCTATAATTTCAGTGGCCCTTATTCAGTTCTGTAAACATTTTTTGAGGATTAGGTTGAGAAGATTTGTGCTATTACAAACCTTTATTAGGCGTAAGTACAATAATATAGTCAGTAATATTTTTCTTTATAACGTTACAAGAATCGTATTGGTAATACATCTAGAAAAGTATTGGTATTGACAAGGAATTTCTTTAAATCGCAATGGCAATCTTGGAAACTATTTTATTCAGCAATAACTATTTCACTTAAAAATAATGTTTACCAACAATATTTAAAATTAAAATGTTAGTTTTCCTATAATGAATATATGTGTACATCCTTCCAACTTAATTTAGCAGCAAATATGATAGGCTCATGCAATCATACTTAGTCCCGAAACAAATATTCAAAAAGTAATATATTATGAAATTATGAAACTGTAGATGTGCAAGTGTCCAAAACGCCTGAGGAATTTTATCCTGAAATATAGCAATTCTCTAAAGCATAATCTCAATTATTCCCAAGAAGCCATATTATGATCTTCCCCAAGTTAACTATATTCATTCATTTGTTATGCAACAAAAAAGGTGAATATTGTAAAACAGTGGTTGCGTAGTGAAATGCAAGGATTGTTGAATTGTCTCGAAGCCTCAAAAAAACTTTTTTTTTTTTTTCGGGATTATATTTCGAAACACACATTTCCCTCTCTTCTGTCGCCTACATTCATTGCAATTGCTTCCGAGAGCCAAATACATTTAAAATAAAAATATTTCAAACAAGGAAACTTTTGTATTGCTGCTCGAAATAATTTGACAATGTTTTTTTCTTTTCGAAGTACAATACAATTTTACAGTGTGGAAAGTAACAACACTGAAAATAGTATTTTGACTTCTAGAGAATATTTTGTGGATATTCACTGTGCCAATTGTTTTGTAGAACGCGTAACATTTTTAAGAGTTGCAAAAAGAATTCCTTTTTTTGAGCTCGACATAAATAACTTCCGTAGGGTGAAATCCCACGAAAATGATTTCCAGCAAAGGATAAAACCTGTGTATTGGCCTACTTGTGAAGTCACTACCCACATGCAGGACGGAACTGTGGACTTTTTATTTTCCAGTCAAAAACTTCTTATTCTTCTTATAAGATTTTGCTTGTTTATAAACGACGCCGTCTTTCCATCTCTTGCTGTGCCTACTACGTCCCTTCTTTTCCTCCTTTTCTCGTCTCTCGTTGCTTAACATCCTGTTATCGCCATCGCTGCTTAACATCCTGTTATCGCCATTCGTGAAATATGAGCCTCCCATTTTTTCTTCTTCTATTCGTCCTGTCAGTTATGCTTTCTATAGCGCACTCTTCTTTTGTATTCTGATTTAGTATTGTGTCCCTCTTGGCATTGTTAAGGATCTAATTTATCATTTATATAGTATCGTATCTTGGAATTATCTTAGTTACAACGGCTTCCGTTTTTGATGCCTAGAAAAAATTATGTGACTTATTACTCAATTATGCATAAAGCTTATGTTTCAATAAACATAATCAAATTTTTTTTTAAATCTTCAAAGCGTGTAAACAATGCTAGAGTTAATTTTATGTCCTTTTTTAAAATTGTGCATAACAAAATCAACATTATTATAACATTTTCGTTGCCGAAAACCTGTGGCACGTCTTTCAACGGGATAGTATCTCATCGTTGTAATTAGTGTCTAAGCGTTTTACAGTTGAAATTAGCGGTTTAATAATGTATACAGAATGTCAGGTAATTCGCGGATACGTACTGCACCACACGAATCTGTGGTCGAAACTAAGTAGAAAATACCCTTTGGTTAAAAAACCGCATGGCCCTTAGTTTACGAGAAAAACGACATTAATGTAGGTAAAACTGTACAGCATCAGCATACAAAACGTAAAGTAGTCATAACGGGTGTAAGAAGTTTGTTCCGCCTATGGAAATGCACTTTCCCGCATGCTGGATGCATGCAGCATGCACGGAGCTTCACAGCCGGTCCATGTCCCAGTACTCACTGCATGTGAACTCCATGGCCCCTATCGCACTACTTAGCTCGGCTAGTTCCATTGCCGTATGCTTACTATAGGCCGTTCACGGTAAAGTGAGCAATTTTTTAAACTGTTTCGTCGGACATAATAGTCAATAATACATTTCATTGTGGCCTCGGACTTTTGGTTTTGAGTATAGTGAATTTATTCACTGTGTTTATTGCTAACATTGCAGGGTTTACATTAACAAGTGGTGGAAGGATATAAATTGGTTAAAAGAAAAAAGTAACTATGACATCAAAAATGCTCACTTTACCGTGAACGGCCTATACCAACACATTAGTAGCCTTTATCTAATTGGAATCCCTCATGTTTACTACATTGGTGTCTGGACATTTCATGTCGTTTCTCTCGTAAACAAAGGGCTTTATGCATTTTTACCAAAGAGTATTTTCTACTCAGTTTTGATCACAGATTCGTATGGTGCAGTCCGTATCCGTGAATTACCTGACATTCTGTATAATTATCTGCTTCTTCAACTCTTTCTTAAACACCGTTAAAACTATCCCTCGTTTCCATTCCAATGCTATTGTTTGCGGTCCTAATGTTCCTTGAAGAGAAATGTAGATTTCTCTGTTCTAGTTAGTCCTTCATTTTTTAGCATACATTCCGAAGGAAAAATAAATTACTCGAATGTCTGTCTGCTATGACCATAATAACTTTTAAACCCGGCCACCGAATTCCACCAAATTACATCCACATACAGTATTTAGTAATAACATCGGACTTTCGTGGTTTTTGATAACGCTGAGTATTTATTTTTAAAATTGCGGCAATTTTAATATTTATAGCACTGTATCATACATCGGTAACTATTCAACCGATATCAACCAAATTTGGTACGCTGATAGTGTATGACGTAATCACTGAAGTTGGAAAGTTATTA
This sequence comes from Dryococelus australis, assembly GCA_029891345.1. Classification (NCBI taxonomy): domain Eukaryota; kingdom Metazoa; phylum Arthropoda; class Insecta; order Phasmatodea; family Phasmatidae; genus Dryococelus; species Dryococelus australis. The sequence goes on along the minus strand of CM056993.1, from coordinate 297,329,575 downwards.
TATTATTACTCCTCCATTTTGTAAGATAGTGAAAATTGAAAAAAATAAATAAAGCTTTTCCCTTGTATCTTGGAAACCGTTTAACAGATTTAAACCAAATTTGGTACATTGCCAGTGCATGACATAAGCATTTAATTTAGAGACCTGTAATGTTATTGATAAACCATTTTATAAAATAGCGCAAATTAAAAAATAAAGCTTTTATTTCTGCGGGAAGGAATTAATAAATTTAATTATTTGCCACCATGTAGTTGGAAGTAGGCTCATTATTTATATCAATAACTCCTTGCCTAATAATTCATTACGCTTGTAAATTTTACCTCGAATTCTTCTGTTTCCAATTAGTTTTATTGCATACGCAGTCCCTTCGCCGGGAATAGTAATTATTTAGCTACATAAAAAAAATCTTTAATTCTCCACTGCAGTCGGCCGTTACTTATTCCATCAGTGAAATTGTTTCTCGTCACTAATTAAATCAGTGACATTTCTTCACTGAAACAATCAGTGGTTTTTCCACTGATTCTAAGTGAAGCCAATTTCACTGATTCGAGTAGTTGGATTTCACTGTGAATCAGTGGTTTTCTACTTATTCGAATTTAGAGTGTAGATACCTCCCTCAGGCATCTTGTAACGATATCTTAATTTCAAAAGATAAACACTTTTATACGAAACACTTTCACCAATTAGAATTTACTAAACACTATTCTAACATCGAATCCGATTTACGCCGTTTTCGCTAGTCGTGTTGGCAGAAAAACAGTTAAATATAGTGACGCAGAAATTGGCTGTGCACAGCCAGCGAGATCAGCCTACCTCATCTTTAGTCTACGATTTCGACGCGTTTTATTATTTGTACCTCTAATTACGTAATTAACACCACACTCACCCCTGTCTTCCAAATAAACTAACTATTTGTTTTGTAAATATTTCTTAACAACTTTCGAAAAATTGTACGAAATATTACAATTTATATTAAAATTAGTTATACCTAAAATATATACTGCGTTTGAAAATATTCATTGGCTAAGCTAAGGCCGTAGTCAACCTAAATACATTTCTGGCAATTTTGCAGTATCGCGAAATTGACACATGGTTATCAGAGACCTGGAAATTTCGCGGATTCGCGTGGCTGCGAGCTGGACTCCATAATCCTTCATATACACGAGCCTCAGTTAATTGTTCACTGGCTGTTGCTCCAGTTAAACTCCAGACCAGGTAGCTCGGATTAGGTGCTTGTTTTCCTCGTAGGTTCCTTATTGGTGGGAAGGAGCCGGGGTGTGGTTAACAAACTGCGGTCCAATAGAAGCAGAAATTCCATTGTATCCGTAGTTGAAGTTAAACTTATCCTCAAATGAATTAGCGGAATTTCCGGGTCTCTAATAACTTTTAATTTTATCAATTTAAATTATTTTTCCATGTTACAAAATAAGAAATGAAGAGGTGTTTAAAAAGTGTTCATTCAAATTTCTTGAGCTGTCCAACGCATGGAGCAACTCGGAATTGTGCGTTTACGGACGTTTTAGGATTATGCGTATAGTGGTAAGTTATTTTGTTCGTATCAGTGTCTCAGCAGGAGTGTATCCGCTAGTGTATCTGGAAGCACAAATCGACTAAAGCTCATTTTGTTAATATTCTACCCCATCAGCCGGAGAGACATTTACAATTGTGACTTATATTCATAAACTACTCCTGTTTTAAGGGTGACAGGCCCCACCATGTTGGATTTTTACCATTATTGCCACAATTTACATTTAAGAATGTTTGACGAAATTTCTCGCACGACATGACACAAACAATATATTCTTGAGCTTTATCAAACTGTTACAACTCTACCACGTTTATTAATTTTTGACTAGTGACTGCCGGCAAGAAAAAGGTAATGTTTTTTTTGTGGGTGGATTCAGCAACTATTCTAGCAACAATAGTCTAGCAATACATATTTCAGAACATGTGAAAAACAATGTCCTATGCCTTGTCGACGCCCAAAAGAAAATATAAAATCTTTGATGCATGTTGCGACGAAAATCCCGTAAATCCGGAAGACGAGGACTGATCCCCCATTAAGTGACATTGTTTTACATGGCCAGCCATAGGTTAGGCCACGCGTGCGTGACTTACCGCCCCTACAACTGTAACATTTATGTGAAATATAGGGGTATACACTATCCTTTACTTTTATTGGTGTTCCTTATGCTTTTATTTTGGGCTATGGCTTTTTGTTGTCGAGCATTATTATTTTTATCCCCCTGCCCCATTTATGACGTGCATTTTGACACCTAGTAGAAGTGTATTTCTATCTTATTTACCCTTTAGTGATTTCCCTTGGGGCCGGGAGTATGGAAGTGATGCGGTTTACCTGACAACACCCCCGCTTCACCCACATCTAGGGGATCATAATGCTATGTGCTATGCCTTATATAGGAGGAATAACTACTGATACTAATACATTTGTGCAGTACATTACAACTCATTCTATTAGTGTTGGTTAAGTAAGCAATGAAGAACGGGGAGGAGGGTTGTACTGCCTTACTCGATCCCCTCTCCCCTCCGTCATTCCGCTCGAAGTCATGGCCTTATGTCTCAAGTTTCGTTTTTGCGTCATAGCAGTATAATAAAAAAAAAAGGGGGGGTTCTGGAGCACCTTGCGTCGACCGGCGGAGCCGTGGGCCCTAATTAGCATAATTTCTGGCGTCAGGTTGTGGACCCCAGGAGCGAAAATTCCCTTTTACCCCCTTTTTCGCGTCCAGATTGTCGATTTCGGGTAAAAAAAACGCAATTTTTTCCCTTTTCCCCCTCTAAATTTCCCGAATTTCCCTCCCGCCTTCGGCGGCCATTTTGGTAGCCAGTGCTTATTAGCATAATCCAGGCAGGTTGCCCAATGCGGCAGAATCGGTCGCAGCTTCTCTCAGAGGGAGCTTCTCATTCCCCGCGGACATATTGGCATCTCCTACTTATGTCTACCAAGGACCATTGTCGACCAGCTGAGGATGTCGACTATTTTGGAAGTCAGCGTCGGCGGCGGTGGGGCATCAAGGCGTCACGAACGATCGGATCTCGTGTAACACAGCAGCCTCCTTAAGTGCATGTGTCTGCATAACACTTATAAGCATAGTTGGCTATAATTTCCGAACTGTTTAAGTTATAGTCGTCAGTTCATAACGTAGACATCCTTCCTGACTAGGAGAAGGGTTGCAGTATCAAATATGCCCCATGTTAACTTATAAGCATAGATGGTTGAAATTTCCGAACCGTTTAAGTTATAGTTGTCAAATTCATAAAATAGGCATCAACCATGACTAGGAGAAGTGTCGCGGGGCCAAGTATAGCCAATGTCATCTTATAAGCATAGGTGGCTGTAATTGCCGAGCCGTTTAAGTTAGAGTTGTCAAATTAATATCATAGATATCAACCACGACTAGGAGAAGGGTCGTGGCATCAAGTATGCCCTATGTCAATTTATAAGCATACATGGCTGTAATTTCCGAACTGTTTAAGTTATACTTGCCAAATTCATAACATAGACATCATCCACGACTAGGAGAAGGGACACGGGGTCAAGTATGCCATATGTCAGCATATAAGCATATGTAGGCATAATGTCCGAACCATTCGAGTTATAGTTGGCAAATTCATAACATAGACATCATCCACGACTAGGAGAAGGGACGCGGGGTCAAGTATGCCATATGTCAGCATATAAGCATATGTAGGCATAATGTCCGAACCATTCGAGTTATAGTTGGCAAATTCATAACATAGACATCATCCACGACTAGGAGAGGGGTCGTGGGGTTAAGTATGCCCGATGCCAACTTATAGTGTAGTGCTGACTCCTCACAGATGATGTCATGCAGTACCAATGTTGTACAAGTCAGTCTAGCAACTGTTTGTGAATGACTGTTGATGAAGCAATTATACCTCTCCTTCTAACTGCTGAAGACGAATATATGTTGACATCTTCTTCTCCATAGTGAGGGAACATCGGTATATGTCTGTTTGCAAAATGGGTTGTACCCACTAGTTCTCAACTCTATAGCAGTTACCAAAGCCAGCGTCCAACCCGAACCCTTGGCCAACATTTCTTCTTCCTCTTGACATATATAGTGTATACTATCGACAATCATGTCTTCTGCTGCAGATGAATGCGACACATCTACAGCCGAATTATTGAAGGTTCTGGTACAATATTCATCGCCATGAGGCTCTGGTTCTGTATAGCTACAGTACAGCCACATATTATATTTGACGGGACCATTTTGTTGTACCTCATTGATAAGTTGGTTTATTATATTAGGGCTTATACTTGTCAGGAAAGAGCAAACATTGTGTGGTGTAGTTGACATATTCTGTTCAACCAAATATTTCAAGAGTCTCCTGAATGCAGATTGCTTCAGGAAAAAGCCATTATCATTAAGCTTCGTAGATGGTAAATAATCTTTAGGTTGTTTATCAGTGGTCTCTCCTTTAAAAATTTCAAATTTTTACTTATAGCTTAGTCATGTACATACCTTCTTCGACACTTATCACATTGATATGCCCTGGGAATGGTGTTCCTTACACAAGTACTGTCTCCATGTTTCCTAACATCATATGCACATATAATGTCTTGTCACAATAGTGACATGGATGACTTGGTGGGAGAAAATAACTAGCTTTGACATTTGTAGATGGACCAGCATGTTTATTTGCTAATCTTCGCCTCAAGTTGCCATATTGGACAAACTGCTATTTACACTGTTCACATGCGAACATAGTACGGTCTGGATTCTGTCGATGACAACCAGTTTCATGTTCTCTGCAGCTGTTATAGTATAAAAGGTCTTCTTACAGTAGCAGCACAAAGAACTTTCCTGTTCCATTATCTAATACGAACACGTTACCTGCTGCAGATGTTCTCTTTTCGAGGTCTGAGCAGTGACTGAGCTGACTGGCCTATTCCAGCTTGTTTTATACCACATTACCATGACAACCTGACGAGGGTACTACTAGTATCAGCTTGAGAGCAAGTTCTTTTTTTGCAACTTAGAAAGTTTCCAGTGCAGTGCTGTTGCAGTACTTCATACCTACTTAAATCGTTGGTTATGACTTACACAGTTTCGAATGTCTTTGTAAAGAGTCAAAAAGCAAATACATTCTTCGACACTTATCACATTGATATGACATACGAATTATACTCTTCTTACATGAACTTTGTGCATGTCTCTATGCATCGTATGCATTAGAATAAATGAATTTTTACAATATTTGCATGGATGTTGTGGTGGTTCCAAAGAACTGCTCTCCGATGAACCCTTACATTGGACTGGTAATATCTTCATTAACCGCTTGACAGGTGGTGCAAGACGGCCCTTACATGTTGCACAATGTCTTTTCAAGTGACTTCGACGACCAAATTGAGATTTACACTTTTCACATCCGAACATAATACAACCTACATTCTGGTAATAACCAGCTGCATGTCGTATGTAGATGTTATTGTTAGAAAGTACCTTTTTACAGTATTGACACAAATAACTTTCCTGTTCCATCGATGAATAAGAGCATGTTATCCACAGCCGATGTTCACACCTCGACATCTGGATTACAACTGAGCTGGCCAACCCTATACCAAAACCATTGTATTGGTAGTTTAACTGCTACTGTGAGATTTATGTATATTGCCAACTACAGCCTGGCAGAGGAACTGCGAGAGCGGACCCCGCTAGAATGTCTCTACTGCTGCACCATGGGCTCTCAGGGACAGAACTAAAAGCTTAATGGTTAGTGACAGCCGAACCTCCTCCGGAACGATGATGATCTCTTCAGCTGCTACAGGCACACACACACATATATTTGTCTTTCATGAGTTTCTATGGGAAGGAATTAGTGTTGGATGCTCCTTCAACACTCTTCCGACATGCATCACACCAACACCTGGAATGTGTTGTGTCCATAACAGTGGTACATCCTTGCAAACATTCTGACCATGGGAGACAGTCGTGTATGTCGTCGTCCTGTTGTAGATATGTGGGTAGATGTTTGTAGACGTACCATATTTCATGTCGAGCATATGACAGAAGGAATGCTTTAGGCAAGTATGCAAGCTCGGTTTCTTTGTCGAGTGCTACAAGTGAGTTATGCTTTCCATACGCCACAATAGCTGATATAATCTTCTGACCACTAGAATAACATGCCATCATTTTAACTGTGTTACACAACAAGTTTTTGGCATAGCTATGGTACAAACTGCTGACCTGAAATGATACACTCTCTGGACTGTCCGAGCTCGAACGACAGACTAACTGAGAATGAGCCAGGGAACTTGTGTGACTACGCATACACACTTGTTTTATGCACACAAACACATGCACACACAACATCCTTATCTAACATGGGTAACACACCAACAAGGAAGCAGAGACTAGAGAGTGAGTGTGCAAGCATGTGTCTGTAGGGACCTGATTTCGCGACTTCCTATAGCTGCAGGGTCGCCAGAGTATGACTGTGTTTACTTGGAAAGCCTTAATATGTGCATCAAAGGTGGTTCGAGCATAGGCAGGGTGAACGGGACTGTTTGTAATTGCAAAGGCTCAGTACATGAGTTTAAGTCAGAGACAGAGGATGGCATTAATTACGAACACAGCATGTTAGTTTGCGATGTCTCGACTGCTGGCTGTGGAGTTGGTGTCTTTACACTTGTACATTATCAACTTAGTCTTCATTCGAACACTTCCTGCTGTGTGCATACAAGGTACACACACTTTGCTTGCATCATAGGGTTAGGGCTTGTAGATGATGTCTCTTTGTAAAGTTCTTGGCAGTGGGACCTTCCTTCCCCCTCCGACAAACAAATGTCTGCTGGCGAACATATAACCAGTAATTTATTGTTTGTACGGAAAGGCAGGGCGGTCATTGCTTCCAGTGAGTTCACGATGATGATATGTGCTTGGGCCCTGCAGGTCTTCTGAAACAGCTACACTTGTTGAGGTAAAATCTCTGTTCTGCATCATCTATGAGCAAAGTACATACAGAGTTGACATGTGTGTGTTGTGATACTTCCTTACTCTGTTTGTGTCTCGGGTTGGCACAGATTGTGTGTGTGTGTGTGTGACCTACGACTGCAGGTATTTGTGATGAACGTACATTGCACTATGTGCTCGTTACTAGTCGTTTTGTTTATAACATTTTTTTTCCTTCCATGAATTCTAGCGGGCGAAACTCGACTGTGAAGAGCAAGCAGCTGTCTGTAGGGACCTGGGTTCAATACTTGTCACTATGGGTAAACACATCATCACAGTTATCAGAGTGGAACAGCTGAACATGTAATGCTGGATGGAAACCATCTAAGTGCATGCTTTAAAGTTTAGGGAAGGGTCAATGGTTTTGTAATTTCAAAGGCTTGGTATATTATATGAGTACATACATTGAAGGTTCGAACAGGGTCGGCAGAGTATGACTGCATGTAATTGCAAAGGCTTGGTACATGCAGTGAAGGTTCGGGCAGGGCTGGCTGAGTATGGCTTCCTGTAAGTGTAAAAAGTCTCGGTCGATACACAAGTGCAGGTAAGGCCGTAAGAGTATGATTGTCTGTAATTGCAATGGTTCAGTACACAAGTGCAGATCGGAGATGGAGTATGACTATCATATTTGCTAGATGCTTTTCTTCATGACCAGTGGGACCAACAACGAATGATTGTTTGCAGACGTGTCAGCATACTCTCTTAATGGGAATCGAACATTTGATAACTTATTTTTTCAAGGATCATACACCATCATCATCAGGCTACATGCAATGGTAACTTTCCAGTACGTGCATTTTGACACAGGGTGGTTGTGATGCACCTTCTTGGTTGGTAATGTATACTGTGCATGGAAAGACAAAGTGATCATTGTGCTCTGTGCTTCCAGTGAGTTCACGTCGCGACCTACGTTCTTCTGCTCTACAAAAAGAGTATGTATGTAGTTCCAATGTGTGTGATATCTCCTTGCTCACCATGTCTAATTCGATTGTACTCAGTTGTCTAGCATCATCGATGGTTGAGTATGTGATTTACATTGTAGTCTAGGTACATGACAAGTGCAGGTCTGTCCTCAATTGTTGTTGTGGGGGCTAGCTGTGTTTATTGAAGGTTCAGTACGTGCATGCCGGTTGGAGTATTATTGTTGTACATTGAAGGTTCGATATGGGGTATGAATGACTGTAATTACAAACTTTGGTACACGAGTGTGTAGGTCCGAGTCTGGTCATGGGTGATGGTTTCGTTTCAGTCGGTTCATAATGGGGTTGTTTGACCAGCGTGGTCTCACATCATTTACATTGTTTGTGTGTGTACAGGTGTGTGTATGAGCATGTGTGCAGGTGTGTGTGAGCGTGTGTGCAAGTGTGTGTGGGTGGGTGGCTCATAATACAGGGCAGGGTGACTCCTCCCTGATCCCTATCTGAGCCCTCTCTGACCCCTAACTCATTATTATTATTACCTGCTTTGGTACACGAGTGCAGATCGGAGATACTGGTGAGTGTGTAGGCTCATGCTATGATTTTTGCTAGTTGTATCTCAAATGGTTTGGAAATTACAGTGAACTATGTGATGCATCACTGTTTGTAATTGCAAAAAAATTGCAAAAGAGTTGGTACATAAGTGCAGGTCGGAGACAGAGTGTAACTGTCATGCTAGTATCTTCATCGGCAGTAGGACCGACAAATGTCTGCATGTCCTCTCAATGGGAATCAAGTCTATGATGCCATATTTACTCGAGTAGAGTACAGAAACACCAAACATACAAAAAATGTTCCAGGTGCGGGGTTTCGAAACCATGCTCCCATTTACTTGAACCAGAGCTTATATCAGGCACCTTAGGCTGCTCGACCAACCAGACAATTTGTATTAGTGATGGGCTTACATGGCTTTTATCGAATGCCATATGATGTATGGTCTTGTCTAACCATCGCTTGTGCAATACACATATACGGGCTGGTAGGTATTTTTTCTTTTCATACAGACTAGTAGACAACGTGAGAAATCACACAGAGCGATGTATCTTTACACGAATAGAATCTGTGATACCTCGAGGTTGGTTCAGGGTACATGCATCAATTCCTTTCAATAGTATATCGGTAAGTGCACTGTCAAGGTGGAGGTGGTGGGTATGTAGTACTCGGTCACGATATATCGTGCACAGAAAGGCAGGACCGGGCATTGTGGTCTCTGCTACCAGCGAGTTCACATCGACGACGAAGACAATGGCGACGACAATATGTGCTCATGGTCTACGAGTATTCACTGCTATACCAGTTAAGGTAGGGATACTTTGTTTCTTAATAGGAAGATTATCGTTCTAGCATGTGTTGTTGTATGCGTGGGGACTTGGCTGTCTAGCAATGACAGTGTATTCATTGTGAGTGGCATCTCATGACATACATACATCGATGTTTTGGTACATAGCTCACAAGTGCACAGCTGGTAATACTGACCGACTGTCTGGAAGTAAGTACACACACACATTGAAGGTCCGTGTATGTTTGGCGGTTAGTGGGGCTGCAAGATGGTGGCCACCTAGGACGACTTGTAGTAGTAGCATGCTAGTGAGGAAAAAACCTAGGTGATGCCTATGTTATGCATTTGACAACTATTTCTTATGTAGTTTGGAACTTAGAGCCAACTATGCTTATATGGCAAACTTGCTCCTGCGATCCTTCTCATCTTTGGGGATGATAATGTTATGCATTTGACAGCCAAGATGGTTGCCTGACAGTGGGGTGGCTTCGTTGTGTGGACCCTTGTGGATGGTCAGTGGTGATGTGACCTTTGTCGCAGTTGGATGCAGAGGACATCGGCGAGTGGGTGGCATTCTGGTAGTGAGTCGCAACATTGGATGCCAGCGACATGGTGTGTGAGTATAATTTGTATTTTATAATGTCTAACAGGCCGTTGGAGGGGGCAGTGTGCTTGTATACCAAATAGGACATTCTGGCTCACCTTCCCTCGTGATGGGGATATAGGGACGTAGACATAGGTCATACTTGATCACGTGCAGATCATAATCCTGAGCGCGACTGTCGGAAAGGGTGTCTGCACTCTGTTTCATAAGTGCTCGGGGGTCGGCGTGCAGCGAGTCGCTGGCTGGGCAGTGGCGAGTGTGTAAGGATTTATGGTCAGGAAGTGATGTAGGCAGGCAGCAGAGAAGGACAAGGGATAGAGAGAGCGCAAGGACGAGTGGAGTGTGTGGGTCATGCAGCCATGGTAGGGGGGGGGTGCGAGGAAGTGTGTGTGTGGCCAGGCGGTGGCACTGAGGGTACAGGAGAGACAGAGGTGAGTAAAAACAGGGAGATATATAGGCCGACATATGTACGTATGTCCCTTCTTGTTGGAGGGGAGGGGGTTATGTTTTTTTATGATTTTTGATAGTTGTATCTCAAATGCTTCGTAACTTACAGCCATCTAACATGTCGTGGTTAATGTCTATCATATGCATTTGGCGACTATAACTCAAACAGTTCGGAAATTACAGCCATTTATGCTTATAAGTTGGCATAGGGCATACTGGTCCCTGCAACCCTCCCCTAGTTATAGCGGATGTCTATGTTATGTATTTGCCATATATAACTCACATGGTTCGTAAATTACGCCCAACTATGCTTATACACAAAAAGAGGCATACTTGACCCCACGACCCCTCTCCTGGTTGTGATTGATGTCTATGTTATCAATTTACCAACTATAACTCGAATGGTTCGGACATTACGCCCACCTGTGCTTATATGCTGACATATGGCATACTTGACCCCGCGTCCCTTCTCCTAGTTGTGGATGATGTCTATGTTATGAATTTGGCAACTATACCTTAAACAGACAGGCAATTACAGCCACCTATGCTTATAAGCTGACATGGGGCATATTTGACCCCGAGGCCCTTTACCTTAAGGAGGCCGCCGCTGGCACTGACCGCCATAATGGTCGATGTCCTCAGCTGGTCGACAATTGTCCTGGGTAGACATAGGTCGGCGATACCAAGATAATCTCTGGGAATGAGAAGCTCCGGCTTTAAGAGCAGTGCCGACCAATTCCGCCGCATTGGGACTGCCGCCGCAAAGGGCAAATTGCCCAGATCATGGCTGCCAAGATGGCTGCCAATGGCGGGAGGGAAATTCAGGAAATTTTGAGGGGGAAAAGGGAATAATTGGCGTTTTTGTACGTGATATCGACCATTCTGGAGGGGAAAATGGGAAAATAGGGAATTTCTCGCACCTGGGGTTCACAGTCTTATGCCAGAAATTATGCTAACTAGGGTCCACGGTTGCACCGTCCGACGCCAGGTGCTCCGGAACCCCCGCTTTTATACTACTCGCAATAAATATGAATTATATATTTAAATTTATATCTTACAGTTATAAATATCAACCATATCCATGCTCAGGCCATTTAAATACGTCTCACGAAGTTTATTTCCGGTAAATAAATTTCTCCAGTTAGATGTATTTTTTGACCACTGGACCAAATTATCTTACGTATTAAAAATAGCTAACACGTTTCATGATGACCAATTGTTTGAATCGTTTCCTTTAGAGACACAAGAACCATCCCGTACGCTGGCGCAATTATTATATTATTGCTTTTCCTTGAATTCATTTTCTCGTGTATTCGAAGTCATCTCTTTGGCACAAGTGCATATTTTACTTAGTAATGACTTATCAATTTGGACCTAGTCTGTGGCTTACATTCAGACATCACAAACTGTACATAAACCTCTTCTTTCGGAAGATCGTGTAAAGAGAGATAGAGAGAGAGAGAGAGAGAGAGAGAGAGAGAGAGAGGGGGGGGGGGGGAGAGAATGCCAAATGATCGAGTTGTTGATTTACTGCTTCATGTTATCGCAAATTCTCTACAAGTTGGTGTACTTATCCCAAAAATGTTATGCGAATAACAAGTAGAATGTATTTGAACTCTTGCGTTAATGTTCTTCTTTAATGATTTCCCGGACTATTATCAGAATATTATCTAGGGTAGCTAGCAATTGCCAATTAAGTGTTACAATAATTTCATTTTTACTTTTAATGGATACTGTTGAATCTTTGTTTTGCCCGATTCTTTGATGCCATTTACGATAAGCACGACTTATGTTTTTTTTACACTTCCATAGCTCGTCCGCTAAATCATTCGCAAATTTTGAAATTATCATAAACGAAGTCAGAAGGAAACACTCAACTCGCGCGAGTTGCGTATTTTATGTATTCCATGTTTACGGTTTTGTCATCAACTTTATTTCTTTATGATTCGCAGAGCAGACTTATCTTAAGTGTTTCTGAACTTCATATTTTAGTGTATTAAACACACACATTGTTTATTTATCTGTGGATCGCGATTATAAATTTCGCACTGTTACGCTTCCCACCTCGATAATTGTTCGACATCGTTTCGTCTGTACTATTAATTATTTCGGGTCTTATGACCGGGATTCTAGTGGGGATAAATGATTACGTTCTGACGAAAAACCTAAAACAGAAAGTTTATAACCTCGACATGTGTGACGTTGGCTGCAAAGTCATTCCAACGGCGAGGCGCAAGATAGGGAATCTATGCCTTAACGCTCTAAAATTAAAAATTAACTTCAGTGTAGTTTGTGGGTACCTTTCTGCCCCATTTACAACAGCAGTCTTCAAACATAAAGGGGGAAACATGATAAATATAATTTTTCTAACATTCTTGAAATCTAGCATTTGTAAGGTTTGAATTTAATACGAGTTTTATTTCTAAACCTTCACGAAATTAAAAAAGAATATTACGGTAAAGGGCTACATAAACAAAAAGAAAGTAAATAATTGTTGCTTTCCTGTTCATTTTTTATGGGCCTTTAAAAGTGAAGTGTGACTTTTCCACGTACTTTGAAATATGCGTAATTATTTTATAACAAATAAATACCTAAATGCAATAACCGTGATCTTGATTACCCCAGGAAGTGACTTTATGTCCGCAGAGCACTAACTCTAACACATTAAGTAAACTTAATGATTGCACAAGAAGTTAACTTTCCAAAACTATTTAGTAACTTCAGATTAGAAGTGGCGCTTCGACTAGTAGTACTTTTGTAGTTCTGTTATAATTAACCACGTGTAATGATATTTCACATATGACTACTGTATTATAACAAAAATGTTTACACACGTCAGTAAATGAATACGTTTTAACAAACATCAAACTAAAGATTTTCCAGTGCTATTTAAAAAAAAGCCAAAATTTGATATTTTTAATCTATACATTAGTGATTATAACAAACAAACTGAGAAACCATAAACTAAGTACTACATGCTAACTTAGACTTCTGTATTGTTGAAATTACTTCATATTACCAACAGTTACCTTCCCTGAAAACTTTTTCAAGCCTGTATGACCTCAGTAACACTCGGATCGGATGAGATACCCACAAACGGTGACTGATGTAATTTTATCAACTATTTCCTGAATTATATACAATTCCAGTGTTCAACTACACCTATGCTACTACTGCAAGTTGACAAATGATGGATATTTAAGAAGAGCGCATTTTTGACCTACAAAAATCTCTAATCCTACTAAAATGCGCCAAACTATATTTTTTGTGCTGCCACGTATCCTGAACTTATATTTTCAATTACGCTTGCTATATTTCAAGTAGCATCCGAAGTTCAGTTTCAGAAGCACAGTAATTTTAAAATCCCAATGAAATTTTCGGACGCAGTAAATAGTGACTATAGCTCGAGTGGCACAGATCCACTTGTTTTCAATTTTCCTAATAACTCGCAAAGCGTCGCTCGCGAATTCACGTTCTCCTCGCGCATCCAGCGAAAGAGCGAGCGATCACATGTGTGTTCACGTCACCGCTCCAGAGCAGCCCGGGCTGATTTATTGTCACCCGTCAAAGATACAGCGAGGCGCCGCTCGATATAAAAGGCACAGTATTCTCCAAGGACAAGAGTGACGTATTACTGACGGCACAAAATACAACGATATAGTTTTTTTTCTTTTAAATCCAGCAGCGTTTTGGTTTCCAGAAAACGCGTATGTCCAAGATAGGTCGCTCCAGTCTCAGGTGCTGACGACTATACAAACCATTTATTTTTATGCGCCAATGATAAAGGATTAGCTTCACCTATTACGAAGAATATCTTCCTTTTCTTGTCATACTTTCTGTTTCACAGGCATTGTTGGAAATGTTTGATTATCGAAAATTAAACGTTTACTAGTTGTTTAATATGTTACGGACATTAATTTAACACCTGATTATGACATCACTACTGCTACACTGATCAAAATACGCTCTGAATATTACAAAATTAACGCTAAGCGATTAAAAAAATATAATTAAAATCGAGGAAAACCTTTTTTTATAAGCAGGCCAACACGTCTTGAGATATGTGCACAGATTTTTGGAGAATTTAAATAATTAATTTTATTTAGCCATAAAAAAATCGGAATCACATTTCTGCATACGTTGCATGGTTTTCATTGACCTCGAAAGCAGTTTTATTATTTATTCTAATCTTATTTGAGCGTTGTTCAGCAGTCCAAGCACCCCAAATAGCTGTTTACATAATAATAACAGGTTGACTAAGTCTTATTATACTATTCGTCTGGTCTGTTGCGAAGAAAGAAGACTATCATTGTATATACTGTGCATATAAAAATTATGAGAAAAATAGTCTTCGGGAATTTAGGTGTCCCTTAAAAATTTACCCCAGGTTCTCAATAGATAACCAGAAATATAAACAAATAGTGCTTTATGAGCAAAAAAAAAAAAAAGAAAACTAACAGAAATAATATAACCATATTTACTGTTAGGCAGTTTGGTCATATAGAAGCACACATCTATGTACACCGTTCTACACTGCAATAGCCATAGCGCTTGTCTTTTCCCACGTTGTTCCTCATGAATGCGTAATTTGTTTATTCCCTGTCACTATGGCGCTCCTACAACTGAACCAAAAATGGCCAGTTATAAACCCATAATAAGTGCTTTTCTTTAATCACAAACAACCTCTCTTTTGTTTTCAGCCATCTCAATTACTCACATATCGTGGCCAATCTAGGGTGCTAACCACTCATAGCTTTTTGATTTATCTGCCGTAAGTGGCAGCATTATACGGAGCTGGTATCAAATCAGAGCCTCACGGACTGCCCTAGAATATAATTACAATGTACATGGCGAAAATTTTCCTCTTCCCGTAATACCGAAAGTCTTACGTACTCTCGCCCGGTGACAGGAAAAGCAATATCCTCATTTGGATGCCCACTTTAAGCTACAATGCTAAAACAAGTGGTATGGGAAATCATAACGTGTAGTATACGATTTTGTTTTACTTGCGGTGATGCATTCTATGGAACGACTCTTGGGTGCCTCATTTAAAGACAATGACTGATTATACAGTTTGCATTTCCCATTAATACGTATATGATAATGGCTTCCTTTCATTACATACCACATACCGATTTGTCTCGAACTGAACATTTTTGTTATCTATCTGCCGGAATATCATCAGCATTTACATAGTACAATGGTTCTTATGGAACAAGAGAAAAATTGATTATATGAGATGATAGATCTAAATGAAGCTGTGAATAGTCACGTGCTCTATTGTTTCCATTTGTAGTATATCATATATTTTACCGTGAGTTTTTTTTAACGGATGAACTATATAGAGAACCAACTTGATTTAACACATTAAACTGATGCTTTGGATAGTATTTACGTGAACACTCACTGTTTGGCACAAAACCTCCCTACAAACATAAAAAAAAGTTCTTTGTTAGCTTACATTTTGAATGAGACTTCAAATCTCCTTAATGACACTTCTGCAGAAATTTAGAAATAATATCTCCACGTGTTTATATAAACTCAGTAGATATTTTGGTTTTTGCAGTAAGGCATGAAATTTTAATTGTGATATTGCTGATTTCAAACTATTCTACAATAATCATATTTTGTGTCCACTATTGTTATTTATATGTTTGGCTTGTTGAAGAAAACATGTAGTAGGCAAAATAATTTTTTTGTAAAAAAAAAAAGCATGCATAGTTTAGTTACAGCTTGGAATGTCGTAAAGAAGCAGCATAAAAAAAACTAATGAACAGTTGCACAACTTTAGTAACTTTCAGTTGTGTTGTTTGAAGATGCTGAATGCGTCACGTAGTGAAAAGATGAGCAAGCTTCGATTTATTGGCTAAATTTGAAGTGAGAGAGAAACGTTCGTTTGAATTATTTTGGTATATTCCTTTCTATAATAGTTTTAGTGAATATATCCACATATTTTCTTAATTTCATACCAGTTACCAGAATCCTATATAAAAAAAAGGACTTACTAGTTCATTGCTATTAGTTAAAATCTGAAATGTTATGGATATCCTAGACTTGCATCTTGTCTTGTGACATTTCTTTACTAGATGATCGAGACACGAACACTTACCATATTTCGCACTCTCAGAACTTTAAATCGTGCGACGTGATCGGATTTGTTTTGGACGGTAGTTTTATTAATGTCCCAGACGCAAAAAAAAGAAACTTTATTTTTTGTGGCAATGGCTTGATTCAGTGTGGCTGAAGAGTGTTTGACGCATGAAAAATTCTCAACCAGAGACGAAGAATATAGCAGTGGAACACTTTACTTCGGATCTGGGTACACTTACGGTGATACCTGCTGTGGTGGAAAAGAACTCACTCAGTTTGTTCTGTTTTTCGTTACTGATGATGACATAATTGTATACAGGCGGAGAAAATACTCATCAATAGTTAATAACGACCTGTACGGAAACACACGCATTATGTTATTGCAGGGATTAATTTTCCCAACGTGCAGGATAGTAAATGATGGGTTAGGGAAGAAACGCTGTAGATCGTTCAAACGCGGGAAATACAATCAGGCGTATGATGTAACGAGATAATATCCGGAAGGCGTGATATCCGTGCTGGTTCTGAGCACGTACTGCCGAGCGGTAGAAAGAAATGCTCGGTCGGAGCTTTCTGCCAGATGAGTGTATCTACACACTGTTTCTGAAAACACTTCGACTATCACTCGGTCACGAGTTTGGTGTTGCACAGAAGTTGCAAAACCGCTATGCGAGCAGTGAAGTGCCTAAACTGGTGGGTAATTTACATTCGTGCCACTTAAATTACTGCTGCGATCGGTGAGCCACTCTGGTAGCAGATCAGTGATGGATTTAGCTGTCGCAATGAGCCAACATGTATGTAATGCAGATATTAATATAACTAAAGTGACGTAGTAATAAATTGAGTGGCGATGTACTCTCAATGTCACGTGAAGGTAAAACAGATGCGTACGGACAATCAGGTCTGCTCGAAGAGTTATTATATTGCATTCACGCAATATAGGTTTAAAGAAATGCCAGCAGGAATTCTGTTAATTTCTTTTTGTCGTAGGTGTTTAGCAGGACGTTTCCAGTGGCCAAGAAAACTTTTTGAAAAGTAAGCTTATTGAAATTAATAATCATGGTGTAAATTGTGATCACTGTAGGACGTAGAACATTTGTCCTGGAGTTACATTTGCAACACACTAAAGGCTAAGTCGACGTTCTAATTTGTGGAGACCACTAAGGATATATTAGAGGAATAACCTTTTAAAGTTGGACGATTGAGTCATATTCATGGAGTAGTATAAGCAATACACAGCAGCTCACTCACTCAGTTAACCCAGAGGCCACTTGAATAAGAAAATAATCTCATCTGGAGCCATTCTTGTAAGTAGATCCTTAATGCCGGACTATCGCGAATAAAATGCAAATGGAAGGTATGTGATCGAAACCAGGTAAAAGATTAGAAAAATGAAAGGGATTGCGTGCGTCCCTAATGTTTAATCTATTATAGCCCTACCTGAGCAGGCGAAAAAAAAAACGGTGACCGATAACACAGTTAAATTTAATATCTTGCATGAAAGAATACAGCTACTTAACTATTTTTAATGTGGTTGCATTTTAAGTAGATATTTCTGAAACATAACAATCAAGTATTGCACGGGATATTAACGATGTCAAGAATTTTTCTGTTCTTCGGTGAATTTTATGAACGACTAGTTTAATTATTGAGGTATCCTCTTCAGTTATTTTATTGCCTTTAATAATATTTCTGAACTTTCTAGTATTGGCAAGGTACGCATGTCCTACGCGAAAACAATGATATTGGCAGATTTATTTTTATTTAAATGATATCTCTATGCGAATACTTTTATTTCAAACGTCCTGAATTTACCTATATACTCCTTACTTTAAAAACCATTCGCAATTTTACTATCTTTAATCCATTTATTTATATTGGTACTCAGTATTTATATCTTCATTTATTCATATTGTAAAAATACGAGGAACAAAAAAAAAAAACCCATTAAATGAACTCTTTTACCGAAAAAAATGATAGATACGTACATTATATCAACTTTACTCTTTCCAAATGAATCCTTATCTGAAATTTCGCGAAACCAAGGGGAAACTAGAACGTAAACATTGAGGTGTATAGTTATATAAAAAAAATTGGAATACAATCTCCTGATAAAACAAAAATTGATTATATGCTATTTAATTCAGTTAACAGCAGAGTAATGATTAAAATGTACGAAGTTAAAGTTTTGTTGTGATAAATTAAAAAATAAAAAATATTATTATTTAAATCAACGAATTCTTGGTTCACCGAACTTTATTCCATTATACAACTTCACGATTAAGAACTAAGAACACACAAAAATTAACGGATACACATTCAGAACCTAAATATTACTGTACACATTTACGTAGCCTTCATAAATCCAAAATACCATTTCAAGACATTCCTAAAAATTTCATCGAAATAGAACATTTTCGCTCAATGAGCAATTTCTAATTTTGCAGATGCGATGGCGTCACATGTACGGCCCGCGAGCTGCGTCTTACGTCCGCCTATGTATTAAGCTGGTTATGGGCGTACACCAAACCTAATATGGAAATAATATATCTGCTTCCACCCGAGGCTATATTCACTTATTTCTTACCGTCTTTATATATGCCTATATAAAGACAGGTACCACGTAAAAATCTGTACTAGTCGATTAAATCCTGCTATTTAAAGGTGCAGCGGAATATTTGCAACTGCGTTGCTCTATAACGGGATTTAATTTCTACATTATTAAGAGTGGGATGGAACTGCGCTTCCAAGGTCAAGAAGCAAGGGAGCGGTACGGGCGACACTAACACGCACTTCTAGCGCCTCATCGCCCCTACGCGCAAGGCGTGCAGCGGTTCCGTCGTGACGCTGTACTGTGTAAGTTAGATCTGTAACAGTGGGACTTTATTTCACGCGATAAACGGCCGCAGATTATACTACACCTGTATTATTGTACTTTTCTCTTACCGCTTAAGAAAACTGCATACTCAAACTTTAAAAATGTGATATTCGACCATTTTCACGAATTGTTTTTTCCAAGAATACGCTTTATTTGACAAAAGTAAAAAATTGGGACACAGATAATTTTTTTTTTTTTTTGTCTTTTCTGTCAAAAAGTCGTATTTGCAGAACATTTATTTATTGAGATACGCGTATTCGCGCAAACAACTATTTCACAGAAAACGTTTCAGTACTCCATGTGAGATGATGTAGGCAAAGCGTATCGCAGTTTTATTTGCTTGGTACTACACTGGTGCATATTTCCGGTAGTAATATTTAATCGGGCCTCTGGTCTTTAGAATTTCTTTAAAATTATATGTAACATTTCCTTTAATATATATAAAGACAGACTAACGAGTGTAAAAAAATGGCTGACATATTAAGGCAAATTCAAGCCATTACGGTACAGGAAGAAAAACTACACATAAAATATTCCGAATAGGATAAACGATACCATTAGATTCTATTATACTTCCGCACAATGAGAAATATTTAAAAAAGTATATTTTAATTTCTTTCTAGTTGCATACTCTAATGTAATCACAATACAAACGTTATATTATGCCTAAACTTTTCGAGTATGGCCGGGAAAAATAAAATTGAAATCAGTTGTGGTGCATAATTTGGTTTTGGTTAATTATCCTGATAGAAATAGACTTTAAACGTAATGTCACAACCAGCTAAATGCTACATGCATGGACGTTGTGTTGTCAATTATTGATGTTAATTTATTGCAAAAAAAAGTGCGTTGTTACTAGGGGTCAAATAGCTTTAGCAATGCTGGGGGACTTGTTCTGAAGTTCGTGCTAATATTTACAGGCCAATTCATGGTAAATGCAATTTTTACGAGTTTATGTGATGGATGTTGCGCTACAGGAATCATTTTATTGTTCGTTTAACAACTTGTCAATTAATTCAAGGCTGCTGAATCTGAGGCTGATTTATGAAGGCTTACATTTAACATACAATAACTAGAATCAGTACGTGGTAAAGTTTATTACTTGTAGCTTTCTGTCCGAGATACGGCTTTAATAAACAATTTTTTTTCTTATTTATGTCGTCTCAAACACGCGCTATTTCAAATTGCTTCTAGTCCTACAACTATGTAGATATAACTTCAGTGATTTTAGTTGCTGTTTACACTTCTGATACGCGTTCGTCTGGGGTAAGCATTATTCTGCGAGTAACCAAGATTGGATACAGATTATACATCAAAAAACGTCTTCAAATATTATTTGACCTGATATATCAAATTTATATGTTATATTTAAATGTCATATCGATTATAATCCATTCACGGCTACTGCACATTTTGCTGAAGCTCTGCTAAAGTTAAAATCACAGTAAAGGACAACGCACCGAATTCGTGAGCAATCAGTTGTGATAATATATTGCATGAGAACTATTTCTTATACTAAGCGCTACCAACACACGTGCTTTCTCACTGTTTTCTTTTTCATATTTCTTTTAAATGTAATATTACAAATTATAAAGAAAACGTAGTTAAACTACAATTTTAACAAAAAATAAGGCACTTTTATGTTAGTAGAGGTATAAAACGCTCGTGATACAAAATTTCATGTTTAGGAAATAACGAAACACGTCAGACGTGGGGAAATTTTTCAAAGGTTTGATTTTAAAAGTGCGAAGAAACCGCGAATAGACTATATATGTTTGGTCAATAAAACATTAGTACCTATATAGAATTATTTAGGGTACTGGTATTTTCATGTGCATAGTTTACTTTTTTGAGACGAGTATGGAGACAAAATTCGAAGGCTTCAATCTTATGGTTAAAATATACCTTGAGAGAGAAGTACAAGAGAAAAAAAAACTGTGATCTGTCAGCCACTCGTCGATATCCGAAAATGCCCGCTAAACGAACACTTCTCTCGGGTCTTGTCTCCGCCATTTATATTAGCTGGAACACGGCTTCGCACTAAGCGCTCCTCCGGCCCCTCCAGAGCCAATTTATCAGGTGTGGTCTCCGGAGAACGGCCTGATAGAGCGAAATCCGCGTGGACCATCCTCGAAAGGTTCAAAAATACATCAACCTTGAAAAAAAATCGACAGAGATAGCCCAAGCTTGTAAATAAAGATTCTAAGAGGAAGTTGTACCATACATCAGTCTAAACGTATTGAAATACTGTAAACGAATTTGTTAGTTTCACTACGCGTTCAACTCTTTTTCAAACGAATATAGGAGCGCTAGTACTAACGCGTGAAAAAAAAACCCCTCACTATTCGTACTTTATATTTACCGTTATGCAGTAATGTAGTAAATTCGTGAAACATTTTTTTTTATAATGAAGGCGGTTTACGGAATGGTGCTCGAAGCGTACGTGTTTCTACAACTCTGAATATTTTTAGTGCAAGCTCCTAATGTCCTATACTACACATGCAAGAACAAATTGTTTCCACAAAACTGGTTCATGTCTTAATGTCACGTGTTTGTCGTTCCCATTTCACCACATTTTATTTCTCTGTATAAGAATTATATACCTAATGTTTAATTTATGAGAAGTGCCTAAAGAAATTCATCTATATATCGTGTAAATAAATATAAAATATTTCATTAATATTCAAATTTAAAATCACATGAATGTCATTTTTCACACAACTAGCAAAGGTTAAATAAAACCCGGAGTCTCGGAAACTCATCCACAATATCATATTATGCTTCTTTTAGGTTTAGAGTTATTGTGACGGTGTGTTTTGTATTCACTTTGTTGCTATACGTAGTTTCATACATTTTCCTATAAAAATAATGGAAAAGATTTTAGAACTGCAAAAACAAAATAAAAATTACAAATCATGAGTAAGGTTATATTAGGTAAAGAATACATTGTTATTCAAACACTTGTTGATACTACATGTACTATTTCAGTGACTGAACTTCGCTAGTTCGACAATCATATATTATAATTTATCTTGGAATCCGCTGCTTTTTCCCCAATAGCTGAATTTTCAACGAGTACCATTTCGCCATTTTAATCAAATAACGTATGAAGCTTCACAGTATCAATAAAGAGTTCATTTAATCCCGTAAAGAGCTTGCAAAATTGAAATTTTCCCAGTGAATTTATTATAACGATCAATTATTCATGTCATATATTATTGTATTAATGATGCCTTAAGTTCTGACATATCCAACAGTACACATATAATATAACAATACAGTATCTTACTATCATGCAAAAAATGCTGGCGTTAAAATTATAATCGGGAGAAATTATTTACAAGCGACGGGCCCTCTTATTCCCCTTAAATTTTCAAGATAATGAAAGCAAGGATAGAATATAAACTAAAACAACTCCGTATACTTGGTATATCGAGGTTAGCTATTTCAATATTTGTGTTTCCCTACTGCGCCATATGTATACTTTCCAAAACCTTTACACTGTAAAAAGAGCAAAGTTAGGGTTTTGTGTCGTACAGTTTCGCACACAATAAATAATATAAATATGGGATATTTTGATTTATAGTAGACTTCGAACCATTTGTCGCCTTGGCTCTCATAAACCGAATAGCGTTAGAGACTTCCATCGGATAGGCTTCACTGCAAATCGTTTGAAAAGACCAGAACCATTCAGCACTCTATGTATAAAAAAGTCTGGTGTAAGCTATGCTATATCTACAACACTAAGCCTGACAGAAAAATAGTATTATCTGGGAGGACACTGCTGTTTCATCACGTTGACTAGCTTTCTGTTCGCGGCTTCGCCCGCGTGAATTACACAACACAGCTAGTACTTTCCACTACCGAAGGACATCTTCCTCTACCAAATTATTCAGGCGCTTGGCTTACCAGTTTCTGGGCGACCTTACTCTGGAGCAGGCCACGTAAAGCTGGCCATACTAAGAAGCATTTCTCCCACAAATCTCTCCCCGCCAACTGTAGGCCTAGAGAATGTCCTTGGAGCTCACTTACAGCCATCATTAAATAGAACTTGAAGGGGAACTACAGTCTCTTCTATTCTTAACGTTACTTGGATGGAATGAGTGGTACACGGACTATGAACACTTGTTCCCCACGTGCACATCCAGTTAAGACTGTGGCCTCGATTACATATCTTTGCCAATCCTTAACTTGGAGCCTGGTGCTCTAGCAGTGTTTGGCTGTAACTAATGGAGAACCAACCATGAGGGGAAGCTTGTTTGGGGACGGGCCAGGAGAGTATAAGTTGTTTAGGAACTCCACAGGGTACTGAACTAACTAGACTACATTATCCATTTGTACAACTGTGTCCACAAATTTCACTCCAATTCTACCCCTTCGAACAACTTAAGCAAACTATGGTAATGATTTACTATATTGTTAACGTTGCTCACTTCTCGAAACAACGTCTCTTGCAGCATATTTTTCAACTATTTGTTATTAAACTTTTAAAAGCTGCAGAGCCAAGATAGGATAACATGATTTTTGTTTTCAGAGCATTTCTATTAAAGATACTTGAATATTTTCAAATTATGTTGAATATTTTCTTGAACATAAACTTTGATTTCTTGGGAAACCAAATATAAACGGACGTTTCCGCCATTTTTTACAAACATAATTGTGATAATTATGACAGTTATGTTTGCAATAAACCAATGAAATATTGCTACACATAGCTGGCGTATATCACAGTTCACTCTTCATCCAAGATTACATATGAAATCAATAACCGCTGAATAAAATGTGATGTATAGACGTATATACAATGCCATGAGAAAAAAATCTGAGAGCAATGTTTTTCAATAATCGCACAGTTTTTGATTCTGCTCAGTTCTGACAGTTTTGTCTGCAACTGCTAGTGAAATGAAACACTTATTCCACAGAAGGAGTCGGGTTTCCTTTGTATTCATAATTTTTTCGTTTGATACATTGTTGTGAAATGTGCTGGTTTGAAAGTTACATGCTTGGAAACTATGCAATGTAGGTTACATATCTAAAACACATGTTATCATTTTCATCTTCTTAGGAGTTTGAATTTATAAAAATCCGAAAATTCGTTTTTTGTTATTTACTGAGACAAAGCTTAGAAGCAAAAAGCATAACAATAATATATTAACGTTATATTGGAGGATTCCTCTAAAATACTTTTTAACACTTCTCACCCTATTAGGGGCGAAATTTAGAAAAATGTAGAAAATATTTTTAGATATTTTTGTAGCCAACCTTTTCAAGTAAAGTGCATAACGATATCTTATTTGGTTAATGGGCTATTGTTGAGTCCTCGGAAATGCATTTGATCAATTCTCATTTCCACAAAAACTGAATTTAAAAAAATACTTAAATGTGTTTTTGTGCAATTGTATTGACAACTTTCAGAAGCTAAGGGCATACTGATATCTCATCGGGTTAGTGAGCTATTGAGAAGTCCGCTAAAACACATTTTACTACTTTTCAGCCCTTAGGAGTTGAATTTGAAACCTATTAAAAATTTTATTTTAAACATTTTATGAGTAGCTTTTTTAAGCAAAGAGCATTACGATATCTTGTCAGGTTAATAAGCGTATTCATGAGTTCTCTAAAACATATTTTTTAATTTTGTTCGCCCTTGAAGTTGGAATTTAAAAAATCCTGACATAAGCTTTAATTTTTAAAATATACTACCTTTTGAAGCTAAGAGCTTGATTATATTCCACCGAGTTAATGAGCTATTCAGGAGTCATCTAAAACAACTGTGACTCATTTTCACACCCTTAAGGGTTGAATTTAAAAAAATTAATGAAATACACATAGGCCTACTTACTTGATAGCTACACTAGAGCAGGTGGGAGCCTGGAGTTTTGCGTACTTTAAAATTGAATTAGCAAAATAAAAATACAAAAAATATGTATTGTTTCAAAGATGTCTTCTTTACAAAAGCGAAACTACTGAAACACGGAGATTCTGCTATAATTTTTGTACAGAATATACGCATTTCTCACCGTTGCTTTAGAGTTCAGTGTAAACGCCATTTGAAAACAGATTAAAATTATTTAAATAATTTAAAGATTATAATTAATGATAGTGTTTATTGCCAATGGAATGATATGGTCCCGTGGGGTTTTAAGAAGGAAATGCCCCAAGTTAAAGCAGTGAAGAAAACGACTCACACAAATATTACAAGGAGAATGTCCAGCTAATGATAAACGCTGTCTGGTGATACTTCGCGCGCAGTTCTCTCGGTTCGAGCGTCGTAGAAGAAAAATAAAAGCAAAGATTTACAGAGAGCAGAGAAGGCCTCAAGCCAGTGCTACAATTACCTCCACCTGCGGAGCTGCCCGCGTTTTCCTGCAATAAGTTTTCGCGCGGCGGGCAATCACCCTTCTCTTCTCCCCCCCACCCCCCGGGGGCTATAACGCCCTTCTGCTGTGACGTAACAGAGTGCGGCGGGTATCATGGCGTGGCTGATTGGGGGCGACCTCAGATGTAGCGCGTTCCACGACGACACCGTAAGTTCTCGGTAAATCACGCAGCTGATGGAGTCCTTCTAACCTGCTTGAACTCTGCCTCACACACAGTAACCCCCCCCCCCCCCTTCCACCAACCCTCATCAAACAGCAAAGCCCTTTTTAGGGGTCACGGGAGTAACGATGCTCCCCGTGATGAGCTGCGAAGAGGATGCGTATACAGCTGGTTCTGATCTCTATACTTCCCGTTATAGTCTGTTCATGGTAGAATGAGCACTTTCGAAAGCCCTGCTTAAGATCTACTTGTATACACGTTGTGATTCCTCCGCCTTGTGTAAAATTAACATGCGTCGGTCAAACCAAACTGTGGAATTATAAAGAAAGTAAATACTTCACAAATCCGCTCATTTTTACACCTCGAAGCATTAAAAAAAAAAACAGAAAGTGAAATAATTAATTTTAATGCCACAAATGGAGGCCTAACACTTTTTATTCGACGTTAAGATCTGGGACTACTTCCCATCCATCGTTACCAACTTTACTGGGCGAATGTGACTCAGTGCGCCCATCAAAATATATGCACGCAGGTACAGTAACTTTTTTTCTAAGGCTCGTTCCTAAAGTGCTCACTTTATCGTGAACAGCCTTTATAGTACGTGCACTAACGTTAGCACCTACTCGAGTACTTTCTTTAATGCTCGCAGCGAATCATGGAAAATATAGTCCAATTGTGGTCACTTCCAAGTTTCTTGGAGCACTGCTGAAGTTCTACGTTCAGGATACTCCTCCGCATCATGCAAACAAAGCTTGACCGAGTCTAGAAAATCACACCAAAGGACAACGCACCACATTCGTGCGCACTCACATCAATAATATTTTGCACGAGAACTATTAGGCACTACCAACACGCGTATTTCCTCTCTGTTTTCATTAATAATAATTATAAATGAAGAACTAAAATTTATCCATTAAATTACTGGTAAAACTTAAACAAAATAAAAAGATAAGTTAATTTGATTTAACGTGGTTATAAGACGCTTGCGATACATGACATATTTATGAAAGATCCAGACACGTCATACATGGAGTGATTGTTCAAAGGTTTGATTCAAAAAGTGTGAAGGTGTTTCAAATAGATTGTAGCTTTCATGCCCCACGTGGGAAGGTTAGCATGTCTGTTTCCCAGCACGGTATTACGAGGTTCGATTCGCGGCGGCGTCTCTGAAGAATTTTCGCGCACATGAAATGTGGCGGATATTGCCGGTCTGTTTTCTATTCGGTTTTCTAGGGGTAGTTGCGTTCCCCCCTCCATCATAGTTTAGTCTCATCACGGAGTAGAATAGTACACAGAGATGAAATGACGTGGCGGTTGTTATGATGTTGACGGGTCCATTCTCCGATTGGTTGCGCTGGACTCTCCGAAAGCGCCTCGTGTCTGATAGCTTTACTTCGTGCTACGAAGGATCTCCTATTGACAGGGTTGCTGGCTAGTGAGTAAATTACCGAATGCTGATTGGCGAACAGCGTTCCCAAATGTTTCTGGCCAGTATCGCCATTTTACTGGCGTGTGAAGCTGGAGTTTGTGTTATAAGAGGCTGTCACAATTCTACAATCTTAATAATTAATAGTTCGGACATTTTTCTGCCAGTTTTTAATGCAACTAGCAGCCCGCTATTGCTTCGCTCAGGTTTCATGGAGTTATTGAACTTACTTACTTACACATGCGACTACCCGTGAGTACCCGTAACTACCTGCAACTATCTGTGACTACCCGTGACAACTTGCGACTACCTGTGACTACTTGCGACTACTTGCGACTACCTTCGAGTACTTGCGACAATCTGCGACTACCCGCGACTACCTGCGTTTACCTGCGACAACTAGCGTCAACCTGCGACTTCCTTGCGACTACCTACGACTACTAACGACGACTTGCGACTACCTGTGACTGCTTGTGACTACTTGCGACAACTTGCTACAACCTGCGACTACCCGTGAGTACTTGCGACTACCTTCGAGTACTTGTGACTACCTGCGACAATTTCCGACTACTTGCGACTACCCGCAACAACTTCCGACAACCCGTGATTACCCGTAACTACCTGTGACTACCCATGACTACCTGCGACTACTTGTGATCACCTGTAACAACTTGCTACAACTTGCGCTACCCACGAGTTCCAGCGACTACTTGCGACTACCCACGACAACCTGTCACTACTTGCGACAACCTGCGACTACCTGCGTTTACCTGCGACAACTAGCGTCAACCTGCGACTTCCTTGCGACTACCTGCGACTACTTGCGATAACTTGCGACTACCTGTAACTGCTTGCGACTACTTGCGACTACCTGCGACTACTTGCGGCTACCTGCGACTACTTGCGACTTCTTGCGACTACTTGCGACTTCTTGCGATTACCTGCCACTACTTGCGAATTTTTTTTATTAAGATACACAATCTCTTCTAACATTGTTTCAATTTTTCTTTAATTTTTTTTGAGAGCATGCTTAGAAATCTCAAAGAAGCTCATTTTTATCCGACTTGTTTTAAAAATATTGAAATTTCTCAAAGATTTTTTTAAGTTAAACATAGCCTGGGTCCATCTGGTAGTATGTAGTTTTCTAACAGTGAAAGAATGATAAGAATCGGCCCTATAAATTCCGAGATTACCCGAAACATATAAACAAACAAACTCACAATACCTCTTTATAATATTATTATACAAGTATAGATATAGATAAGTGTAAGAATGGGCAAATTTGTTAAACATTTGCTTTTCTGATAACTTCACAGGTTCATTTGACCGATGCATGAATAAAATAATCAAGCTCATGGCAATGTTAATGTTACTCTGGTGGAATAATACACGATGTGAATTTACGTATATCTTAAGGTGGCCGCCATGTTGAATAAATTTTACACGTCTGAGACCTAAAAGCGTGGGGGCGCTAGGGGCGACCGAGACATGAGCATCAGCTCTCTCTTCGCCTCTATGCGCAAAACAATGAACTGGCGTGCACTCTTGTCGTAGATAACGCACCTCTGAGACTTTCAGCGGAGACCCTACCATTTTATGACGCAATAATAAAAATTTTGGCGTGATGCAAGTCCCTATTCCTTTTTTAATGTTTTGTACCGGAATGGTCATACCTAAAAACTACCGTGAATTCACCTGTTTGAGCCAATTTCACTATCGCAAAAGCGTGCTTTAGAGAGAAATGGAGGAACTGAAAAACGTATACATACACGTAACGATTCTTAAATGCTCTTCGTAAGTAGGCCTCACTCAGACACGTTGGACAGTTTTTGGGGAAAAAAAAAAAAAACGTTTTCTGCTGAGCTCTGCACACCGTTCGGCGTCCTACCCAAGCGGATACCTTAAGCAGGGCTTACAAAAGTGCTCAGTTTATCGTGGATGTGAACAGCCTTTAGAACGATATCAGTGGCCTTATGGGCTGCATACTTAAACACAATGGGCTGTAAAAAAATTGCTTACGGCTTTTAAAAGCGTTTTGATAACTGGGAAACAACTGTACACATACCGCTCGCTTTCAGATTAAGTGCTCCGTTTTCTACCCGCCGCGCCGGGTTGAATGTAGATACAGCGAGATCGCAAGCAGCTGCAAATCCTTCTACCCCGGAGGGCATCAGTAAGGAAGGAAAAAACGTTATCTGTAGTCACAGAGTGCGGGCAAACCAGCCTGTGCCATCCCAGGTAGAATAATTGGATTATATGTCAGAGACTCCAACGACCAACTCTATCGGGGATCTTCGTGTTTCATTCCTACGCGATGCTCGTTGCACTGCCCGCACAACGGCACCAACGTGATTCATCAGGATCGTTAGGCGAGTTGTATCCCTGCCATTTTGATATTTTTTTGTTTAACCGTAGCTAATTTTTCAGGCCAAGTATGTGAAAACGAGGACTGCCAGGGTCGTAAATAGGAAGATTATGGTGAGTCGAGCGAAAGGGCACGGGGCACAGGCGCCAGGCACCGGCCGACGTGTTGTGACGTCACTCAACCTCCATATTGAAGCTGTGTGACCTCTATAATGGCCTTGACCTTGACCCCACTTCAGTGACCTTGAAATAACCTGAACCCAAAAAATCCAAACAATTGCAGAATAATGATATAACCCCCAAAAAGTATAAAAATTAAATAAAAAAAAAATGAAAATTATAAAACCAAAAAATATATTTTTAAAAAGGTTCATGTAGAAGGTCCGGGGTTCGATAACAGGCGGATCTACAAAGCTCACAACACGATAAGCCCTCGCCAGTTTGACCAGTGTCCATATTGTCAGTAATGTTAGGTGCCAATGACCTTGACCTCGACCTTCAACCTCGATCTTGGATAACCTCGAAACCGAAAGATTTGAAAAAAAAATCACAAGAAATTTGAAAAAATAAAAAAAAACTGAGGTAAAAATTTTACTTCCATAACCTGACTTCACCTTGGATCCAGGTGACCATGACCTTGACACAAGATTTTGACCTTGGCTGACGTAGAACCCAAAAAATTCGCACAATTGTTTTGAAAATTTCCCAAAAAATAAATAAAAACTATTAAAATATTTAAAAAACTAAACAATATTATTAAAAATTCATTTAATACATTAAAAAAATTTCAAATTTCGAATGTTTTAGTTCAGAAGGGATGGGCGACTGGAACCGACCAGCCACCATGATATGAAGTCACCAGACTACAATATTGAATCTAAGTGACCTTAAACTTGACTATTGACCTTGACCTAGGGACTTTGTATCACCTTTAACCCAAAAATCACGAAATTCTTCAAATAATTAAAATAAATATAAACTTCCAAAAGTTTAAAAAAAATTATAAAATAATAATTATTAAAAAGTATATTTCAAAAACTTACAAATATGGAGGTTTCCTCAGCACCACGTCCAGCAGACGATTGACATTCGTCAACGTTTCTCATTGGTTAGTTTGTCGGTTCCCTCCAATTTCTCCATCAGTGTTTCTCATTGGTTGACTATTTTTTCTCGCTTCACCCCCTGAAAGTGTTTTCTATTGGTTCATTACTCACACTCGTTCGACCCGCCACCAATATTCCTCATTGGTTAATTAGTCCACAGGTATTCACATCTCACAACTTTGCTCATTCCGTCATATTCAACCATCTTGTTTACTCGTTTGTCATTTGTTTTAATTTTCAACACATAGATCGTGCTAGTGTATTAATTATAGATTTCATCGCCAAAGGAGTTGTCGATTTAGCTACCATGTTGGGGGTCGATCTTCAATTTATCCTATTGACATTGAACTAAAAAAATATAGAAAAATCTCATTCCATGAAATTGTCAATTACCAGCTGGTCACAATGAGCCTGCCCTTGCCTCAGCTCAGGTGGGTCAAGCTGGGTCCAATCCAAAATCATATAGTTTCAGGAGAAGGTAGCTACACTACGCCAAAACATAAGGCACAGAAAAACCTTTTGTTTTTTTTTTCTCTTCAGAATTTACTAAGGATCCAAAATCAACACTTCGCAACAACTGTAATTTTCCTTTACATAAACTAGAGGTCCACAATACAATCCACTCTATATCTGGACACAACTCCAACTTGCCCCTTTTGAATCTTAAGATGCACTTACAACATCAAACACCCAAGCAAACTAGGGCTCCTATATTGTCCGCTTAAAAATTACTCTGGCCCCCAAAAGCCACCCTAAAAATTCTCATAAACTTCACTTTGAAAACAAAGGCTACAACAGTAATTTAAAAATTCCCCTCTTATGCTCAAGAAGTTTCTCATGAAACTTCCGTTCTGGATAAAACCCCATTAAAATTTATAAACAGCACGAAGTAGTTTCTTAGTCTTTCCAGCAAACTTACCAAGGTTTTAAACATCTTTCCCCTTATAACACACACACTGGAACTCGCTGAGGTTTGGCTTTAAGTAGGGGTTCACTCTTACTAAACAATTCCCACTTACTGAGCCTGAACAAACTCCATCAACGAAAACCATCCTCACAGTCGTACTCCACATCTGAGCTTTCATACAGGTCATCATTCAGGTCCAGTACCCATGAATACTCTTCCCACCGGTTATGGCTGGTACTGGGTCTCCACACTCTCATCTCCACTCTACAAACTCAGGGCGAGGATATTGTCCTCATCGGTAATCGAGGTTACCCTGAGCTGACTTTCAATCGTTCTCTCACACACACACCACTGACAAAGGAGTAGGGCTGAGGGTATTGCCCACACAATTTCCAGCAAACTGGCTGTACTTCCCTCTCCTTTACCAAAACACACCAACACCACAAACCACAACACACATATCCAAAATCTACCCTTAAAGATCCCTTTCTCACAGCATCCCAATAACCAAAATGTCCAGGTCTCTACCGATTCGATCTTTTATCGCTCCCTCGTAGCAGTCTCCCCAACCTCAACTTGCCGAATCGCTTCTTGACTCGAACGTCTCCTGAGTTCCCAACGAATCTCACTTGAGGAAACGCCTCCCTTAACACTGTCAATGGCCTAGTACCATTACAGGCGCCTCACATTCATTTCTGGGTCTACCGCGACGACGAGTTCACAACCACCAACACGCCGCACCGCGTGACCAAGCTTCAAAACTCCATTTCGCATTTCCTTGTTCATTGCCGTAAATACTGCCAGCTAGATAAAGTTGTCTCTCACACATGAGTTCTCCGGCCCCTACTCCGCATAGAAAATCCGTAAACTCTATAAACATCCTTCCAGACACAGGAAACGGCTAAGTCCACCAACGCCATGCACCGAAAAGTCAAAGTCCCGAAAAACTCCATAATTATTCACTGTGGCATTCGGGTTCCATCTGCCATAAACTATGTCACCACTCGTAGTGGCTTTCCAACAACATAGTCCCAGAAACAATACGGCGACGAAATTCTAAGTCCCGATGCTAGGAACCCTGCTATCTTCCACTAAGGCCGAATTCTCCCAGTCATTCATCTAAGTCCAACCCCGACGACCTGGTTATTTTTCAAAGTCCACATCCTACTATCGATCGCAGCGACCTCTACCAGCATACCGACGTCCATTTACTTATCTAGGGATCTGCGAATCAGCATCCCATTCCAAGGGCTGATAACTACTCAGACCCAAGGAACCCCGCTCAATGGCGGGCGACGAATCCGCAGACTAAGACTCGCGCCACTCTATATATACTGGCCGCCCATCCCTACTCAAGCATACCCCCTCCCAGAAGCCAGATCCCTGCTTCCCCTATACGCCAACAGCGTGCTCTTTACCTTCCCCGAGTGTGCTCTATTCGCTCGCCATGCCATCTACAATTACACAAATACTCGGTAAGCCCACGAACTCTCCCCGCCAATAGGAGCTTAGCGCACGAACAGAAGCCGAGTCCTGATAACACTGCACCTTGCCAAACACTTATGATTGGCGGGTTGCCCACTTACAAGCGTCCCACTGCAACATAATAGATTTCAATTCAACCCCATTCCTCTCACTCAATTCGGGACGAAAAACTCCTTCATGAGGGACCATACCGACTACCAATACTAATAAACGACTGACTGCACACAAGACAAACTCCACCCAAGACTGGTTCCTGACGAGACTAACTTAGCCCAAGACTAGCCTCTGCCAAGACCAGTTCCTACAAAACAGAATAGACCAACCGACAAGAACAACCTGCCATAACACCCACCTATACGAACAAACGATGATGGACGATCTCGATAAAAGTCTCCTAATAAGATTATCAGAGTTAACCTCTTCGCAGAAACTTCGCAAAGAGTCATGCTAACTTACCAAGCCAACTTACCAGACCAACTGACCAAGCAAACCAACTAGTTGGGAAACAATCCTCAAAAATATTCCCCTTATTTAATTCGTTCGTCATATAGAACTCAGTCGATTTTAAACGACACTAGTAAGGCATAACACTTCAAATCAAACTATAGCCCTGCTACTGCATGCACTCACATAGACACGATCTAAAACAGACTCTCAATTGATTGTTTACACAACTGGGATAATAATTCTTTTAGGGAAGCAGAAGGGACTGTATAAGAAACTAAACACACATTACTATATACACAAAATTATTTATTTACGTACTATTTACATTCTACCTTTCTAATTATTTTGAATATTCCATCTTTACAATTCTCAGATGTTTGCAGATCATTGATAGTAGCCAATAGTCTCATCTTATATAACCCCGATTCTTCAGTTTATCGATGGTTGAAGATATCTCAACAATGCGTGAGAGAGCCTCACGTTTTTGCAATTCATTTTCATATCTGAGTCTACCAACAATTTCATTCGGGTCTTCGGGAAATACGTAACGAGCGTCATTATTACATTCTGCCTTCTTCACGCCACTTGTCGAAGGAAACTCGATGGTGAAATGTGTGGGAACATCGAGAGAATCATCAGCCTTCTCATCAGATACTTCATCAACATTGTCTTCATAGTCATTATCATCAATCCTGCCAGCATGGTCGTCTTCACCTCTTGTTTCATCCTCAGTATCGAGTCTACTTTTCTTTGTATGGGTAGCAAAGCCATCATCAGTATTTAGAGCCGACAATTGTTTATTCTGGAGTTCGTCGATATCACGCGAACGTCTTGCAAGTGTACATAGCACACATACTGACTCTACGAAACCTCATAGGTCTCTCATTCCGTCATAATCGTCTGTGGAATCAGTACCCATCGATGCAGCAGGAGGTATTGACGACATCACTTACTGGCTCTCAAAAGACGAATCCTTGCAGAAGTTGATGCGGTTCTTCAATATATCACCTTGCATAAACTGCTAGTGCCCATTGTCGCAATGCTTCATCGCGCGAAAGGGACTCTTCGTACATGCAGTTCTCTCATGTCGCAAAGCATGGCGGCTTTTGCTGAAGTTCTTTCCACAGTAGCAACACTGTTTTCCATGTAATTTTCCAGCAGCGGGAGAGGGTACATTCATAGAGGTAAGCTCTACAGTAGACTTCGTTCAATTATTGGTTTGCACCACCTTCATGAAAAAAAAAACGAAGTAATTTCCACAGTGACAACATGTATGTCTACTTGGCATAGCTATGGCCTTATATATGTGTGTGTATATATATAAATTACTAACGCAACTAATCAATTAATCAGGTTTAAGCATTTTTCATGCTTCCATTCATACAGTCATTTTTTATAGTTCCTTAATCTCGTTACGATGCAGTTATATCTTCAACAGTTTCTTCCAGACACGTTCTTCGCTCAGTTTGAAATCATAGCCACACTTAAAGTAGACGACTAACTCCTGCCAGACCGAACCATCACAATCAGCACCGCACTTATAGGCTATTAACAGTAAAGTGAGCTCTGTTTGAAGCCTTCTCATTTGGAATAATAACCAATAAATATATTTGGTTGTAGCCTTAGACGTTAACTTTCGAGTACGGTGAAATATATACGCTGTGTTTACTACTTACATGGCCATGTTTATTTTTTTTTAAAAAGGCGGAAAAATACAAAATGGCTGATATGAAAAAAAAAAAAGTAACTAGAGCCTGAAAAGTGCTCACTTTATCGTGAACAGTTATAGCAGCTTGTTAACAATACTTGGGAAAATGCAGGAGGACAAAGCAGACGACGCAAAATAACGAGAAGAGTATCTCGACTGGGCAGAATCACAGCGGGACGTGCTAGGACGACTTGATGCTGTGTACAGGCAAGGAGATAACCTGCCAACATTCATGTACGTTTTGTCAATAAATGCGTACCGTAACTAAATATGTAGTATTTCTTACGAATGATGTTATGGAGGAATGGTAATGTTGACAAAAACTATATATTAGGAGGGAAATTGTAGTTTTTGCGAAAATCTGCAGGGTGTACCCACCAGGAATAGAATTTAGCTCGGTGGGGGGGGGGGGGGGAGCGAAGCAGCGGTTTGGTCCGGCCAGCTCTTAGGCGCGATGCTACGTGATGGAAGACGCGCACTACGATATCTGCGTTAACTTTACCCCAAAAAAAGTAGCTACAAGAATGGCAAAACGTTTCTACCGAGATTGTATGTTATGTTTTGTAGCTGGAAGAAAGGTGTTTTCACAGCTGAGTGAGTGTGCCAAGATGACTTATTCCCTACTGGGAATCGACCCGGCTCAGCGGAGCTGCTAAGGAAGACTAACACTAGAAATCTCGGGCAATATCGCTCCTACGGAACTATATTTTTTACAATAGAAATTAGGATTTTTAAAAAGGAAGCTTTATATTTCGATAAACTTATATTTGAATTTAAAATTAATTACTTGGCTTATGGTTTTCTTAAAAAAAAAAAAAAAGTATTATTAGTCCGTCATTCTCTATAACCCACCAATGCAAAGAGATGAGAGGAACGGGTTGGAATGTCTCGACTACAATCACAGCGAACTTGCGAGAGGCAATTCTGCTTTGAATGACCAATAGAATTCCTGCAAACGTACATACGTACATACATATTCTCATCGACAAACGTTAAAAAGTAATGCAACATTTACTTAGAAACCGTGGGAAAGTCCTAACAGTGGAACTTTTTTTTTTCATTATGAAAAAAAAAATTAGTGATGTGTAAGTCCTCGTCGCACCGGATCGATTCACTGATTACCAATTAATTCTTTATACATCACTACACAAAAAACTGCAAAATTCACGTCGCGCCAAAAACATACCGCATTTTTTTTTACCAACAAGATTAAAAGTTTTGCACAAATATGTAGGACGCAATTAGTTAGATCTTCGCGTAATCCCTATACGCTTGCTCAGCTGGGCACCGGCAGCCTTGGCGCTTGTCCTCGCGACGTGTGCACAATGCAGTATCACGTACACGTACATCATCAGCTGACGGCACACTCGCTTCTTATAGGCCGTTCACGGTAAAGTGAGCACTCTTTGAAGCTGTTTCATCGGACATAATAGCCAATAATACATTTAATTGTGGCCTCAGACTTTTGGTTTTGAGTATAGTGAATTTATACACTGTGTTTATTACTAACATTGCAGGGTTTACATTAACAAGTGGTGGAAGGATATAAATGGGTCGAAAGAAAAAAGTAACTAGGGCTTCAAAAGTGCTCACTTTACCGTGAACGGCCTATACTAGGTCAGTCGCAGGAACACTAAATGGAAAATGCATTTAACGATGTAGGGTGTCTTTTTTTTTTAAAGTAAATTTATCGAAGACGTACGCTTATATTTAACACACACACGGTTTCCTGTGCTCGTTAAAAGCGTATGGTGAGTTTCCTAAACAAATAAAGCAGCAGAAGCGAAATAACATTTACTTAGCAATAGACTGGAGAAGCTGGTCAGGAAGCAAGAGGCCGTAGAGGAGAAGTGCTCGGAATCGCACGAAGCAGATTCAAAAGACAGAATTGAAGGAAGCAGGTGCGTTTCTAGCTTATAGTAGATTTTGCGAACTATGTTCCTCGTATAACACCACGAGTGGTCTATGTCCCTTCTCCGCAGTAATCAATATACGACGATTTGATGGAAAAATTTGCAGTATTTGCAACATTTCCCGACAAAACAATTTTAACACAGTTATGCAATTACGAGAAATATTTTTTTTTGACATTGTTAATTTCGAATTTTTTTTAAGTCGAAATTTTTTAAGAAAATACCCTAAAATTTGTATTTCCCCTCCCCCCTCGTGGTGGGTATCGACAACAGCTGCTAGGGGAAAGGCTCATTGGCCGGAAAACATTACAACTCAAATTTCAATTCCACTGACGACTAATATGGAAATTATGCAGGAAATTCCCTTTGGCTATGCCCTTGTGAGCTTTACACGATGAATAGAGAAACGTTGTAGCTATTTCCATTGGCTGAGCAGCAGTTCTGAACAAAGTTCGGACGAATGGCAATGCGGGTGCCCCCCCCCCCCTCCCGGCCGTAATGATGCGTGCTGCTCTGTACGAAGTTCAAGTTGCGCAAAAGCCAATTAGGAAGCTCGGTGGGCATGGTGGGGTACTGTCTGTGGCAAGGACCTAGACATGGTTCAGTACGAAGTTCAAGTCTGCAACAACGAATAGTAAAGAATGGTGGAGCCAATCCGTAGTTGGAACAGTTCATGGTGGGGGCAGCGCTGGATGGTTCAGTACAAAGTATACGTTTTTTCAACGACCAATGGTGAAGTATGGTGGGGGTGCGATTTGGTACTAGGCACTTTTAGAGCTACGTGAAAACACAGTCATTACAAAAAGTTTCCGTTGGGTACAGTTTACTTAGGAAGCGAGGAAATACTCCGAGGGACCTGGCTATATATGTATGTATGTATGTATGTGTGTATATATATATATATATATATACACACACACATGTATATATATATATATATATATATATATATATATACACACACACGTACATTTTAAAGCGAGATTATTAAACAAACTATCAAACCTTTGGTTATAGAGGTAGGACTACATAATTTTATTTTAAAATATGGCGAATTAATTTTAACTTCCGAACCACACACACCCCACTTAGCACCACACACACACCACAATCAGCACCATATGCACCACAATCAGCACCACGTGTACCACAGTCAGCACCACACATGCCATAATCAGAACTACATACACCGCAATAAGTACCATACATACTGCAATCAGCACCACATGCACCACAATCAGCACCACACACACCACAATCAGAACAAAATGCACCACGATCAGCAGCAAACACACCACAATGAGCACTACAATCAGTACCAAATGCACCACAATGAACACCACAATCAGCACCACATGCACCACAATCAATCCACACACCAATCCCCACAAATCCATGTGCCAATTCACACACCAATCCACTCTAATACACATCAGTCCACACCACATGTTTCTGCTCATCCAATGTGTGATATAAAACCAGCAGAATAAAATATGTACATTGTTAACTAATTACGGTTAGTTTTTTCTCTCTATAAACTTGCATGTGAGGTTTTCTTTTTCGTGTGGATTGTTACGAAATTGACTTAGGTGTAAGGGATTCAACATTTTAATTTGTTTTATTATAAGTTGTTTCACATTTGATGTGTGCCTGTATATTGGCATTATTGACACAGTAAATATGTATGCTAGAATTGGTGTTTTAAGCGTGTAATTTTCCAAGTCTTGTTAGCTAGCGTGAAGCCACCGGTGGACGGACAGCGCGCTGTAGATAGCTGCGAGCGAGTCGCCGCTGCCTGCGTGTACAACCAGTGTTACAGGAAGAGCAAAGTACAACTCACGGCTGCCAACTCGTGAATACTGTACGTGGTACCAACCCACACCTGCTGTCGCCATCGCTGATGCCGTTAAAACGACACGTCTAACATAAATGACACGTCGTCACCTAAAAAAAGGTTTTTTTTTTTTTGTCGTCAGTTGGTGCTACAGATTCCGTTTCTCGTGGATACTCCGCAACCTTATTTAATGGAATATTTGAAATTATCAGTGTGCTCTAGTGGACGATACTATAAATAAGGGGCCAGTAAATGTAATATGATGACGAAGGGGGCTGTAAAGGGCTGGAGGTCTATCGACTAATTAGTGAACACGAGTAATTGACAGATGAAATAACCAATAATAAAAATTGGCATTGGTGGTAGTAGAGGGGCCTCCGGAAATGTAGGTTTTATAATAATTGTGGAAGTAATTTTTTTAAATAAGCTTTTAATAATTGTTTTAATAATTTTTTAACGATTTGTATATTTTTGGTGGACTTGTTAGAATTTTTTTGGTTCAAGACAATTCAAGGGGTCTAGGTAAAGGTCATGGGCCAAGTTCAAGGTCACCCCTATCCAATATTGCGGTTCGATAACATCATAACATGTCGGCCGTCCGGCGCCTGGAGCCTACTCCAGAATTCGTTGCGCCAAAGTCCCCTTTCATATTCTACTATCTCCCCTAAGTAGATTTCTGGAAGGTCACAAACAAAGTGTAACATCATAAAATTGAGAAATATACATATTTTAATTACTTACAATCTAATTTCATGCGTATTCTTTTTCTTAATTTGTATATAAATTTACTGCTCAAAAA
The DNA here is from genome assembly GCA_029891345.1 of Dryococelus australis. Classification (NCBI taxonomy): domain Eukaryota; kingdom Metazoa; phylum Arthropoda; class Insecta; order Phasmatodea; family Phasmatidae; genus Dryococelus; species Dryococelus australis. The sequence goes on along the minus strand of CM056993.1, from coordinate 297,289,779 downwards.
ATTTTCTGATTTTAATTTGTCGTAAACGCATTTTTATGTCTTTCCAGGCTGCAGTTTTTGTAATGTGTTTAGAAGGCCCTAGTTTATGAGCAGTTGTTGATTCGTTGCCATGGTAACTAAGTGACGCGATGAGCAATTCTCGCCTCTAGCACTTAGGTGATTGGTCAATTTTCGACGGCGTTATTTAATTAAGTATTTGAATAGACGTTTCAGCTATCTTCGTTTTCTACGGCAGGACGCTAACCCGCGTGGGTTTAGCGCGCAGGGATTGTAATTTGGTTTTAATGCAAGGACCCAAGTTAGTACCTGTAAACAGGCCGGTCTCGAAGGAGACGAAGACGCGAGAGAAATATTAGGAAGAAGCAGGCCTAATGCACATTCCATGTCTAAAGTTATTTAGTTACAAGACTACTAATTAAAGTTCACACTTTCTTGAAACGTCTCTGCTGAGTTTTGATTTCCAGTAGTAAGTAGATGTTATTTCCTAGTGATAGTCTTGTCTTTAATATTTAAGTTTTGTTTTGTTATTTGTGAGTGTTTTTCAGTTCCTAGATAGGTTGCTCTGTCACAAAAGTTCAACTAAATTATTTCATGCTTTGAAAATCACGTGCTTCAAAATAGTGAACATTATAATTTCTTCTTCGTACTCAAGTGTTATAGAACTTTCTTTAGACATAGCATTTAAAAATTTATTCTGAATGAAGTCTGGAGGTGTAGTACACAAAATATAAATGGCACTATGGTCTTTTGGAATGGGACTGTGTAGTTGTACGATTGCTTGTAATGCGCTAGATTGCTGAGTTCTGATTTTGGTAAACTATGTTTGTGAAATAAATATGTCCTTTTATGAATGCAAAACCACCCGTTGCTTACGTGTCGTTTAATTTAAGGTGCTCAAGTCAGACGGTATTTTCAACCACAAGATACTAAATAAACAGCGAGTTGGTCCGCTGCTACGAAAGACTACTTTCAGTGGAACATGTTTTTCAGTAATAGAAAATCCAATTAAACTATTATGCCAGTTATAACAACGAAAATAATTCACACGACTCACATATTCTCGGATCCAATTAAATGATACTGAATTTAATCGAAAATAAGAGATAAACAGCGATAACATCTACGTATACGCTACATTATAATGAAGGACGCTTCCCCTTACAGATCCTCAGTAGGAGAGGCAAGAGCCATAAATCAAGTAAAAGGAGAAGGTGGCATAGAATAGCGATAACGCTGAGAACACGAAGTAGATTGTCATCAAACACGCGCGAATAAGGACAGCGGCGTAACCTGATACACAACATGATTGCTACCGGGTTTCGCTGCGGAATCTTATCACGACATCTTGTGCCAGCTGTGTTCACTAACTGGGTTGTCATGCTGGCCGAGAATACAGAACACAACAGGGAATTGTGTTTGTTCTATTAAGAGTGGGATGGACCCCCGCGTTTTTTGTGAAATAGTTGTTTGCGCGAATACGCGTATCTCAATAAATAAAAGTTCTGAAAATACGATTTTTTGTATAAAAAAAAAATCTATGCCCCTATTTTTTTTTTTTTTTTTTTTTTTTTTTTTTTGTCATCTAAGTGTATTCTCTGAGAAAAAAATCGTGAGAATTGTGAGCTTTCATGACGTGCAATAAAGTCCCAGTGTTACAGATCAAATTTGCACAGTACAGCTTTACGACGGAAACACTGCACGCCATGCGCGTAGTGGCGATGAGGCGCTGGGCGTGCGTGTTAGTAAGAGGGCCCTGGGCAAAAAAAAAAAAAAAAAAACCTGCATTTTGTGATAAAAGCATGAAACTTGGCACAGAGAAAGAACATTAATTTTGAATCATTTTTAGATGTGGAGGCATTAAATATTTACATTACATTACAAAATGGCGGCCGTTGATCGAAGCTGTGAAAAAAGAAAACTAAAGTTACGCTCTTTTTGATATAAATTATTTTTTCTTAGATTTTAATAAGAATTTCGAATAAAATTGATCACAATACAGTCAAACCAATGAGAGCATTCATTTTATAAATAGCGGTCTCTTATTACCAAAGTTAGTTAAAAATATTTGCATAGCTTTGGATTTCAGCAGTTGTATTATTGTAAATACATACATATAATTACATTTTCTAAAAGAAAAAAAGTATATCAGCTATCAAACGTGGACCCTAAATATTACATGACACCATCTTAATACAAAATTGTGCATGGAAGATGAGGTTTTGATCATTGTTTGAAGCCGTGTTTTAGGTTTCGTTTGGGAATGTCGTGTAGACAATACACTAACATTTAGAGTTCAATTGTAGATAATGCTGGAGATCATATAAAATTACCAATTTTGAAGGAAATCTATATTTCATGTGCACAGTCATATATTTTTTTTGTTTGTTCCAGAATGAAGACTAAGCATTGAAATTGCATCAACTTCAAGAAAACTTGTTTATGCTCAAGACATTTCATCAGAAGTAGATTGGACTCTCTGTGTTCTGGGTCAAAAATGTACAAAATAAAGTTTAGCGTGCCCTGCAAGTAATACAAGAATATCGGACAGATACCGAGGTTAAGAAGTTCTCGCTGAAAATCTTTCAAAACTGCAGACTTTGGTTGTGCTACCAAGTTGCATACGTTCGGACAGATTAAAATTGAACAATTTATATATATGTGAGACATTTATTGCGAAAAGTGCTAAGTGGCATAAATCTTGTAGTTTGAAGTTTAAGAACACAGAAGTAAGAAGAGCAGAAGAAAGAAAGAGAAAGGAAATGTCTGCCGAACATCCCGTTGGCTACAACGATGGAGATGATACTCCAGTGAGACCGAAGAGGAACAAATCCAGTATACCTTTTCCAGATCTGTATTTCTCTTGCGATAAACCCTCAGGAAATGGGCGAGATCTTCACAGAGTCTTAACAAAATCCGTGGATAGGAGAATATGAGAATGTGTATAAAAAATAGGAGACAGTATACTGGCTGCCAAGTTGGCAGAAGGTGATGTGATAGCAAGAGAACAAAAATATCACCATCTCTGTCTTGTGAATCTGTATAACTCCTGTAGAGACACAAGTGATAGTTGTGATGATAATATTTACTCTGTAATTAGAGGGATTGCCTTTTCGCAAGTAATTTCTTACATTCAGAATGTGAGAACCGATGCAGGGAACAACTACCCAGTTTTCAGAATGCCTGCTCTAGTTGCCCATTACACAGTACGATTAGATAAGTTATGCCAATTGTATAATTTATTGAATGATGATGTTCGCGCTAATGAGGTTCATCGTACCAGGATAAGAGAAAAAATATGTCTCACTTTGGAGATATACGATCAGAAAAATCTGGTAGAGAGTATCTTCTTGTCTGCGAAGGTGCTGTAGGTGAATCCATTAGAATATCCTGTGAAAGCTATAATGAAGAAGCCTTAACAAGTGCAATAGCAAATTCTATTCGTGGGCGTATTTCGATGTCTAAACAGCAATTTCAAGGTGAATTTAGTAAGACATGCTAGCAGGAAGCAATTGATCCTCTTTTATTAACGTTTATCAATACCCTGTGTATGGTTCAAACAAAATTAATACTCCTCCTTCCCAATAACTGCTTAAAATCTGCCAGTTGATAACATTTAATACGTAGACAATAGGGACGAAGCAAAGTGCGCGACATCAAGTGGACAGGGAACCACCACTCACCGTCTATTTGGCAACGAAAGTTCATGCACAGAATATAATAAAAGAAATCGTGGACATAATGCATAGTTTGGGCCTCTCTATTTCCTATGCGAGACTTTTAAGAATATCATAAATTCTATGTGAGGTATCAGTCAAATGTAAGAAGAAAATAAGGCAGTGTTTCCTCCGAATTTCCAGATGTAATATTTACGACTGCTGCATATGACAACTTGAACTACAATCCTATTAGCCCAACAAGTAATGAGTCATTTCATGGTACTAGCATTCCATTGTTTCAACACGCAGTAGAACAAGGTGGTTCGACTATATAAAGGATACTTCCTATCCTTAAATCTTCGAAACGTGTTTCTCGACTTCCATGTGAAATATCATTTGTTGCCCCGGCATATCTGCCAGTAAAAGAACCACCACTCCCAGACATTGATCCTGTTGATAGAAATATTATGCTGTCTGTGGGATCACTAGAAGATGAATACTTGGAGGAATTAAAGTGGCTTTACAAATCTTTATCTGAGGACTCAGGAAGTAACATATCATGGTCAGCATTTAGTGCTTCGGCTGGAAACCAACAAATTTGTGGATCTTTAGTAGGACTTATTCCACTATTTCATGAAAACTCCAAAACAGCAGTAATTATGACTCATGGCATGGACATTATACATCAGAGTACGAACTTTCCACATCCAGGCCAGTGTGTTGTAATTGCAATGGACCAGTCATTATTTGCTCTTGCTAAAACTATACAGTGGACATGGCCAAACAAATATGGAGAAAACGAAGTTTCCATTATGTTTGGTTCACTACATATAGAAACAAGATTTTCTCAAAGTTATTGGAAAGTACATGGATGGGAGTGGGTGGACTCAAATGTTGACCAGTGCTGGAGTTGTGAACCATGGAACAGCAGAATCGGTTCATTAAGGTGGCAAACATTGCCAAAACAAGACTGGCACATCAGATAAGTACTGCGTCATATCTATGTATGCATGATGCATACAAAAAAACTAATTTAATTGGGGCAAACGAATGTGAAGACAAAACATTTAGTGCGTGGAAAAAGGATAAAGAAACTGCTTTGCCGATGTTTAAGTACTGGAGTACTGTCCTTAAGTTGGAATTTTTAATGTTAATATTTGTGAAATCCCACCTCTCAGCAAACTTCACTGCTTACATAGGATCTTTGAAGGAGTTGATAACATGGTTTTTTGCTATAGATCATCATAATTACGCACGATGGTTGCCAGTCTATGTAAAAGATCTCCTTGTGGCAAAAAAAAAAAACACCCTAATGTTCACAGTGCATTCAAGCAAGGCTTATTTGTTGTGCAAAAATCCGAAAATGTGTTCTCTGGCATTGGACTGGAGCAAGCCCACGAACAGAACAATGATGTCATAAAAGACGATGGTGGTGCTGTTAGCTTACTTACAGATCCAGAAGCTTTAAGAAGATGGATGTTAGGTGGTCCTGAAATCACACAGTTAATTGCAGAATTTGAGGAATCTAATACCAGAATCAAAGAAACATTGTACATGCATCGTGAACAAACTCCAGGATTCCAAAACATGTTTGCACAGAAGGTAATTGCACTCAAGAACCAAATACAAGAGCGTGGAAATCCCTTTTTAGAGAAATCAAAGGATTTGTTTTCTTTAGAAACTGACATTGCTGTCAATAAATAAAGCGTGGAGCAAATTATGCATGCTGAAGAAGTTGGACAGAAGCGGTATCCAGTATATGTTGAGGACATAATAGTTACGAAGCAAGTGCCATTGTACTCCAGAATAAAGAAGTAAAACTTCCTGTTATTTCGATGTCCTAAAAAGATTCAGACATCAGTTCTCAATGTAAGGTCTCTGAAAGCTGATGTAGATTTATTCTCGAAGCTCTTCATAATATGTAACACCAGAAATTTGGAATTGGATGAATTTTTCGCATCTGAAAATCAGTCTTACCCACCATCACTTTCAGTACATGGAGCCTTACGGACGGGAAATAAGTCAGCTCTTCTACAGTGCTTAACAAAATGAAAGAAGCAATACCATAGTTGTCTCACATGTAGAGTTAGAAGAAGAAAATTAATTCAGTTTTATAGATAGTACTGATGACCAAGTAAAGTACATTAACAGAAAACATAAAAAACTGAAATAGAATGTTATGTTATTTTCTATGATGGACCTGCAGTTGTTCATATATGGCAGCCGAGGCTAGAAAATACTTTTGGAGAGTAATCTGACTCCTACAAGGAACACATTAAGTCAGACTGTGCTAAACTGGGTGCTAAAAGAGTTCATATTGTATGGGGCACGTATGATAAGGAAAGTACAAAGTCATATGCAAGGCACATGAGGGTAGTAGGGGAAAGGCGTCATATTACTCGCAAGGGATTGTTTCCTTTGAACTGGGCCACTTTCCTAAAAAATGCAGATAACAAGACAGAACGTTTTGCAATGCTTGCAGAAGATATCACCACTTACCCTGCTCTTGGTAACGTTACAATGTGGTCCACAAAAGGTTCAGATGTGCTTTCAAATAACATTAATCTTGACAAGGCTGCCCTAGCGCCATCAAACCACGAGGTGGCTGATTCTAGGATTTTTGTACACGTTTTGGATGCTGTTGCTAGTGGACGTACAAATATATGCATAGGAACAGTTGACACCGATGTTGTGGTGTTAGGCGTGTCATTCTTTCATGAACTTCGTGAACAGGGACTGAAAAAAATGTGGATCCAATTCGGAGCAGGTAGAGCGTGCAATAGCTGTTCATTCCATTGCATTAAAACTAGGCGATGACAGATCCATTCCGATGAGAGGTTTCCATTTATTTTCAGGCTGTGATACTACATCATTTTTTTCTGGCCGAGGGAAGGTAACAATGTGGAAGAAATGGAATGACTTTCCTGATGTAACTGATGTATTTAAATTAATATCCTACACACAGGAAAGCATCCCTGACGAGGTATTTGATGCATTACAGCTTTATTTAATTCCATGCTATTCATCAGCAAGTGACTTAGAGTCTGTGAATCAAGAAAGAAAAGTATTGTTCACCTGTGGGCAGAGAAATATGCTCAACATACCACCAACAGCTGATGCACTGAAGCAACACGTACTAAGAAGCGCATATTAAAGTGGACATAAGTGAAGCCAACTCTCTAAGCACATTGTTCTACCAGCGATATACAAATGGGGTTGGGCTATAATTAATGACATGTACGTACCGGTTTGGTCTACGCTTCCAGAAGTTTCTTGTGCTTTACGCGAATTTACCTCCTTCCAGTGCAAAAAAACCTGTGCAAAGAAAACATGTGGCTGTTACAAACTTGGACTTGTATATACACCAATGTGCAAATACTACAATGGAAAATGTAATTAGGTTGTATACAAACTTGTATGATATCGACACATCAAATAACTGCTTAACTTTTGCAATAATCTGATTTAATGTTTTATCAGTTACTTATTTGCTCCTCATGTATTGTGAGTGATATTAAATAGTATGTAAGTGTAGGGCCTACATATAAGATCATTTTCTTAAGTGTTGTCTTAAGCTATCTCTGTGCAAAGCTTTACATAAAAATTAAGTAGTGCACATAGCCACTGTTATTTGCCAAGTGTACCATAAAAGCATTAAAAAAAATTACTTATGTTGATGAAAATAACAGGTTTTTTTTTTTTTTTACACAATTACAATTGCAATTGTTGTATATAAATTTTCACTTAGATTTATATTGTTGCCCTCAAAGATGACTTTATAGTTTACAATTAATTATCTGCTTTTCCTTACCTTAAATACATGTAGCTATAAAATCTAAACATGTCAATAAAAAGTTATGAAAAATCAATTTCCTACCGCATTTCCCTAAGATTTTTATGGAAATAACCACAATGTTGTAAAACAGCTATGAGGATATATTATCTATAATTAAATTTCTGTTTACCTTATATTTTTTTAAGCAAAATGACTATCAAGATCTAATAATTATTCCCAAAAACAACAAAAAGTTAAATTTTGATCATCATTTTTCTAATGTCGGCCATTTCGAATTACAAAAAGATTTTTGAATACCTCCACATCTTATAATGTTCTAACATGCATGATCTTCAATCGTACCAAGTTTCATGCTTTTATCACAAAATGCCGTGTTGGGCTGTGTTTTCTGAGGCCTTTTACTATGTTAGTTTCGCTCGTATCGCTCTCCCTCGCTTCTTGACCTTGGACGCGCGGGTCCATCCCACTCTTTAAGTTTGCTTCAAGATGTGTGTCGTGCTGTTTAAATCATTTACAGCACAGTGTAACGTCCAGAATTCTTATTGCAATTCCCGTAGTCCTTATGGAATGGCGTCATTGCTATAGGACCGTGCACAATTTAAAATAAGGAAAACTATTTTTTCGTCATAAATATTTTAATAAATAAGATTTTTCACTTCCTGCTATGAGGAAGCATTGCGACGGCGATCGAAATTAGCATAAACAGGACACGTGTGTGTTCTGTTTCCTTGAGAATTTTGTGTTCTAATACAGGAATCTGTTCAGAAAAGATACAGCTGTGTCGTTATAGTTTAAAACACTTTTTTTTGCGGAATATTTAATATCGTAAACAGAGGACTAATTATAGCGATTTTTGCTGCCTTTGACATTTTACAACAACGACGTTTATGTTCCACAAAAAAATCTATAGATGGGCAACAAGCAGGAGACGGGTGGGGGGTGGGGGTTGCGATCTCAGCCGTCACCGGAAGGCGTAGTGCCATAAGGTTAACCTTAAGGGGTCTCGGACAGAATGATCACAGGGTGGCTTATCCCTTTCGCAGAGGAGCACACTAACTGGTGTTATCCCTGGTGCTGCCCACACTCCTCCCCCACCTGTCTGCTGTGCTGTGATTGATAGTTGTTGAGACAGGACATCAATTATGAGTTAAGCCCTTTTATAAACATAGTTAGTAATAAGTTCCGAACCTTTGAGGCTACAGTCGTCAAATTCATAACAAACACATCGTAGCCGACATCCATCACAGTGGTGAGATCCGTTATGCCTTAAACCCTTTCTGGCAAGGTCAATTATGCCTTAAGCCCTTTTATAAGCATAGTTAGTCATAATTTACGACCCACTGAAGCCTTCAAATTCATAATATATGTACTTTTATTTCGGTTTTTGACAAAAATATTTAAATAAAACTATTCCATAGATGAATTTCTTTTTAAATTTAGGATACATGATGTCTTACAATTAGACTCATGCGACAACTAGGGAGGCTATTAAAGGCCGTTGCCTCGTTTGAAAGCGGTGAGAATTTAGTATTGGAAAATGCATGTTAATGAAATTCGGCGTTTTGGCGTTCCTGTTAAAGATAGATATTTACCACCAGGGACTTACATACACGTTTCTTTGCTATCGAAGCCTTTTATAACATCTATGTATAGCCACTTTCCTGGTAAGATTAGAAAACCTAATAGTTAAATAAAAAATTACTGGAAAAAAACTATTTGTAATATTTGCATCGATACAGAGCTTGAAAATATTGTTTCTCATACTTAGGTTTTTGTTTCAAATTTATATCTTCAAAATACGCTTTAAAATGGGGTTTCATTAACATAACCAAATTCTCACTGCTTTCAAACCAGGCAACGGCCTTAAGGGTTCCGCCTGCCTGCAGCTATTTTGCGTGGTCAATGTCTAGGAGCGTGTGAGCTCTAAGGCCGACTCTTGCTTACTCAACACTTGCGGAATAGCCCCTACGCGCAAGCCGCTCGTCCAGTTTGCAGTCTTTCAATCGGCGACTCGCCTCAGCGTGAACTTAACAAGTAACCCTAAATTTTAATGGCACGCTGAAAAATATAAGATTATGACGCGTGTATAAAGTTCTAATGTTTGTGTATAGAACATTTAGCAGCTAAAGGCTGTTCACTTGTAGGCACGCTGTGTATTCTTGCGCCATATGTAAAATTAACATTTCCATGGGCCTCATCACTTTATTCACACGTCGGTCAAGTGAAACTAACATATTATTATAAAAGCAAATATTTTACAAATTTGCTTATTCGTACTTTCTTAAAAAAAATGCACAGAAAGTAAAAGACGTTTCGCTGCTCACAAATGTTTACGTAACACTTTTAATTCAATGTTTAGACATGGGACGTCTTTCCCTCTGACGTTAGAGGCTGTTCACGAAAAAATGAGCACTTTTGAAAGCTCTGATTAAGTTCTATTTGTATACACGTTGTGTATTCCTGCACCTTATGTAAAATTAACATTGCTACGGGCCTCATCACTTTATTCATGCGTCGGTCAAATGGAACTGTGAAATTATTCAAAAAGTAAATACTTTACAAATTTGCTCATTTTTACACTTCGGTGCATTAAAAAATTTCTTAAAGGAAAGAAGTAATTTTAAGTTATCACAAATGGTTACCTAACTATTTATTCCTCGTTAAGATATGGAACTACTGTCCATTCATCGTTGCCAACTTTGCTGGGCGCATGTCACTCAGAGCGCCTGTTAAAATATATGCAGGTAGGGGCAGTGACTTTTTTCTAAGGTTCATTTTTAAAGTGCTCACTTAATCGTAAACAGCCTTTACCAACTTTACTGGGCGCGTGCCTGTCAGTGTGCACGTTAAAATACGTGCAGGTAGGGGAAGTGATATTTTAAAGAGGTTTTCTGAAGTGCTCACTTTATCGGGAATGGCCTTTAAAACAGAATATAAAAAACTCCTATTTTAATAATTTTCTTTCACCAGAAATTAATTCTTGGAGTTCAAATGGGAACTTGAATCGTTTCTTTTGGTTTTAAATATTTCTTCTATGTTTTTCTTGTTCGGACACCACTACAAACTGTCCAAAATTTGTGAATCACGAGATTTTTTTATAAACCTCTGGAAATCTCCGTATGCGCTAGCTAGGCAAAAACGTTAACACCTATTGTCGCACTCATCAAAACTTTTCGATTCCAGAATTAACTATGTTGGGTATGTTGCAAAGTAAAGGGGGTTCATAGTAAACTAAGCACTTTTTAAAGACCCTCCTTAAAATCTTTTTGTATGCACATTGTGTATTCTTCCGCCACACGTATGATTGGCGTTTCCGGGCCTGATCACTTTATTCAAGCGTAAAAAAAAAAAACAGAAAAAAAAAAACTTATTTGAATATACACAAATGTTTCACTGCCACTTTTAATTCAAAGTAAAGAAATTGAACTTCTTTCCCTTCGGCGGTGCCAACCTTACTGCGCGCATGACACATAGTTTGCTCGTTACAATAAATGCAAGCACGGGCTAGCGACAGTTTTCAAAGGTTAGTTTCAAAAGTGCCCAGTCAATCGTGAACGGCCTGTAATGAAATTTACGTTGGAGATAGCACTTGTACCGAAAAACCCTCGCTTCTCTTTCAGAAATAATGAATGTCGTCAATGGCGTTCGTTTGTACTGGGTGTAACAATAAAGAGTTGTTTGCGGCTGCCAGGTCCTCCCGAGGGCTCTCGCAGGAAGACCCCGAGAACACCTGCACTCGGCTCCACACAAGGTAACCAAAGTATGCTCTTGTTCATCAACCCAGAAAATCAAAATACCACACTGACATGGAGTCATCGCCATTTCAATGACTAGGCAACAAGAAAAATGTAACATGTGTAAATGAACATTCAATTCAGTTTACTCCCTTTTATTTAGGGGAATATAATTCTTTCCTTTTTATTTAACACTTGACATAATTTGGTATTGCAAGAAGCTAATATATATCCATCCTAAGACTTCGAAGAGGTGATTATCAAATAAAGAAACTAGATCCCTTAAAATACACTCCAGCCTATATGGCTATTAAAAAGTCATTATATCTTACAAGTTATTATAGAATATATCAAATAGATGAGTTTCAAATTTTCTTCCAATGGAATACAAAACACCTTTAAAAATTTCAACTTTAACCATGCAGTTTTTTATTTTATTACTTTGGTCATTCGCAAATTATAACGAAATTTAAAGGAAATACGCAGAATACAAACAATAAATATTAGAGTTTGCATGAAATATTAATGAGATAAGATTGATCCCTAATTAAGATGCACTGTCAAAAGTCGCCAAAGGCGTAGTTCATTAGAGATGGAGATTTCAATAAAAATAAAAACTACATTTATTTGTTATTTACAAAATTAAATTACCTATCTCTACAACTGAAAGTTATTATTCACAGAAAGTGCAATATTTAATGCCAATTCTCAATTTCCATTAAATACCTTGTCACTGTTTTTATGCTTTCTAGAGTCACTTAATCCGCACTAACTATCTACACATATTCAATCAAACTGTCTTTAGCCATCATTCCAAATGCCTGTCACACGTACCCATCCAGTCCCACAGTCCCCCCAGTAGGTAGAATTTCTTTAAACCGTTAAAAAATCGCTGGTCACTGTTAAAAGAGAAAGGAGGAATTTTATTCAGAAGTTTTTTTTAACCGTTTAAAAAAAAAAATGTCATCAGTTTCGTCACTTGAATGTAGCAAAAGACGTCCTACAATTATTGGTCTCACTTGTATAGGTTATAGGTCTACATGTTACTATTTCCATTCCTCCTCCACAGCAGAATAATTTAAATTAATTTCTTAAATATCTATTTCCATTAAACAACATTACAACATCTATTATATAACACTACATGAATAATAATAATAATAATAATAATAATAATAATTTTGCCAAGTTCGAAGAATTGATTTGGTAAAGTGGGATTATGATGGAATAGAAATGTGTTTCAGAATGCAAAGTCTTTGCACTTTTCCAATTGGGCTTTGCAAATTCATACAATGGTGAAACGTAAATGGAAAAGGAAAATTAGAAGTGCAAAAAGTGAAAAGTTACTAAAATCTGTTGGTGGGGCTGGACCCCAGGAGGTAGGTGTCAGAACTGACGTTCGTAGTTCAGCCACGGGCAGTAATAGCAACGTGAGTTGACATTTTTGCGTGTGCGTGCAGTGGGGAAACATGTCCCCGTCACAGAATAAATGAAGCCTTTAAAACATGAGAGTGGTCACAAAACCGGCTTCTTGTGAATACAAATAAATTGCATGACGCGTATAGCAGTGGTGCAGCAACAAAGTGGATGGTGGTCCAGTGCTCCATTGACCCCCCCCCCCCTCACAGTCAGCGACGGGCAGTAATAGCAACGTGAGTTGATTGACATTTGTGCGTGTGCGTGCAGTGGAGAAACATGACCCCGTCACAGAATAAATGAAGCCTTTAACACATGAGAGTGGTCACAAAACCGGCTTCTTGTGAATAAAAATAAATTGCATGTCGCGTATAGCAGTGGTGCAGCAACAAAGTGGATGGTGGTCCAGTGTTCCATTGACACTCCCCCCCTCCCCGACCCCTAAGTCAGCGACGGACAAAACCACGCTAGTAGTAAGAAGAGACGGGAGTCAAAGTTTAAAACATGGAAACAAATTCTTTCAAATCTACTTTCTCACTAAAGGCTGTTCACGATAAAGTGAGCCCTATGGAAATCAACCTTAGAAAAAATCTCTGCTCCTACGGGTGTCCTGAGTGACATGCGACCAATTATTGGTAACGATGGATGGCAAAGTAGTTTCCAATCTTAACGTCGAATAAAAAGTGCATTCTGTTAACTTAAATGATTTCTTCAGCGTTCTGTTTTTTTTAAATTAATCTAAATATAAAAATGAGCAGATGTGTAAAATATTTACTTTTCTAATAATTTCACAGTTTCACTTGACCGACGCATGAATAAAGTGATGGGGCTCATGACAACGTTAACATCACATAAGGCGGAAGATTATACGACGTGCATATAAGCAGATCATAAGCAGAGCTTCCAAAAGTGCTCATTCTATTGTGAATAGCCTATACAAATGTAAGTGTATGTGGAGGTATTCACTACTCTGAAAAAAGTTGTCCTTCGGATATTACGAGAATAGGAGACATAGTTTTTTGAGGTGGCATCTACATGTTAGGGAACTGACGTTGCTTAGGCATGGAGGGGTGTGTGTGTGTGTATATATATATATATATATATATATATATATATATATATGTAGCTAGCATTCTTCGTTTATCGAAGCTATAAATGTTATTAGCCCCACCTTCTCTAGTTTCAAGATTGTAATTGCCAGATAATACAGAGGATTTTATTTTTAAATACACTTATATAAAATATTACAACTAAAAATAAAATATTTTCTTTTTTAATTTCGGCAAACGTACCCCCGCCCTGGATGTAACATTTTCAGAATATCTTCATATCATCACGAACATCACAATGTTAAATATTTCTCATATGGGTTGACAAATAATAAAAAAAAAGACAGCAAGCCTCATTTTTTCAATATGAAAGTAGGGTTGAAGATAGTGGTCTCATATTTGTGTTATCCCCGCTCTACTGCTCTGCTGAGATTAAGATTATCCTGCGATCTTGTTGTACAGCGAACGATATAATTATATTTGCTAACGTCTCGTCATATACACTTTTGTGTACAGAAAAATCCAAAAAATTTTAGACTCGTGTACTGCACTCACCGTTGTTAGTTTTGCTACCCGCCGCCGTTAGCAGCGCGTGAGACGTTTTCCCTTGGTCACTTGGAATCCACCTCCCTCTTCCTTTCCATTCCCCTCCCTAATTCCCCTTTATGGTGCGTCACGTATTTTAATTGTGGAGGGGGTCACTTGTCTGTCTGTCCGCTGTGCGTTCCACCTCAACGATTTGAACTGATCACTTCTACGACCAGCACAGTGCATTTAACGTATTTTCAGTGGTAACATTTCGAGAGTTTAGTTTTTCGTAAGCCTAGATGGGAAGAACTGATAAGTGGTTGACAGCATTTTTAATTATACGGGCACTAGCACGGTGTGTGACTTTAGTATTGCAGTGAGTGCTAAAGCAGGTTTCACGCGATGTAAGATGACTGCTAAACTTGCGCGAGATGCCGACTCTGCATGACAATTTCTTGCAAAAGTTTGTGTGAAAGGCACATAATGCACGAAATGAGAAGATAAAGCAGGTCCAATTTTTTTTCGTGCTAGGTGATGCAAGTTGTGGTTCTATTGGTCCTTGTATGCTGGTCATGTGACCTGTTGTAACATCAAACATAGAGTAAAAGATAATCATATTCTGAGGAGTGAGTAGAGAAATACAGAGAAATAAATCATTGCTGGAAAATAACTTTAGAACGTGGATTGGATTTCAGACAGTTTGCTGAGAATAAAATGGAAACAATTATATTTTGGAGGGATAGCTTTGAAGCAAATACCTTGTTGAAGCAAGCAACTTCATATCTTGTAGTATAATATCATGGCTGTTTGGTACTCACCAGGGCTATTGACTAATTTTTATTCGAGACAGTATTCATCTTATTTATCTGCGTGTGAACTCGTCTCGCACGAAATTTAGTTGGTATTCTCGTACGAAAAATGTCATGAAATCTTGCGCGAATTGCATCTTGCATCGTGTTAAGCTTGCTTAACGTAGGGAGCAAGCGGAATTTTGGTCGTGTTTTGACTTAAATACGTCTTTAAATTTGCGACCAAAGTGGGTGGCAATCCAGAAAACCCGATGATAACAGAATCGGGGGATACAGTTTGGCATTGCAGCTCCGAATTTATAGTCTACATTCAAAACTAAATTAACCACTCGATTGCTAAAGGATCAAATAATATGTTACGTTGAGTGAGAACTTGATAGCATCGCGTCGCGGGGGGGGGGGGGGGGGGGGGGGGGTTGGGAGGGGATCGCCATTTTTAGTTCGTTTCGCCGCATCTCATAACTTCCGCGTAGTATAACTTCTGACTAGAAGAAGCTACGACGTTCGTTTAGGTTTCAATCGACAGCTCTCGTCAAAATCAATCGACTTGATATATACAAATATTTGTGTGGCGTGGTAATGGTGAAATTGTGTAAGTTTAATGTAAACAATTAAGAAAACTTAACACAATGACGGCCTATATTCGTCAAAAAGCCAAGTCGAAATACAGAAATCGTATACGGTTGCAAAGAGCATCTCAAAAGCAATCCAGTGATACCCATACCAATATGATCGAGTGAAGCAGTGGTGTCAACGTAGACGTATTCACCCAAAACAAAGGGCCGTGTCCCCAAGACAGTCAAACCCAATTTTTTTGATAGATTATTTCGCCTTACACGTTTACAATTTAAGCGTATGTTTAAACACCGTCCATTCTGTCGTTCTGCACGTGCAGACCCGTAGCTCACTTCTTTGCCGCTGTCCCATTTTGCTGGCACGGCCGTCAAAGGTTGTAGTAGGCTCTTCGCCGTCCACACTTCACGCAGACGTAATTGTGTCGTTATTAATTATATTACACGGTGCTATGAACGGCCCGTAGATTTGTTGGGTGCCGCCGTGTAAATCATGATGTTTAGTTACAGTTTTAAAGTTATTTTTTTAACGTGTATATTTTTATGGCTAATGCCCTTTGATGGGTCTTACGCTGGCTGCGGCGTTGCCTTCATATTTAGTGAACGCCGTTTCTTGGATAATTTTAAATGATAATGTTTGGTTGATCAAATGCGTTTTAAGCTGGGAAAATGTTCACGTATTTGGGAACAGAGAGGGATATATTTTTTGAGTCAGAATTTTAAATTCACAGCATAGAAATTTGTTAACGATCTATTGGCGGAACTGCACAATACCCCATTTGAGAGCTACAGTGTTACAACAGTAAATTGTCATAGTTTTTCACATGAAACCCACTGGTTATTCAATTATTTTAGGTGAATCAAATCGTATTGGTTTGATATTGTACAGGCCACGGCTTGTTAAAGTAGAAATACCAGAGTGTTTCGGGGTCATTATTCACTGGTTTATGTTTCAAACCTTCAATTTGTTGACTGCTTGTAGAGCACCCACTGGGTTGCGTGAATTACATTACATTGTTTTATTTTGGATAATTAAAGTTTTCTAGGATTGATACGGTGTGGAGTGTTCCGAACTCATTAATTACTCGTTTATGATCCATAAAGGCTGTTCACGACAAAGTGAGCAATTTTTAAATCAACCTTACAAAAAGTCATTGCCCCTACCTGCATATATTTTAACGGACGTACTGAGGGACATGCACCCAGTTATGTTTGCTAACGATATATGATAAGTAGTTAGTTCCTTATCTCAACGTCGAGTAAAAATTTTTGGTTAACCTTCTGTGATAACATAAATTATTTACTTTGCTTTCTATTTTTTTTTAATGCGTGGAAGTGTAAAATTACCAGGTTTGTAAAATATTTACTTTTACAATAATTTCACAGTTTAACTTGACCGACGCATGAATATAGTGACATGGCCCAGTGCAATGTTAATTGTACATAAGGTGGAAGAATACACAACGTGCATAAAGGTAGATCTGCAGCAGGGCTTTCAAAAGTGCTCGGTTTACTGTGAACAGCCTATACCTTTAATTTGGTGATTACATGCAAAGCACGCCTTAGATGCGTACATTTAATGCTATTGCATTGCCCAATGTAGTAATTTGTTTATCTGTTCGCCTCGCTGTGGGGCCGAATTATGCAATATTGGTCATATGGCATAATGTATGCTTCTTAACGAGTGGGTAACTCATGGTATTAAAAGGGCTTCTAGTATTTTATTCTACGATTGGTTTAAAATTGCGCTTAGATATTTTTAAAGGTAGTTGTGGCCTCGGTTGTGAATTTTTAAATAGTGCCATAAGAATTTTAAATTGTGCTTTAAGAATTGTCACGGCGTTATTTTGAAATATTATCCAAATGAAAGATTAATCTCTCATTTTGTATTGGCGAATTTGTAACAGATGCTGTTACTTTAAAGTGTTTGTATGTTATTTGGTAAAATTGTGCTGACGAGTTCAGTACGCGTGCATGTGGTGTTTTTTGTTGCGCTGCACCGAGTTTAATCTTCACATTTTTACACGACACTGCCGAACTTATTCCGTCTGGGTTTGTTTATGAAAGAACGTGCACTTAAAGGCTGTTCACGGTAAAGTGAGCACTTTTGAAATCATCCTTATAAAAAATTCACGGCTAATACCTGCATAATATTTTAACGGGCGCACTGAGTGACATGAGCAAGAGTAAAGTTGGTAACGATGGAGGGGAAAGTAGTTCCATATATTAACGTCGAACAAAATGTGCTTGGTAACCATTTGTTATAACTTATATTACATGTATTGCTTTTTGTGTTTCTTAATGTATCAAAGTGTAAAAAATGAGCAGATTTGTACAATATTTACTTTTTATAATAATTTCACGGTTTCACTTGACCAATGCATAAATAATGTGACGAGGCCCATGGCAATGTTAATTTTACATAAGGCGGAATAACGCACAACGTGTATATAATTAGATCATAAGCAGGGTTTTCAAAAGTGCTCATTTTACCGCGAACAGTCTATAACAACATTAATGTTATGTTCTCTAACACAGAATCTATCTCTTCACATTTAAGTACGTGAGAACATTATAACCACGTATTTGCAAAACTATAAAAACACGACTACATTTAGCTCAGCTTCATACTTGAAGCCTATTTAATGCACGTTTCGGGGAGAGAAGACCAGTATACCTTGCGTGTGGAGGCATATTCTGCAGCTCTCTCACAAGCAAACCTCTCTCGTGCGCGGAGACATTAAAGCGTAATGTAATGAATAGCTGATAAAATGCACATGAAAATAATTCTAGTTTACCTGAAAAAATTACGACTTCGATAACAATAGATCACTAGAAACACACACGCTGCGGCGAACAAATGAAATTCCGAAGCTCCCAGCAATATCTTTTAACGAGCTTGGTGAGGCTGACACATACCAGTAACCGATATTCGTGAATTAATTGCTGCTGCGTGTAAAAATGTAGCGGCTTGAATAGCTACAGGAAAAACACGTGAAGTGTTTATCGCAGAACGGAATTCGCGAGCGCGTGAATTATCTACAGTCTACCGAACCCCCCCCCCCCCCCGGTTAGTTCGAGCTAGCTTAATTAAAAAAAAAAAAAAAAAAAAAAACCAATATGTTCCAAATATTCTCCCAAGAGCGGATCATTAGAGCTGAAGGTACAGGGCAAGGTTAAGGGGGGTTGTTAGGTGGTACAAAGTTATGCCATAACTATTGTTAGCTAGTGAACCCGGTACGCCATGATACTTCCTAAATTGTAGAAATTAATTTTTTTTCGCGCTGAAAGAAGCACTTTTTTTAAAAATCCTTTCGTATTTTCGTCTTGCTAACAAATGTTTTAGTTTATAAAACATGTAAGAATGAATATTACACTTCTCTTAAAGCTGTTCTCTGCTTTGAAAGCCGTGAGAATCTGGTATGAGGAAATACGTGTTAACGATTTTTCGAAGCCAATTTTGAAGATATAACCCTATACCAAATTCTCAATGCTTTCAAAATGGGTAACAGCCTTAATAACTATGATATTTATGTTGTTAAAGGAAATCTCTGAAATTTTTGTAAAATTAAGTGCTTTGCCATTACTCAAGAAGGCAGAAACAATTATCATTGAACTACGCTTTTAATAAGATCCAACATAAATTGATAAAACTATTATTATTAATTCGCTATCGGAATATAAGGGTGCATAGCAATCAACTTTTGCGTTACATCACACAGGGTTTACGGTAAATGAGGGTAATCAAATATTTATTTCAGTTATACGTCTAAATAACCGTGATCCTATATTCGCGAGGCTTGTACATATGGAGATATCACTGTTGGAACAATTCAGGAATGGTATGAAGAGAAAATATTTGGTTCATTCTATTTTGCGTTTGGAATTTTGCAACAGCCATCGAAATCTTCTAAAGGCTAAAGCAAACATGTTTGCCTTAAACCAGTGATTTGTAATTTGTTTGAAAGTTATGTTGTTTCAAGAAGTTAGTTTAAATTTCTTACCTAATATTGTCTGGAAGTTGTATAACAGACACGGAAGGAAATTGGGAACTAACATTTTCATTAGTCATTTGTCAATTTGGTATTTCGTACAACAGCGAACGCAATTATTCGCATAAAGTTTTTCTTCTTTTATTTTTGTAAGTTTCCCAGTAGGTTAATAATTTAGATTTTACTTAAATGATATTATTTTACTGTGATTATTTTTGATGATGGTACCGTTTAATCATTGCGATAAATGTAAGTTTTCCTCTGCCATTTGCTGAGCGTAGGTTAACTAAAAGTATTCTACATGATTCCGCAAACAGCCAAAATAATTACTCAGGATTCTATGCATTTATAAAAATAATAAATTAGAACACTATATTCAAAATGTTTACAATATTTTTTTGTGTGGGTTTTAAAGGCGTAATCACCATTTTTGTGTTTTTATATTGACTGATAGCACACTAGCTATAAACCTACACGAACTCTGGCGGGAAAATATTCCAAAGCAGGATTGTGTAAATATTCCAAATGCTGTGCTCACTTTTGTTTAGGTATTCACTTTTATATCGCTAGTTCTAATATGCTTTGTGTTCGCCTTATCTGCAACGTTAGCAAATTTCTGCAATTCGCACTCGTGCCTGACTAAATAACCAATGTTTTTCTATATTTTGAGGATATTTTATAAACTAGTTTCGTGGCATGATACCAAAGATAACATTAAAATAACAAATCCTAGGAAAAATTACTATTCAACCTTTTTTTTTTAGCATGAATATGTGATATCTAAGTAAAAATCTTGAATCTTAGAAATTACAGAATTTTTTTTAAACACAAAAATTGATTTTAGCTAAAATGTCTATTGAGGTCACGAGAAAGACATTTTGCAATTTCTTCAAATCCAAAAACATTTCAATTTTAATGTTATTTCAAATTTGAAGGTTGAAATACGGGTGAACCGCATGACAAATTCCAACGAAATACATTTCGTGTCTTCCTAATACAATGATTACTAGTTTTTTATCTCTAACGCAACGAATCACTTTTGTACGATATTGAGATTTATACGAAAAAATATCTAAATTTAAAATTCCTACAACTTGTTTCTACATTTTTATAAAAATAATTTTCTAACATTGTTATACTTTATATAGAGATTATTATTTCACAGCACAGCGAAAAATGTCATATGGAATAAATGTATAAAATAATTTCTAACCTCTCGGACGCTCTTAAAACGTAAGACTGGGAACGTAAGAATTTCATTTTCAGTGTGTCAGAGTTATTTAAGGTGTTTTCTTTTTAAGCTTTCAATACAAAACCAAAAAAATGAGATTTAGTAGTTTCTTCGAAATACTAGAATGTTTTGTTAAGTGAGCGTAAGAGATATTTTGCTGAGTATTCAGCTCAGATAGAGGGGAAAGGAAGTGGCTATCAAACAACGTGAACGTTCGCGACGCTTCCCGATTGAGAAAGTCCGGGTTTGACAAAATGAGGTCGTGGACGACCTATGTCATGTTTAGGGGAAGTGGAATTTCACGAAAACATTTCCACACATAGTTATATTTCAAAACACTGTAGGGCAGTTTACCTATCTTGATTGGTTGAATTATTTTTTAACGCGTATTTACTGTCTGCACACGAATCACGTAGGAGCCGTGCCGACGATGCGGAATTCTGAGTGGCCCGATGGAATTTGCCTTCTCAAGCAGACATCAACCAATTACAATCGACAAACTGCTGTTGCACTGCAAAAAAAATATTTTGTGGCGGCCACAAAATTATTTTGTTGGTATTCACCCTGCCAAATTTTTTGCGGTGTACACAAAAAGAATTTTGTAACTGCCAAAACATAAGTTTTTAAGGGCCACAAAAGATCAGTGGCCACTAAAAACTTATTTTTGGTAGCTACACACCACAAAAAATTTGGCAGGGTGAATACCAACAAAATATTTTTTTTGGCCGCCACAAAATATTTTTCCAGTATGGATACTTGTCTACATCCACTCATATATATATATTTTTTTTTTCCCGCAAAATATCACTAACTCTAGTCACGTTGTAAACGGGATGATTTCGGCGGGGAAATGCAGATGTGGTTGCTGATTATTGTGCTGTTGCTGTATACGCATCGGCGCGATATTTATTATATATATCAAACCTGCTTGGTTTGACCCCTGTAGTAAATAAGCCCGGTTAATCCAGAGATTTTGCTGACCACCGCATCACTAAGGCATGTTGTTACGGCGTGGGCTAGCCCTTGCCGTGGCGCTGCTTGCCTGAACACACCAGCACACATCTACCTAAAGAGAGCAAGGTCACTGAAGCGAAGCGCCGCAGCGACGAACAGTTTGCAAACAAGGGGAATAATTTGTATAAACGGTCTGTATATTTAAGGCCGGGGAAGAGTTAAAGTCAGGTGTTAACACTTCAAGCAGACGATGGGACCAGATGGACCAGCAGATGGGGTTTCATCCGCGGTAGTCGAGATGACAATCAGCCTCCGGCAACGCTAACGTAATGCCGTTCCAGCAGAGGACAGACGTGGCAATAGTTTAATTAGATAAGTATATAGATAAATGCATGATTATAGTAATATAACGTAACATGCTCCCCCGGCGCAATATGAGGTATTCAAGTATAAATATAGAGCGTTTTATAGTTTCTAATGTAAAAGGATAATCACTTAAAGGTTTTAACCCGTTCGTTCACACGTTAATTCCAGAGTTAAAGTGTTGCAATCACGTAATTGTTTGTATGAGCTGTAATTGTGTTCAGTATTTTTCTCGCAGCCAATAAACAATGTACTGCTTGCTCAATGATACGGACATTAACCATTCATGTTAAAGGGGTGTAGAAAATTACATAAATCGGATTAGCCACAAGGTAGACTCTCAGTGTGTTCGGCACTGATATGTGCAGGACCGGTCATGAGTATCATTCATTTGCAACATGTCCAAGATCATGGACACAGTGACTGAACGGGTTAAATAAAATGACGCAGTTAATTAATATGGTGTTCTACCTCAGAGTTACGCATCCCCCACATTCTTTGGACGGCCCCCATATGGGAACGTTACAATATGGAATATTTTGAGATCTTGAGTCAGGTATTAAATGAAAGTATTCAAGAATGCGTATACTTGCCAGAACGACACCAGTATCTTCGTTATGTCGGATCACCATGAGTAAGAACCACTTACCGCAGGTCGTATTCTTGATGGTTTCGCACGGTTTCAACAAAGGAATGTTAAAAAGTAATACTTTTATACATAGTAGTCATTAACTTTAGTAGCGTTATACTGCAGGAAATTTTACACGCCAATTCCCAGGATCACGTTTCTATCGTTTCAGCTCACAAATTATTCATCAACGTGGTCGTCATAAGGACATGCCTAGTGTTGTTTCGCGGCGATAAAAACCGAACAGTTTTACGAGGACAAGGTGATGTTAACAACATGAGCTCACGGAAGGCTGCAATTGAATTTCACGGCTGAGCGATAACGTTTCCATCTCGTAGCCTTTATTCATGGTCTGGTACCTCCTGCCATCCAGATAACTGAGCTCCTGGAGGCCGCCTGAAGGCCGCGGCTGCTCGCGCCGACGCTAGATTCTCGTGTGATTACCTCAGTATAGTCTATCCGCGACTAATTCCAGCTTTTCTGAAGCACTAATGAAGTGCTAATTGCAGCTTTTATGAAGCACTACTGAGGTGCTACTTCCAGCTTTTATGAAGCACTACTGAGGTGCTACTTCCTGCTTTTCTGAAGCACTATTGAAGTGCTAATTTCAGCTTTTCTGAAGTACTAATGTAGTGCTAATTCAAGTTTTTCTGAAGCACTACTGAAATGCTAATTCCAGCTTTTCTAAAGCCCTACTGAAATGCTAATTCCATCTTTTCTGGAGCGCTACTAAAGTGCTACTTCCAGGTCATTCCTTCGCCTCATGCAAAGAAAGGCTGTGTCCGAATTCGCCTAAAATGCATACTTGTGCGTTCCCGTTCCCGGAAGTGACATCACAAGTGCTTTCCGAATTGCAAGTGAAGTATGCAAGTATAGAAGTATACGAAGATATATATTTCTCACGTATTTACGGTACATGTGCCACCATTTTGAGAAGGAATTTGTAGGTTACTAATTGATGTAGACGTAGTTTTTTTTTTAAATTTAGTAGGGCTACCTTACTGCTTGATAGCTTAGAATTTTGAACTGAGTGAATCATTATCGTAAGGTACACTTTAAAGAAAGGCATGGACAATAAATTTGCTCTAGGCCTATGTTCATGACCTACAAAAGCTATGGTAAAACAAGCAAACTCGCGTGGTGCAATCAGCAAGAAAACAAAAGTTATGTAAATCAAACCGAAATATTATTTAATCCTTTATTTAACCGTATAAATTTATGCAATTATCAAGTTGTGTGTATGAATACACATTCATTAAAAGTAATCAGCTGGCTAATAAATGTTACCGAAGCCAAAAAGACTGCCTGTCCGAATTCACCAAGTTTGGTGCCAAGGGTAAGTAAAGGATGCAAGGATGCAAGTAAATAGGTATATACCTGAATTCGGACACGGCCAAAGCTTGGCCAAGTCCAGGAAATTACATCAAAGGGACAAAGTTCCGCATTCGTGCGCCCTCAGTGTTGTAATATTTTCCATGAGAACTATTTCTTACTAGGCGTTATCAACACATATATTTTATCTCTGTTTTTATTCATATAAATTACAAATGAAATATTACTATTTTCATTAAAAATAATTGTAGAAGTTCAATTCTGCCAAAAAAATAAGGCACCCGTATTTTTATGTTAACCCAAGTACATAATGATTGTGACACATGGCATATTTAAGAAACAAACACGCATGTTATGGATGGGGTGATTTTATAAACGTTTCATTAAAAAAAGCGTCAAGAAACCGCCGATAGACTATATCACAGTATCGTCTATTCGCGGTTAATTCCAGTTTCTGTGAAGCACTGCTCAAATTCTTCTTTCGAGTCACTCACTGCGTATCCTTCCGCCACGTCACACTGTCAAATTTTTTTCGTCATGCTGTTTCAAATAAAGTTGGTGAAATAAAACTTGACGGTTCTGACGTCATCGAAACGTCATTATCGCCACCACGTACATGTTGGATCGCTCTAGTTCCCATCAAACGTTTGGAAAATTGGACGGGTTCTAAAATTTTGTTGATCTTTGACGGGCTCAGCCAACTTTACAAATTGTAACTTTACAAAAAAATAAAATATAATCAGTTGCAATTTTATTATTGAGTAGCGAAACTTTTCATTGTGAAAACCGCGATACGTATATTTTTAATATTACAAAATTAAGGATTTTATTTCAATTTGCATAGTTGAGCAGTGGTAATACAATTATTTTAATTATTCTGACGAAGATATTAATAATTAAATAAGGAAGAAAAACGATTGGGTAATGGGGGAACACTTTTTTTTATTGTTTTCACGTAAAGATTAAGATAAAAAAACCGTGCCTGTAACGAGACACGAACCAATGTTCTTCGAGGCACTACCGTAAGCACTTCACTGCTGAACCACTCCGTTTTAAAGTTCTGGCATTTTTTTGGTGGTATGAATGTATGAATAAGGTAACTGTATTAGTTATTAACGTCAACTTTGCTACTCTAAGTAATCTCTTGTAAGCGCAAATTTAGTTTTGGATGTATTACATATACGGTTCTTATAACGTTAAAGACTGCTCAGGGTAAAATAAGCACTTTTGAAAGCCCCGCTTAAGATCTACTTGTATGCATGTTGTGTATTCCTCCGCCTTATGTAAAATTATCACTCTTGAAGACCTCATCACTTTATTCGCGCGTCGATCAAGTGAAACGTTGAAATTATAAAAAAAATTAAATATACATTAAAAAAGTACAAAGTGAAAGAAATAATTGAAGTTACTACGAATGGTTACCTAACATTTTTAATTTGACGTTAATACATGGAACTATTTTCCATCTATCGTTACCAACTTTATTGGGCGTATGTCACTCAGTGCGCTCGTTAGGCCTATAATGTATGCAGGCAGGGGCAGATTTCAAAAGTGCTCACCTTATCGTGAACAGCCTTTACAAAGAAGAAAGTTAACGAATAATATTAACGTATTTTTACAAAGGTATTTTAAAGTTCCAAGAACATCATACTATAATTTACACAACAAAATTTCTGCTTTATGAGGAAACAGTAAACGCAACGAAGCTGTAGCATTACGTAAGGAAATTTTGTTTATGTTGCCTTGTCCAAAAAAAAAAAAAAAAAACGTAAACGTCTGGCAAAAATAACTCTTGGCGGGAAATTGGTTAGTAGAAGATGTTAGGGATCGACCGCCCTTAAAGTTTCTGTAAGAAGTGAAATACCGAGTGGCAGAGGTTCAAAAACATAGTGAGCGCTATTTCGAAGTTGTTTTGTAGACCGTAATCCGTGCAACCAACCACGACAGTAGCCTTTCATCATTGTTAGTTGCGACCAAGGACGATTCTTAAAAGTGGCACGTGTGAAGTGCTGTGGTTTCAGTGAATAGGGAGGTGGCAAGGCGATAAAAGATGTCCTAAATTCAAATTTGAATTAAATATATTTTTACTAACCTGGCTCTAATGGTACGGTAAATGAATTAGTTCACAAAAATGCAGAAACGAACCATTCAACCTAAGCTACTGATGTGTATTGGTTATCTTTAGAAACTGAAAGGACAAAAGTAATTGAAAAAAAAAAAACATATTTATTGCTTCCTTTAGAACTATTTTGTTCGCTATACTGACTGAATAGGTGTCAAAATTACGAGATGATAATCCCGGAATGAGAATAACATTAAAGGAAGATTTTGAGGGAAAATCCAAGATGGCGGACGGATCCGAATCCGAAATGCCATATCTGTGCCAAAGTTCACACAAGCACACTACTAACGTTAGTGAAAGCTATTATATGCTGTTCATCGTTAATTGAGCACTTTTGAAATCAACCTCTGAAAAATGTCACTGTCCGTAACTGCGTGTATTATAATGGCCACACTGGTTGGCGCTCGCCCAGTGAAGTTGGTAACGATGGAGAGAAAGTAAATCCGTACCTAAACGTTTAATTATTAAATTTTTGGGTACACATTTGTAAATATTAAATTGTTTTTTTTTCTTGTTTTTTTAACACATGTTTCTTGTTTTTTTTAAAACACATATACATGTAAAAATTAACAAAATTGTAAAACATTATTTTTTTAAAATAATTTCACAGTTTTACTTAACCGACGTATGAATAAAGTGATCAGTCCCATTGCAATGTTAATTTTGCGTATGGAGGAAGTATACACAGTGTGAATACAAGTAGATCCTAAGCAGGGTTTTTAACAGTGCTCAGTTTGCCGTGAACAGCCTATACGAGTGTTGCAAGTCATAAATAATGAATGCTCTGTGAATGTACATTAGTCCTCGGTGGCGCCTTTAGTGTGGCTGCGTCAGTTTCTAGTCGAGCTGAAATGCACATTGTTCCCTGCTGGGTATTGCAAAAAGTCGTTAGTTGTCCGCGAATAACTCGAAAACGGCGAGGTTGAAGGTAGTACGAAAAAAGTCAACATTTTGACAATTTATACGTGCATTTTAAAAACCCGCTGTTAAAAGTAAAAAGTTAATTCTTCCGCGTCACGAATTTCGACGCAATTATTTCCATGAGTTATAGCAATAAAAGGTTTTGTTATGCAAAATTTATTCTCTCATTGTTATATTTTAATTGCAATAATTCAAAT
This sequence comes from Dryococelus australis, assembly GCA_029891345.1. Taxonomy (NCBI): domain Eukaryota; kingdom Metazoa; phylum Arthropoda; class Insecta; order Phasmatodea; family Phasmatidae; genus Dryococelus; species Dryococelus australis. The sequence goes on along the minus strand of CM056993.1, from coordinate 297,262,479 downwards.
GTTCAGGACCACTTTCAAATGCACATGCTGCTGGAATAACCTTAAACACTAAATCGTGCACGTGTTTCCAACTAACAGTATTGTGACCAACTACAATTAAATTCTTCAATTTTATTTACAAGTATCAATAGAGGGGTGCAGTTTAGTTATGGAAACCCGTAGTGTTTATTATGCTCCCTTTGAGACCTGAAGACTGCAGTGAAAAAGCGGTATGCATACCACACGGAATAAATATGGTGTTTATTTTTGACAAACCCATGTTATATGTATTAATAGAGTTGGTTGCACTCGGCTTCCAGTTAATTTTCATCTTCCTGCCAAAGCACCACAAATTTTCTAATTTTCAGTGAATTAAGTTATCAAACTTCTAACATGGTTGTCTTTCAGAAGTTATGGTATAGGCTGTTTACGGTATAGTGAGGTCTTGACATTGTCATGTAATTAATAAACACAGTGTGTGTATTCAACCGCACTCAGAAGTTAACGTCTAAGGCTAAAATAAAATATATTTATTGACTATTATTTCAAATGAGAGAACTTTCAACATTGCTCACTTTACTGTAAACAGCCTATAGTAATATTTAAACCTGATATCACATTGAATATTTTAAAAACTGCTATGAATTTCAAGTTTTATATTTTTAATAACTATCTTGCTGATAAATAAAATGAAGTTTATCTCGATATTTACCAGATCTCACAGATAGAAATATTATATGAAACTTCTCATAAAATTAGGCTGAAAGCTTAAAAAGTAAACATTTTTTGCTTGATTTTTCTAATTTTTTTTCTCTTTTAAGTAATGCTGGCGCAGTAATTTGTGCAATTTTAGCTATATAATTAAAAACAAATATTTTAAAAGACAAAAATTAAATTTAAAACAAATCAAACGTTCGGACAGTTGAAAATTTTTAAAAATATAATTCTGTAAATATCAAAGTGCTAAACATAATTGCAGTATAAATTATCTATTGGATGAATACTATAGAGATAGCTGTATTTTACGTAATTCCGAGTTTTAATGAGGCGTGAGTTCCTTCAAGCAAATTCCACCGCAATTAATCTTGCTTACTAAAAAAATGTAACATATATTTCAAGTAACTGTAGTAGATATCTACAAATTAATCTTTTACATTATAAACTACTGAACTGATGAAAAACATCCTAATTTCTCCGATTTTTTCCAGGTAATACTATATCTGCTTGGTGGAGATATTCATACAAAAGGACAATGCGGAAAGATATTTAATGGAAATCTGAAGGAAAAAAAGAAGTCAGTTAAATAATAATATTTTAAGTGAAAATAACAAAAACCCAAAGACATGACTATTTCCATATTTTTGGGGAGATATCTTAAAGCCTAGGTAAACTTTTTCATCTTGTTCTGAAATAAATATCGTCTAAGCAAAATGTATAAATTTAAATATTAAATTTAAAGGAAAACTATTGAAGGGGAATAATTAAGTGAGGAACGAAAATAAAGCGTAACTTAGAGTTAAAAAAAAAAAAAAAAAAAAAAAAAAAAAAAATTACCTCTCCACCACTAATGTTAGTTAAGGGGCAAATACCTCCTTTCTTCCCACTTGCACACAAGAGCTCTTCAAGTTGTGGAATTAAAACTCGTGACCTATCCCACTTTAGCGACAACACCGCAGATGAAGGCGGTCGGGCATTTCGTTATTTAAGAATTATTTTTCCCCTTCCCTTCGCTCCGCCTTCGAAAGAGCTCGTGCGATATATATATATATATATATAATCTTCAGAGAAAATAAAACCAAGAACGTGAAGCACACACGTGTATAGTTGCGAAGTGCCTGTCACTGGAGCGGACCAGGAGGTATATTCTCGCACTGGTTATGTGGCAACTACTTATCGGGTGACAGTAGTATGTAGTATGGCCGCCTCAAACAGGTTCTTTGGCCAATACTAGTTATGTGTGGTAATACCTGTCTGCGGTAATCAGATCACGGTTTCTTAACTGTTTTTCTAAAACAAGACGCCATTCAACTAAATAATCGGTCTTATTTGCTGCGTATTAAATTATTTTAGAACTAACCTTTTTTAAAACTATTTACCTCTTTCTCGTCTACAGAGGCCAATTTAGAAATGCTGTTTAGAAGCTATTATGGCGGACTAGTAAACGTCATGTGTCCGAAATTATTTGTTGATTTTGTGAGTAAATTAAATCATCAAAATGTGTTTTACTCATAAAACGGAGAAACATTTTTTTTTATTTAAAACAATTCAAAATCTTTTAAAACTGCGATTTTAAAAATCAGGTAGCCAGGTAAATACTTGAGATGTTAAACGTTAAATTGCCACATTTATCCTTGGTCTAGATTAATAATCTTTTTCACCATTAATAACTTTGAGAACGTACCTTCATAATTAGCAAGATGTCATTCAGATCACAAATCTCTATTTCTGCACTTTATCTAGTATATTACATTTACAGTGCTCTTCGTATTTATAAAGTTAATATTTCGATGTGACCCAAAAAGTTAACTAATAAACTTAGTTCAGCTAAAGTTACTAGCAAATTTAATTAATTATACAGGAGCTTTTTCACTGCTGAGTTTAGAGATAGCATTTCTATTTTTCTGTAGTCTAGTTCAGTACCAGGTAATTCGGTCATCAAGCTACATCACGTCAATGGTCCCAAATAGAAAAATAACTAAATTCTTGTATCATTCATACAATTAATAATAGCAAGAGGACAATATCCTTGCCTTTTTAATAGCTGAACGAAAGAAGAATAGCTAACAATTTAGAAGAAACCATTTAATTGCTTACTAATAGCAAATTTTGTTACAAAGTTTTTATTTCGTTTCTAGTTTTAATCACAAAAATGCGCAATATTCGAGAACAATTAAGGTCGTTAAATAAAAACCAGAAAAGGTTATTATTTGTAATAATTGGGGCAGCAGCAAGAAACAAACCAGAAAAGGTTATTATTTGTAATAATTGGGGCAGTAGCAAGAAACAAAGCAAACATAAATCATTCTTTCAAATAATACGTTTTTATTGTCGGGTATAATATTTCAAATTTACTTTTTATTTTAATCTCCATTACTTATAAAAATTTCGGCTTTGAAAATTATGGGACGTATATTCAGATATTTTAGAGGACGCTGGAATCATTTTTTTTCCTTCGCACTTCATGCATTTTTAGTGAAAGGAATTGTAACAAGTTTGTACGAACGCCAGCTTAGACGTGTTTCATTGTAAATATTTTCGTCATTTTTCTATCACTAATCTTCAGGATGATTTCTCACACATTTTTACTGGTTTCATAACTGCAGAACATTTTGACGGCATTTGTATTGCGAATCAGTAACACCGAGATTTTATCTGTGTACTGTTGTTATACGATCTGGAATATTCTTAAGCTGTGCCAGTTGTTTGTTTCAGTGAAATTCTGGCCAGGGAAAAATTCCGCTATATTGTTGGCTACCAGCTGTTACATCAGTAGTCTGTAAGGAAGGATTTTCTGGAAATCAGAGAATTATCACTAGTAATCTTACAAACTATTGTCACTGATGTAATTAGAAGTCTTGAGTATTTGCAGTAGTCAATTTTTACTGATGCGCAATCGAAATCCCCTAATTTACAGCAATTCCCACAAACTCATTTCGAGTGTGAATAAAATAGAGAAATCCGAAAGTATAGTCTACTCGAGGTTTCTTCACACTTTTTGATTCAAAACTTTGAAAATTCACCCCATGTATGACGTGTTTGGTTGTTTCCTAAATATGTTATGTATCACGAGCGTTTTATACTTGTGTTAATATAAAAGTACCTTGATTATGGATAAATGAAATTATTATTAAGATTTTATCTATAAATTATAATATTTCACTATAATTAATGTAAATAAAAACAGTGAGGAAAGAGGTGTGTTGGTAGTGCCTAGTATGAAATAGTTCTTAAGCAAAATATTATTACTGTGAGTGCACCTGCATGCGGTTCGTTGTCACTCTGGTGTAGTTTACTATTGGCTATTCATGGTAAAATGCGTACTTTTGAAAGCCCTGCTTAAGATCTACTTGTATGCACGTTGTGTATCCTTCCGCCTTATGTACGATTAACATTGTCATGGGCCTCCTCACTTTATTCATGCGTCGGTCAACTGAAACTGTGAAATTATTAGAAAAGTAGATATTTAAAAAATCTGCTCATTTTTACACTTTGGTGCATAAAAAACGCAGAAAGCAAAAGAAATAATTTAAATTATCATAAATTATTTCCTAACTCTTTTTATTCAATGTTAAGATACGGAAGTACTTCCCATCCATAGTTACCAACTTGACTGGGCGCATGTCACTCAGTGCGCCTGTTAAAACATATGCAGGTAGGAGCAGCGACTTTTTTCTAAAGTTAATTTCAAAAGTGCTCACTTTATCGTGAACAGTCCTTAGACAGTGTTAAGCTTTCTTTAAATGGCGCGGAGGAATTTCGCGGAATTATAACTTTAGCGGGGGGTCTCAGAAAAGCACAAAGTAACTGTGAATGAACTATAATAATATCGTCTTCAATTTACTAGCACGAGCGCGGGTTGTTCATGATGAACTGCTCGTGAAATACCTGTATTCAAGAGACCGTTTACTCGCCAACTGGAAACACAAGCAGCAGCGGCTTGCATGACGCAATCGCATCCTCCGCCTCTCCCGAGCCCACGTAGTAATTTCTCACACGCAAGTGTAAAGCAGGTTTCACACGATGCAAGATGAGTGCCCAACTTGCGCGAGATGCCGACCTTGCACGAGAATTTCTTGCACAAGTTTGTGTGCAAGGCACATCTTGCACGAAATGAGGAGATAGAGCAGGTTCTATTCATCTCGTGCAAGGCGATGCAAGTTGCGATACTATTGGTCCCTATGTGCTGGTCATATGAACTGTTGTCAGCTCAACAATAGAGTAAAAGAAAATCATAATCTTAGGTGTGCGAAGAGGAATACAGTAAACATTGCTGGAAAATAACTTTAAAGCGTGGATTGAAGTTGAGACGGTTCGCTGAGAATAAAGTAAAAACAATTATATTTTGGAGGGATGCCTTTGAAACAACCACCTTGTTGAAGTAAGCAACTCCATATTTTGTATTATAATACCTTGGCTGTTTGGTACTCACCAGGGTTATCAACTAATTTTGATGCGAGACAGTATTCATCTTATTTACCTGCATGTCAACTCGTTTCGCACGCAATTTAGCTGGCATTCTTGTACAGAAATCTTCCGCGAATTGCATTTTGCATCGTGTGAAACCTGCTTAAGAAAGTATTCTCACGCATGCTATGGGAGACGAGGCTGCACGTCCAGCCGCTATTATCGTTTCGGCCATTGAATGGGAGAAGGTTAACAAACAACAACATTAAAAGCAAAATGCCTTCTTTGCACGCCAGACGGCATAAAGGATGTATACAGGCTGTTATAAAATGCCTGGTTAAATATCCGAGTGTTTCGCCTATTACCGGAATAAAAATGAAAGCTCGTTCATCCGTATTTCATTTCTCTTTGAGAGAAAATCGCATGCGTCCACAAATTTTTTTATTATACAGTGCCTATAACAGTTAACATTATCAGTTATTTTGTAAACCGAACTAAATACTACCCAGCCGAAAATATATGATTAAATCCGTTATCAGTCTGCGTTCGGTGAAAATATTTAGTTTTACTATAGCAGTCTCGTCTTTTATTGTCATTATTGAATGAAAATTTTATTACTTGATAAACATGTTTTTCTCAATGCGTTCATTATTGAAAGTGTCTGAAATAGACGCCCCGAGTTGGGTTTTTTAAAAATATTCTGAGCTCCACAGTAAAACCGTTAGACATATTTGAATCGCCTACAACGCACATGGGATGGATTTGAGGATGAAAATCTTTTTTAAATTTTCCAAAAGAATGTATCTTCGTACGATCCAGGTTTTGTTTCGTTATTTTTTTATCGGACTGGTATAGATAATTCAAGAATTCTTACTTATATGTTGGTGTGCACTTCTGTGTAGTGAAAATCTGATTAAAATCATTCTTGGGCATACGTCTGTGGAAGTCTTAAGTAATTATAAGGCGAACACTTAGAATATTTGAATGAACCCATTAGGGGCACAGTGCAGGAGGTGTGCTCTGATTTCTGCCGAGGGTATTTTAGATTGGAATCTGCACAATCCTCGTCAATTCGGCTCTTCTTTTTACGGATGGGTGACATTGACCTCAGCACTGCTTCGGATAGTAGGCCTACAAGGTTCCACGAAGTATCACCATTTTAGGCGCATGAGAACAAACACTCTTTGCCAAGAAAATGTTGGCTAAATGAAGCTTCACTACCACCAGTTTTTTTTGTTCAGAAACACCTAAATCACCCAGGATATAACACTTTTCAAAGCCGTGGGGTACAAGTAAAAACAAACAGTTCAACGTGGCCATATAGTCACTAGGGAAGGCGTGTCACAATGATAACTAAAATTCGTCACTATCTTCATTTTCGTGTTGTTTGCTATTAATATGTTCCGCATTGTCTCGTGCACTCTGAAAAGTTATATTGCTTGGGTATGTGACATAAGTGAATCGCTTAGGACGACCATCCATTAGCGCAAACGTGTTGATAACAACTAAGTTGAGTAACAAGTAACATTAAGCTATTCTAAACATATCAATAATAAAGAGTGAAGAGACAGAGAATTACTTACACATGGTGAATAAATGTTGTATCTTCGGGAAAAGCGTTGAAAATTTTAATGCCTAGCGAAATGTAGGGTGTATTTCTACTATATCTGCTGACAGGGTAATGATTTCGCAAGTTTTGTCACCATTATATTTAAATGGATTGTGATGAACTACCTATATTAACTTGATCCTCAAGACAAACTTAATCCCCCAAGTATTTTGTCCTAAAATCACGTGATAGGCGTTCGACACTTGTTTGCTTTCCCATAACAAAAGACTTCCCTGTACTTATTTTATTCTGAAATACGCCAAGGTTCAAGTCACGTATACAGTTATCCAGGATTGCATCAGCTTAGGCAATTTTGAACCACCTGCTGAAATTGATTCCAAATTAAAACCCGTAGATTCTGTGCACTTTACTGAGTTATAATGACAACTATTAGGCAGGAAGTTAAAACATTATCGCGGGTATTTTAGAGCCTTTATTTGACATGAAAATATATTGCACAAAGTTACCCTGGATTTAACGCAAAATGGCCGTACTTGAGCAAAGACACGACTTTATCATGACACGAAGAATAATGTAAGTCTTCAATTTCGAATGATATGGTAAATTGTATGACTGTATAAAATCAAGTCTGAATTTTATGAGTTTTAATACGTGTGATCTATTTTGCAAAAATTAAGTTTAACAAGTGTAAAATTATTTATTTCATTTGACATTTAGTCTATTATTTATGTAAAATTAAGTTTGTTACTAGTATACTATTAAGGTTTTTGTTTCTATACCAGAGATATATGTTTTGATTGTGTTAATAGTTGGAATTATTTTATTCTATTTTCTCTTGGAGAAGTATAGCTGTTAACTTTTGTCTATATAACATTAAAGAGTTTTAATTTCGAATAATAATGTAGCAGATGTTAATTCATTCGAGAAGGCTTTAGCTGGAAACTAACAGACTATGTAATATATTACCTGGTATTGCAGTAACGCAGCCAAGTGTTAAGCCAACAGGACTGCTCCGACTTCACTGCTTATAACCAGTGCGTTAGCTGGTCCAGCCGGTTCCAGTAACAAACGATCCCCGTATGAGCGTGGGCTGAGTACGCTATCTCCCTGGTTAGAGGTGGCTGCGTCGTGAGACTGGTGATCATGTACGCCTACTCACAGCACTATAATGTCCAGGAGTGGGCTGCACGACACACAGACATCTCCCTACATGTCCTGCCTCATTATCCATGCCCAAAATGTCATTATTGACATGTGAAAGCAAAACAAAATTCTACACCCATAATCTTTCGAGAATTTTAATGCAGGAGCAGTAATCACATGGGTTGTTGATTACAAGTAATATCTAAAGTTATAACAATTTTGAGATATCATTTGAGATAAAGATGGTCCAAAATTGTAGCCATTGGTTTTAAATTAAAGCTTTTTTTTTTTTAGCTCGTCAGTTCTACATGGAATATGGTCCAGACATATTCACTGTTGTGTTTAAAATAGACGTGTGCAGTAATCTGTTGATAAAAGGTGTGGTTGTTTCAAATGTACAATTCGGTCGTCCAAAAGACAGCTGAGCGAGGAGTGGTGAGATAAAACATTTGCAGTATACTGCAGAGTTTTACGTAACTCACAACGATATGTGTTATTGTACGTTTGCGAATGACGCATGCTTGAAATTCCTTCTGAGGGCCGGTTTCACAACACAAGATAACATTATTTTATCCAGTTTTAAGTGTAAAATTATCTCAATTATCGTTATTTTATGTTTCACCACGCACCTTATCTCGATTTTCTCTGTAAATCGAAATGAAATATTATATCCACCGCTTTTGGTTGATAAAATCACTCTATCGAGATAAAGAAGTAAATAAAAACAAATGCATTAGGCTTTTAGGAAAGAAATTTGGAAAGTGATAGAGAATTATAATTTTTAGACTATTAGCATAACATTAAACAGTAATAAACACAATATAAAATGAAAATAGTAGCAAAATGAATGCAATTTTGAGACAACTGCATTAAAAACTATGCGAATTTGTTGTCCCCTATCCGCCCCTATTCAACCCAACCAACTTGCCAACGTCCGAATTTTGTTTTCCTGCATGCACGGAAAAGTACTAGAAATGAAAATGGACAAAAATATAAAAAGAATTTAGTGAACTTACTTACAAATAACATTTTCGTAAACCTGAGAACTGCACGTTGATGTTGGCGTGATCTGGCGTGGCTGGGAAAGTGTATTCACGACAGTTTTAATAAAAAGAATGCACGTCCTATGTCGACGCAACAGGTGTGATCATGCCTCCGGTAACAACTGAGTGTGTTATTACCAGCTTCCGCATTCGTGGGGCGTGAAGCGCTAGCGTTGCCTTTCTTGCCGGTCGGTGGGTGTGACATCATGTGCGCACTAGCTAGCACACTGTTTGAAATGATGTTCATTCCGTCATCGCGTGTCTCAGTGTCTCCCTTATTTGGACATTTTTAAGAAAACGGATGGGATTGGACGTTCCATTGAAGATCTCTCTACAGCTTAATGAACTTTGTAACACCCCACTACAAAGTGTAAACGATGTTGTCTCCTTTTTTTTTTTTAGGCAAATACACCTCTAATGGTGGAATCGCTTACAAATGAATAATAATGTCCTGTTATTGGAGATTGAATTGTGTTCACCCCTCTAACACGTATTTGGGTAAAAATTGTGCAAATACTGTGTGCAAATGTTCTTTCGAGGTAAGACGTTCGGCCTCGAGGGAGCATCCATTAGGTTATGTAACAGTAAATATATATCTCTTTAAAATGTTCGGTTCTTCAAGCGAGAGTAGATCATTACGTCACTTTAATGTAGGCTAGGTGCCCGAAAGGGCGAGAAGTTTTCAAGTACTCATATTCTTGCAAATATGATTCTAATTTAAAATATGAGAAGACGACTTATAGTTCTCAGAATGTTTTCTAGGCAGTCGTCTTGGTGCAGGAATTTGAGGTTTTTCAAATACGGATTTCTCCTCGGAAGTTAAGGCTCGCCATTCGCGAGCAGTTGTTTTGGTCAGTTAGATGTGAGGGGAAATTATTGTTTTGTGAGACATAATTTATGAATGGCAGACAAGATCACCCAGCCTGGAGTATTTAAAAAAAATGTTTTTACTGTCATCATATTTTGAAAACGTGAGAGATAAATGGTAAATTTGATTGTGATAACAAATGATTAAAAATTAATTGCAAAATGGAATGGCAATATAAGATAATAGGTTCTTACCCAACACACGTATAATTTTGCCAAGAGAAATAAGTAAAAATCCAAATATTCTTATCGTGGTCTTTGGATGCTCGGTTAGCCAGAGAAATACATGTCATATGAAAAATATATCATATAAATTCCATGTTGGGATTTCGCTGGTAAAATAAAGGAGTGTATTTTAATATGGCATTTGGATGGCCTGGTAGCCAGAACTTAAATATTTGTCAGGTCAACATTTTTTTGGACTTTTAGAACGTTTTTAGTGGGATTTATCTTTTTCTTGGGTTTTAACCAGATATTTTAAATTGGTTGGTTATTTCAGGAATTACATGTACCTGCATTTTCTAGTAACTGGGAAAGTAGTATGAATATAGCTGCATTGTGGCAGTACAACATTTTGAGTACTTTTCTAGAATATTTTTGTACAGATATTTATACACACATATCCAATTTGGTGTCACACTTAAAGGAGTTTTGCATATGGGGATTTATCGCAATAATTTGATTGTTGAAGAAACAAAGGAAAGAATAAAATATATTATTTTCCATACTTCGTGTTTTGAACTTTACACATATATCTGCTACTCCTGCCCTGCTTAATGAATTCTATTTGCTGGCATTTTTTACCATTTTTTTTTTAATGTTCAGATTTCCTGGGATAAGGGTAATTCCAGCCTTGCTACGTCCCTGAGTCAGGGGCGTCGCAAGGGCCTGAAAGAGCATTCAGGAAAATGTCAATGTATGGAAACTATTTTGGGAAACAGTAATTGCAGTGTTATTTGTTTTCTGTTTGAAATACTTTCGTTAAACTTTAATTCAGATTTAAAATTGCCAGCTTCTCGCAGTTTAAGTATTTCCTCTTTATATGATTCGGTACGCAATAATGCACTTAATTTGAGGTTATGAATTCAGGCCTGGATTTAAAATACGTTAGATATCAAAAATTCCAAAAATAATTAAATGTATGAGCTAGACAACAAACTATAACTCGACCCGCAAAAAAACTGTAACTTATGAAACATATTCAAGCCTGTATTTTCAGATGTTTAATTCTCACCATATGGAATTTATTCCAACATGTTTGCCTGAAAACGTATATTTGTTTAAATAAGTGCTTAGTTGTTCTAATCGCACTTAGAAAAGTATGAAAAAAAAACATTTAAACCATCGATAATATTACATATTGTGTTGACAGAACATTTCGAAAAATGCAATTTTCCACGTATTTTAGATTATGCTGATACTTTCCGTTACTATCTCTAACAAACAGATTTTTCTTTGTTATATATCTTTGTTTTGTTGATTTCTTCCATGAAAATGCAATCTTGGCTACTAAAAACTATTAATTTTACTACACGTAAAGTAACAAACATTTTCTGTTGACTGAGCCGGCGAAGTAGCACACCGCGATAAAGACAGAAAATCGAGATGATTTTATCTCGAGATTCTTGACGGCGGATAATACATGTTTAAAAAAGGTCAAAAATATCCAGATAAAAATGGCAGTTGAACTTCCCTTCTCGATAAAATTATCTCGATTTTCCGAAAATCAAATCTTCGTTGGTGAAACCGCCCTAAATACAAAGAATGGCAATTTTCGTTTTATTTTACGAAGCATGGTTTGGACTTACACTCGGCACGCTACCGCCTGTTTTTTTAATACATTTATCCTTACTTAGCTATCACTTTGAGCACGGATTTTATCTGCTTTTGGATGCTAGTATTTCCTTAACATTAAAAACGTTCTATCTGTCAAAGTTTCGGAATGTATATTAATTCGGTGTGTCTGTGTATTCCCTTTGAAGTGGCTTTCGCGTCTATGAGGATCTGAGGCAGCTGTCCAGAGTGAACTATAATATTTTAGCCAGTTTCTGATAATAATTTTTCAAATGGTCACTGAGTTTTCAACGTACGAGAACCCAACTGAAATGTTTCTATTGTCATTTCCGACATGAAACAAATATTATTACTCTTTGATCGTGTTACATACTATGGTTTTACGCATTACGCATTATAACATCAATTTCATTTGACATTTTAAAGTTGGATAAGTCTAAAAACATTTAGAAGTTTCTTCTACATTTATACAAACATTAATCAGATGAGTTAAATAACTGCCGACATATATGTGCCAAGCCAAGAGTCGGAAACTCTATTTTTGTCAGAAATTTCTTAAACATAATATTGTTGTGATTTTTAGCATAAATATGAGTACGTTTGTAAAGTTAGGTTTATGAGCGAGTTTACAGAAAAATTGTCTTTAAAGCATCAGTCATTTAGCCGCTTAATTTGAGAATCAATTGCTATTCGTCAATTAATTTAACTTAATATTAATTGCTTCTTACTCTGTAAATAATTTGTCTAAACAATTTAATCACTCTTCTTTTCGAGATACATGTTACTGTTTATCTTGATAATAACATTGTGGGCAAATTACCTTTCATAAATTTATTTTTATTATGACCGCTGGCTTTAAGTGACATGTTACTTTTACTGTGGGTGAACACTGTTTACAAATATTATTTCACCTTTATCCGTGTATTTAGATGCACCTTCAGAACCAAGAGGAACATTATTATTAAATAATTGAAAATAGGCGTAAAACTTGGAGACTTAAGTGATTCCTAAGGTATGTTTATGTTTTTGAAAAGAAAGATATTCCTAATACGACCAACTTATCTACAATGGAACATTCATGTAGATATGGTGTCTAAATAAAAATCTATCACCAATAAAAATGCAAAACACATTGCTGTTACCGAATCAAATGTTGTAAATAATTGGGTTTTGCAGTTGTTTCACGGCTTGAATTCAGCGCGTAAAGTAAAATTTACGAGACAGGTCGTCGTGTGCTGCAAGTAGAGCAATACCTAATGGTTGAGAAATACGCTCGACACTAGATGTGGCACGGTTGCAATACATCAAGGAATACCTAGTTGCAAACCAGTAAACTTATTTATGAGGAATGCTTTAGTTTACAATCAACCAAAGAAATTTGAATAGAGTTTGTTTTTATTCCGTTTCGATAGACGGGGAATAAGTGTTAAAAAATGAGACCAATCAGACGACATCATTAAAAAGCGGGTATCGCCAGGTTAATTTGTGCAGTAAATAAAAAGTGTAGCAAAGAAGAGTGAAAATTGCATGACAGTATTAATTAAACACATCGTTCGCAAGAAACTTCACACAATAATTAAGAATACAGAACATGTATACAAGTAGATCTTAAGCAGAGCTTTCAAAAGTGCTCATTTTACCGTGAACAGCCTATACTAGTAATCATCAGAAACGAAATGTTACATAAAGTCAATACAAAACATAAAATTACACTAAGATAAACTCAATGGTTCGGTGATCTGCACTGTTTTGACACACTCGTACGTATTCCCGCAATGAATATGAGCCTTACCGCTCGCAGCGGCTCTGTGTGTGTGTGAGAATAAGTACACCTGTGTGCGCTTAAATAATGAGTTCGTTGTAGATGTTGCCTGCCTCTCAGGCTGTTCAATGCAACTTTAATTGGTCAGGTAATTAATTTTGCTTTTCCCTTTTTACAAAAAAGGCTGGCAATGTTGCAGCGAGAAAAAGCTTTAGTTGAATCAATCAAAGTGTGTTTGGCGCACCCAAATTAGTTGTTCGTATATTTTGTGGTTCTTGTTTGGTTGCCTCAAACGGTAAGATTTTGGTTGGTGCAACTAAACATTTGTCAGTCTCTACGTTCATTAAAAAGCTTCGATTAACATAAAACAAATGGGAGCCCGCCATAATAACCTGAGATCTACTGATTATAAGTCTAGTCGCGATTTCTTCAAATTTTGTGAATCAAACCTTTGGAAAATCACCCCATCTATGACGTGTTTGGTTGTTTATTAAATAAGTCATCTATCACAAGCGTTTTATACCTCTGTTAACATAAAAGGATCTTATGTTTCATTAAATTGAAATTTTATCAAAATGTTATTTATAAACTATAATATTTAATTTATAATAAATATTTATGAAAACAATGAGAAAACCTGTGTGTTGGTAGCGCCTGGCAAGAAATAGTTATCATACAGAATATTATTGCAACTGAGTGGGCACGAATTCGGTGCGTTGTCCTTTGGTTGTAATTTTCTTGACTTTTTTAAGCGTATTTTGCACGAGGCGGAGGAATATGCTGGAATTAGAACTAAGGCAAGGCTTCAGAAAAGTGTGAAGTAAACGTGAATGGATTATACTGACACAGTAAGAATGTTTACGAATACACCCAATTCAAATACCGGACAACGTACGTAAATAAATATTGCAAGCTTTACAGCTATACATTTTAGTTTAATTTTGAACTTATTTTATTAGGATTTCTTTTTCACCACTGTGTAGCATCGATAAATTAATTATTAATTACCATTTCTATTCTATTGTCACAAACATTACAAATTCTCAAGCTGTATTTTAGAACGAAGGCAATCAAATGAGTGACCGAATAATTATATACAATGGATTCAACCGAATATTTATTGACAGTCTAATGTTCTTGGTCCAATATAGAGATTTAGTTCATCCAAGCTTCTATTTTGTTATATAAGCGACATAAATTTTAAATGGCAAAATCAATACCGAACATTCGTGTATGGTATAGTATTTATAACAAAACATTTTTTGCTGGTGTGCCACTGTTCAGTTTATTTAGAGATTTTAGATGTTTTTAGTGCGGGAAAATGCATTTTGTTATAGGATATGACCCTTGTGATCTAAAATTATGCGGCTTCCTCCTTGTAAAATTTCTGAACGCTCGTCTATTTGCAACAGTTAACAAACAAACGCTAGTTGCATTGCAAAATAATTGAAGGAAATTAAGAAATACTTACGTACAATAATTGGTAACTTATATTATCATATACACTTTACCTTTGCATTTTTAAAGCTCCCTAATTAGACTCAGTTTTTTTTTAAATATTTGACACAAATCCATGTTTTGTTTTATGCCTGGCAAACTAAGAGCTGGAAATTTTCTGGAGATTTTAGAGTAGCCCGAATGTATGCAAGGTTTGAGAAAAATGAAACCAGAAAATCGGAATCACATCCGTGACTGCAAATGGTTATGTGTGAACCATGTTTCCTCTAACTAGACTCTGCGCAGACCGTTATAATCCTTTCCAAAGCGGAAATGACCAGCGTAAGGAAACAATGACGAAGAAACAAAAATAATATATCCTCTGACTTGTCTACCGGGTAAGTGCATCATTCCCGTAGCAACAGTCCTGGGGGATAGAAGCATTCTTGGCTCGTCTCAGAAACTACGTTGACGGGAGCAATTTGAGTCTTGATTGATACCGGCTTTCACCACCGTTTGTGTAACGATACGAGGTCCCGAAGTTACGCTCTCAATCGACCGCGGCATCTATGATGAGAGGATCCACACCACGCCGACCTATAATTCAACAACATAATTGCCATAGACTATACATTTTCTTCGTTAAATTTCCTATTACATCATCGCCCATAAATGGTCGATTTTCTGGAGCTTAGATATATTTTTTAAATTGCTTTGTTTTGAACGATAGTCCAGGTCGAACGTGAAGCTGTTTGTATGAACGCAGGAAATGTTGTGTGCTCTATGCAAGTATACATTAGTATAGGCTGTTCATGGTAAAATTGGCACTTTTGAAAGCTCTGCTTAGGATCTACTTGTATGCACGCTGTGCATTCTTTTGCTTAATATAAAATTAACATTGTCATGGGCCTCGTCACTTTATTCATGCGTCGGTCAAGTTAAACGGAAATTATTACGAAAGTAAATATTTCAATTAAATCTGCTCACTTTTCCGCCTCGATGCATTACAAAAATAACAGAAAACGAAAGAAATGATTTAAATTATCACAAATGGTTACCCAACATGTTTTATTTAACGCTGAATTATGGAACTACTTTCCCTCCATCGTTACCAACTTTACTGGGCGCATGCCACTCAGTGCGCCCACGCCTGTTAAACTATGTGCAGGTTGTAGCTGTGGCTTTTTCTAATGTTGATTTCAAAAGTGCTCACTTTGTAATGAACAGACTTTAGGCACCTTTGTTTAAGGACTTGCAAATATTCCTTGGCAATAAATTGGACCTGTGTACAGTCGTCTTTCTTGAGTTCTAAGTCTTCAGTTTGCGTGTGGATAAAGACTCTTTATTTTTGTTACACCTGATATCTATGTCTTTCTTTTCAACAATCTGCTCACTAAGTATTTTCTTGTTCTTTGCATCCTCATAATTCTGTATTACGTTGTAGATTTCGCAGGATCATTATGTGCTATAACAAATACCATTCATATTTACCTCGTCTATTTTTTTTTTCACGATTTTCTTTCACCACAAATTATTTTCATTACTTCCCGATTACTAAACTTTTCATTTATATTTTTAATATCCTTCTATAATTGACATTTAAAATTCTTTCGTGATATTTTTATTATACATGCTTTACATTTCATATCCTTATAATGAAATGTTCCATGTACCGTATGAACTAGTTTTATAACTTATAAAACATATTTTCCAGCGCCAGAAAATAGTTCTTCTTGCAAAATCAATTTTAGGTACTTTAAAAAATATATTCAAATGATATTGTGCGTCCAAGTCAAATGTATAATTTATCTGTTTTTGTACTTGAATTTCCCTACCCCCGTCCGACAACTACGAAGTTTTAATCTCTTTCTTTGAATACCAGCGAAGTTGTTATTGTTTTATATAATTTAAATGTCTACAAGAATTATAAATTTTAAAATTCATGTCACTTGTTTTGAAACTATAGATGATTTAACAAAATTGTAGTTTGGCTCATTGTATTTCTAGACCCATAAAATTGATTTGAAAACAAGCTTCTTCACTGACAGTGTTTATAGGAAAAGTGAATGCTTAAAAGCTCTCTTCTTCAATTTTGTGAGACAGTGTCACCTAAAAGTATGTACTTCCAGAAATATTAAAATATCACTCGTCACGAGTGGGGGTGCATGGTACAGTATTAATGTCATCGAGAGAATCTAGAACTTGTTTATTCTTCGGATGTTATAATCTACTCCCGTTTTCAAAGTTATAGACTTTAAACTTTAAGTTGATATAGACTAAGAAACCATTTCACCGTTTCGACTTAACGTATAAACAAACACCACTTAGTGAGATCGCACAACAATCTTCAGATTCGAATGCATTTCCAGGAGAAAGTGTCATCCACCCGAGTCAACGGAGATTTGCCTCGCAACTATGATGTTGGTTATCGTGATTCAAATTTTTCCCTAGATGCCGAGCTTCAAAAACTTCACAATGTATGTAACCGATTAATTTTAAATTAAACAAAGAAAAACCTATCGTGTCACTCGGTCTTTAGCGAACTGTCATTGCCACGCGTGAGTCAGCAAAGGGAACTTCATACATTTTTATTGGTTTTTAAAGTCATGAAGCAAAGTGGTTAATTATATTTGGATTCCAGCATAGTATTAGTACTAGATCACATAGTCTCCTACTCACCATTCCATCCCATAAGTCATATTTATAACCGCACTCTTTTTCTGTTGACTCTGCTCGGTTCTGGAACCAAACCAAACGATATAAAACATTTCACACCAGTAATCATCTTCAAGAAGCCTCTACTGAAGCTTACATTATCAGTAAGTGTTGAGGGCATCAGATAAATACCCTCTCCCTGTTTCTGTTACCTCTGATCGAATTCGTCACACATATTCCTTTGTGCTTGTTATAGCCTACTTTCCGAAGGAAGGAAAGGCTTATGAGATCACTTTTGTGGCTGTGTGTCTCTGTGCGTGTGTGTGTATACCCCATTCAATTTTTGAACGCGTACACCGAGTTTCACCAAACTCGGTACACGTAGAGCACTAAGTAAGGAAACCTGACTTTTGTAGTTTTTGACCACTCCGGGTACTTACTTTCAAAATGGCGGCAGTTAACAAATTTAGGGCGTTGTGTAATATCTCGGAAATTCAACCGAATTTAACCAAATTTTGTATGCTGACAACGCAAGTTGTAAGCATTAAATTCAGAGGTTAATATTGTTGTTGGTCGGCCATTTTGGAAGATACCGCCACATGAAAAAATTAAGCTTTTACGTTATATCTCAAAAACTACAAAACCAATTTTCGCCAAATTTGGTACATAAGTAATACTACGATAGGTTAGGTAAATGTAAGTAATTGAACTTAATTAGATCCTTATTTACAAAAATGGTGTTCAAAGATATATTTTATGTTTATTTGGTATAACTACCATACTGTTTTACCAATTTCAACCAAATTTTGTACGCTGACAGTATCTATTACAAATATCATACAGTATAATCCACACAACAACTTTTGTGGACCTTTTTGGAAGATAGTCCATTTGAAAAATATAGTTTTTATGTTGTTATATCTCAAAAACTACAAAACTAATTTTCTTAAAATTTAGTAAGTATTATTATGATAGTCCAAGTAAATGTACGTAAACGATAATCGGCAATTATTTTCAAAATGGCGGCAAGACAAATATTTTATGTTTATTTGGTATAACTACCATACCATTTGACCAATTTAAACTAAATTTTATACGCCCGCAGAATCTATTACAACTATCAAATAAGGCGAAACACGAGATATTTTACCCGCCATTTTGTATGACAACACTAGGTACGTGAATTAATAAAGTTTTTGTGTAATTTAACGGAGATTCCTACTAAATTTGGCAATCAAGTAGTATTACTGCAGTTGACATGTACTAATATGTTTCAAGTATGTCAGAGAATTATTTTCAAAATGGCGGTCATCTAGCTATTTTCCAATGTATGCTATATCTTCGAAACTATCTAATAAGTTCCAACTTAACTTTACATGCTGACATTATCCGCTATATACAGCCAAACTGTATATGAAAAACGTCATTTTCTCCGCTATTTTGTAATATAGTCCCACGTAAAATAATATATTTTATGCCGTATCTCGGGAAACAATAAAGAGATTTTTTTTTTCAGATTTGGAGAAGTTGTAATCTAATAAGATATAATAATTTATATGTTTTAAGTATGTAAGTCTCTTATTTTCTCAATGGCGAGTTTACGAACATTTTAGTTCAGTGCTCTATATATCTACTAAACTATGTAACATATTTAAATTTACCTTCATATATTGCGTCTATGACAATAATCGAATGTAGTAATATACAAACATCTTGCCCTTCATTTATGAAGATCGTCATATGATTAATGGAGTTTTTATACCATATCTCGAGGACCAATCAACTTATATGCATACAGAGATCATCCGCTGCCGCCGGAATTTTTGCAATGTAGTGTCAGGTGAGTAAACTGAAAATTTCGTCATACTTACGGAATAATTTAACTAATTTCCACACAAATTTTGCACACCTACAGAAGGCCATGTAATATTGCATGATTTAAATGGGGTCAGCAAATGATTTTAAAATGGCGTCCATATAAATATTTTCATATGTTTGACATATCTATTTAAGAATTTAACAATTTCCCTCAAACTTTTTATGTTGACATTATCTTTTACAAACATCGTGTACAGAGCCTCCTTTTAAGCAGTTTTGTAA
Organism: Dryococelus australis; assembly: GCA_029891345.1. Lineage (NCBI taxonomy): Eukaryota > Metazoa > Arthropoda > Insecta > Phasmatodea > Phasmatidae > Dryococelus > Dryococelus australis. The sequence goes on along the minus strand of CM056993.1, from coordinate 297,243,005 downwards.
TATAGCCCCATTTGAGAAAAAAAAGTCTCGGAGACCAATCAACCGATTACCATCAAATTTTTCACACAAGTAGCGTTATGGTAGGCCATGTAAACTTGTGTTTTAGTTGCTCAGACACTTATTTTCAAAATGATGGCTGAGTGAATATTTCAGGATGGTAAACCCTATCATTGAAAACATTAGACTGATTATATCTGAAGTTGATGCTCCGAATCATACCTCCGTGATGCAGTTGATTGCCAGCTGGTTTAATTTTACGAATTTTTCTACATTCGAATCTCAGGTAAGTCACTCGTGTATTTTAATTGTCTCAGTACTGTTTTACATGTTTTTGGTCTCATCTCTGATGATATTGCTGAAAATGAGTCGTTAATACATACCTAGCACCCAAAATTTCAAGAACTTTACTCAAACTTATTTGCATCCATGTAGAGGAAAATAGGCTCTTTAGTTATCAGTGATTTCGTGTTAGTATACTTGTGTATATGTGGTGAAAATAAACGTGTATGAAATAACACTAAAAGCGTCTTAAATGGATGAAATTGGTCTTTACAAAATGGCAAACCTCTTTAATTTTAATTGAGTGTTTAAAGTATGTATCCAGTTAAAAATGTTGTCACAAACTCATACACGTGCAACCTAATCAGAACCTTGAACTGAAGTGTTTGTCTTCCATATATTCTGCTATATTAGCGAATAACAAGGTTACTTTAACTCGTTGTGAGATATAAATCATAAACGGTATGATATAAGATTTTTTATTTTTGCTGGCGGTGCCCTTTCAAGGGAACCTAATGGTCGGCAGTATTAAACGGTAATTTACGAAATGGCATTTTCCAACAACAAAAAAAAAAAGAACGCCAAGTTTTTTAACTTGTGTATACCGAGCTAAACTCAATGGCTACTCACGTAGGCTGCGAATGAAGCGCGGGAGGAACGTATGTATAGCAAGGCGAGGAAAAAAAGGAGTCACAACGCGAAGACATTTACATATTCAATTATTTACTTGCTTGGTTATTCCCATACTCTCCCCCACCCAGTGAGTCTCTTACGAAAGATATTGTCAACACCACCACAGATGGCCCAGTGTGTAAAATGGTTCATAGATACCAAACCAAAATAGAAACCAAAATGTGCCAGTTACTACAGGCTCAACATGATGACAGGCCAAAACTCGCAACATTCGCCACTGAGAATCGATGGAGATCAAGGCTTCCTCGAGAAGGTAATGTTCACAGACGAAGCCTGTTTTAATGTGTCGTGAAAAGTAAACCCAAATAATGTGAGGATTTGTTGGTCCAAGAACCGCTATGTTAGCCCGAGATTGTACGCGAATGTCTTTAAACTCAGTGTCTGGTGTGGTTTGTTTGACAGTCTTATGGTGGATCCACTTTTCTTCGCAGAGGCCTCAATAACATCAGCTGTTTACCTGGACATGTTAGAACCGTTTGCACTGCCACAAATACGAGAACTTCGACCTGGCATATGGCTTCAGCAGGATGGTGCTGCTCCTCCCTGGGCTTTGACCATACACTGTAAAAAATAATAGTAAAATCACTTTACAAGTATGAGGTAATATTCGCAAACATGTTTGGTGAAGGCATACAGTACTGTGTCTACGGATGCTCTTCGAGTATTGGCTGGAGTACCTCCATTTGATCTCTGTGTGGCTGAGTTGGGTTCACTCGCAGAAGAAAAGGTCACAGGACAACTGGACCTGGAGAGCCGGAAAGTTGTCTGGGAGGATACCGCACAAGACTGGCAGGATCGGTGGTCGTCCTCTGAAAATGGGCGAACTTTAAGGCGAAACTCCATGATATGCGGCTTACTGGTCACCCAATCTGTGATGATTGCCTTGTGCTGTACACCATGGAGCATGTGCTGAATGATGTGTTCGCTTCGAGGACCTGCGAGAGTAACTGAAATGGAAACTCTCGCTCCTAGGACTCGACTTGGGTCTGGCAGCTATTAAAACTGCTGACAGCACCGTGAAAGCATCGCTGTAGGAATCCGCCAGCAGAGTGATGTGCCGGCTGTATGCTGTGGCAATGCTCCTTTGTAAGCTGGCTAGACTCTGAAAACAGTCTAGATCAGCCCGAGGGTGGGCTGTGCGAAACCAAGCCTGTATGCCAATCTCGGTCAGCCCTGACGGGGCATCAGTAATAGTAATCCTGAGCATGTTAATACTTAGGTGTTCCTAGCATGATGGAATGAGGACTTAGTTCACCATAGTGGGTAATCGTTCGAGGTTAATTGAGTAAAGCTCCCGGGGCAGGGACGGTCTTTTCCCTGTAAGCCGCTCTTTGGATGTGACCATCCTGTTAGGTGGCACCCCTTGGTTGGTGGCCGTGTATATGCTATGTGGCGCACGAGCAAAAGCATGTGACCACATGCATGTGGTACTGTTCCTTCGTTCCGTTTACAACTCCACCCTTAAAAAGGGGCGGGTCCTTTCGTCGGGTCCAAAATTGCTGAAGGCTATTTGGCGTCTCCCTTTTTCCAGATGTTGTAGACCCTGGGAGTGGAATCTCCTGTAAGGATAACTGTATTTCTGCACACTAGAAATACGCCGAGGCCTGAGAAGTTTGATTGTAGTTGGGTAATCAGGTGGAGGGGGGACATATTTTCATAGTGACCCTTGGTGGTGGTACCGGAACTATGGATGTCAGAAGTCACTGCAGTTAGGCTCTGAAAGTTGTCTCCTGACATACCTTAGAGATCAGGTACACCGCCACACCAGCGGTGTGGAGAGCCGGACATGTTACGGAAATCATGTTGCCTGGGAGTCGTCCACGAGTACTTGCAGGTATTTTAACCGAGCGGTCAACCGCAGCAGTTGTTTCATAATGGTTGAACGCTGACGTTTGCTCCATGGACTTACACTTTATACAGGACCGCAAGATAGTGTGCTAGATTCTAACACCCGATGACTGATGTTTTGTTAGCGGCTGTAGCATGTGCCCGGAATTATATACTATGGTGACTTTATAGGAAGATCGTCGGGTATTTTGGCGAACATGGCAACGTGGACGAGGGCAACTGCTATTGACTTGGCGATGTCTGCACGACAACACAAGAGATTACTCTCAGTACTTCGGTGGGGTTCCTGTCGGGAAGCAGTAAGCGCGGGCGGCTGGCCGAGTCGCTGCGCGGACAAATAAAGATGCTCTGTTGATATCACAGTTATTAAATCATCTGAATGATTTACTGTGCCATCTGGAAGAATAAATTTCAGTAAGGAATACCGAAAACATTTTAATAGTTCAAAAGCTGTTATAAGCTGTTCACGGTAAAATGAACACTTCTGAAAGCCCTGCTTAAGATCTGCTTCTATGCACGTTGTATATTCCTCCACCTTATGTAAAATGAACATTGCCATGGGCTTCATCACTTTATTCAAGTGTCGGTCAAGTGACACTGTGAAATTATTAGAAAAATATACTTATATAAATCTGCTAATTTTTGCACACTGGTGAATTAAAAAAAACATAAAGCGATATAAATAATTAAAATTATCACAAATGGTTACCGAACACTTTTCATTTGACGTTAAGATATGGAACTACTTTGCATCTATCGTCACCAACTTTACTGGGCGCATGTCACTCGGTGCGCCCGTTGAAATATATGCAGGCATTGGCACTGAATTGTTTTACAGGTTGATTTCAAAAGTGCTCACTTTATTGTGAATAGCCTTTAACACTACAGTGATTACTTCCCCCAACCCCCTTTTTTTCCTTCAAGAAGTGTTATTCACCATTTTGGGGAGTTCCCAAACATGCCGCTTGACAAAAGAAATCACGCTGTTCCAACACTCCCATCCGCCACGGCTCCGATCTCGCGCAAATAACAGCGGAACGGATGAAGGCGCCTTGATGCCCCTGCTGAAGCCAGTCCCACGCCACGGCGGCAACAGGTGAATGGCTTCCCGGCTCTCGGCGTGGTCCAGCAGGAATAAATTACTGCCTCTTTAATGGACTTGCCGCTCCGGGAATCTACGTAGTAATGAGGCGGCGCGGCGCGCTGTTTTCCAGGGCTCCGGGTGGATCGGCACGAGTAATAACGGGCCCGCCCACAAAGAGCTCCTTTGTAGTGTGTTAACACTATCACTCAACGGGACAATGTGAGCTCAGCGGACCTTGCGCAAGTATTGTACAGTTGGTTCACAAGTAAATGAACGCTTAAGGTTGAGTAAAGCAACTGCCTATGGAGCACTGCACCCGACTATACAATGTGAAGAACTCATAAAATAGCAATGCAGGCACCATAAAAATTGTCAGAAAATTGCGACTTATGCTGTGTATGAAAGAGGAATGTATATATTTTGCAACATTATAAAATATTTTACTAAAATATACTTTTTAAATGTAAAAAATAATCTATTAAAATAGTCTGTATTTTTAACAAAATTTAAGCGCATTTCCATTCTAGATGCTTCAGAAAGAAGAATTTGCAAGAAAATCTTAGTCATGGAATATCGTCATATAGTTTACTATGATTCTGTGTAATAAAATTGTAATAATACTCTAAGACATCATTTTTATAATTATTTTTATGTGCGTCACAAACATTTATGGCTGAAATTGACATAAATAAAGTTAACTATAAAATTTATGTGATACATTATTAGTATGAATTTATTACACATGATCACAGTAAATATAACGATCTTTCTTGAAGAAGATTTTCTTGCAAATTCTTCTTTCTGAACCATCCAGGGTGGAAATGCGTTTAAATATTCTTAAAAATACATAGTATTATAGTATTTTTTTTTACATTTAAACAGTATATTCTAGTAAAATATTTTATAATGTTGCAAAATATATACATTCTTCTCTCATATACAGCATAAATCGCACTTTTATGATAAATTTTATGGTGTCTGTAATACTTTCTTACAAACTTTTATTTAGCCTGCCTTGTTAGTGTGTTTGTTCGTACGTTCGGGTGAAATCTTGCAAGTGAATTTTCACCCACTTCTAAGTATTCAATCGAGCTGAAACTTGGTATACATACAAAAACCCGATGGCAATGCAATACTATGGTGACAGCGATCTGGTTTTAATTTGCCTTGTTACTTTTATTTTGTACGTTCGGGTGACATCTTGCAGTAAATGTTGACCCCCTTCTAAATATTCAATCGAGCAGAAACTTAGTTATAGAAACCCGATGACAATGCAATAATATGGTGACAACAACCTGGTGCTGCAGCCAGGATTATCTCCTCACGAGAGAACTCGTTCGGGTGAAATCTTGCAAGTGAATTTCGAGCCACTTCTAAGTATTCAATCGAGCTGAAACTTGTTATACATTGAGAAACCCGACGACAATTCAATAATATGGTGACAGTGGCCTGGTGCTGCAGCCACGATCATCTCCTCACGAGGAATCTTCTCAACAGTTAATAGTATATCGAATTGAAAATCACCTCAATAATTTGGTGTTTTTTTTTTTACTACAGTTCGTTTTTACTCCAATTGTGTGTATGTGTATGGATGTGTTTAGTTCAAATCTTGCAAGTCGATTTTAAACCATTTACCGCTAGCCAACCGAGCAGAAATTATGCATACAGTGTATTTCCGACGACAATACAATGTGAAGGTAACAATGAGGTGCTCTGATGATGGAGGTGGAAGTACAAGCTTTTATGTAATTTCAGCAATATCCAAGACACTACCCAACAAACATGAAAATACGTGCCGGAATCAGGCCAGTAAAAGACAGCCGACAAACTCTGACCAGATGATGCCGGCTCACTGTATTATGCCGGAAGAGGCCCGATGGAAATATGGACTGGTGGCTGACTGTTTGCCGACAGTGTCAAAAAATACACCGTACCGCTAACGGCAAGATACAAAATGTATTCCGGCCAAACATAGGAGAAAAGTACGGGCCAGAATCGGTCCGGTAAAATCTAGCAGACTAGTTTCGGAATCTGCAGTTGATGGATGGCGGCAAGATGCCGGGCCTGTGGTGGCTGGATGGCGGCAAGATGCTGGGCCTGCGGAGCCTGGATGGCGGCAAGATTCTGGGCCAGCAGGGTCTGGATGGCGGCAAGATGCCCGGCCTGAGGAGGCTGGATGGCGACAAGACGCCGGGTCTGCAGCAACTGGATGGTGGTAAGACGCCAGGCCTGCGGTGGCTGGATGGTGGCAAGACGCCGGGTCTGCAGCAGCTGGATAGCGGCAAGACGCCGGGTCTGCAGCAGCTGGATGGCGACAAGATGCCGGGCCAGCGACGGTTGGATGTCATTGAAACAAACCTTAACTTTTTTATTAAAAACTTAAGTAATTATTATTTTCTCATTTACTTTTTTTCTTTTCATTTACTTCTCATCACATTATATTATATGATTATGTTTTGCTTGCTGAGTGCGGGATTCGAACCTATGACCTTTGACTTGACAGTCCAGCATGCTAACCTATACACCATGGGGTAAGTTGGTGTTACTCACCAGTAATTTAAAATTTATCATGACACAAATTATTATAAATGAATGTATAAATTGTGACAATATAACAAATATTTTTAAAACACTGATAATGTAGAAACTATTTCTTTGTTTCTTCAAAGGCTTGCAAACAAAATAGTTTTTGTTAGTTTTTAATATATCTGTCGAATGGCTTTACAAATGAAAAAATTTGAAAGTAAAAAATTCCATGGGCTACGACGTGACATATATATGATAATGAAAAAAAACATGCTAACTGTTAACACATGGTCTCAAAAAAGACATCATGCCATTAAGAGCTATCTAACAGCTATTGAAGAAAAAAAAACACTTTCAAAAAGTTTGTCGGCAAAAATACATCGCATTTGTATCGTTATTGTGATGAAGAGGCATGTCTCGAAAACATAAGGGGCCGGAATAAATATTATCACGGCCAGCTTACCGAAAAAACAAAGATACTATATCGGAATCGGGCCAGAATATCATTTCTGCTATTGGCGACATGTTGGCTGTGAGATATTACGCCGGCATAATTTAGGTGATATCCATCTGTTATCCAAAATACAGTAGGCCCTTGTCATTTTTCTAACGGCAAACATACTGTCTCAAAAAAGACGACATGCCATTAGAAGCTTGCGAATGTCTTGCCGATGCAAAAATCTTTCCCAAAGTTTATCGGCAAAAAGACATCATATTTGTATCTTTATTGTGGTAAAGAGTCATGTCTCGAAAACGCTAGTGGGCCGGAATAAATAAGATGACGGCCAGTTTACCAAAAAAAAAAAAAAAATGCTATATCGGAATCGGGCCAGAATATTATTTTTGCTTTTGGCGACATGTTGGCTGGGAGATATCACACCGTAATAATTTATGTGATATCCATCTGTTATCCTAAAAATTACAGTGTGACATTCTCTTTTTTTCTAACTTCAAATATACTGTCTTAAAAAAAACGTCACACCGTTGTCAGATGGCTAACTTCTGGCATTGAAACGACAGTTGCTGACAGTACAGGTATTGGGCCGACAATTTACTGACACTGCCAACTGTTTACTGGGTAGGAATAATGTATTATAAATAAAAATTGGTGAAACTAAAAAGCGAAAAATAAAATAACTCGTAAAAAACTTTTAACACCAAGCTTTTATTTAAAAATGGACTAATGAGACTAATGAGAAAAATAACTATATTAGTTACACAATTTGTAAAACTTGTAAGATGTGGTCGAACAGCCGTAATAACCTTTACTACAGATTAATATGTTTGTATCAATTTATATTTAGTATAATAAAACTTGGTGCAAATAGTCAAGAGCCTTACACAAGATATGGGCTTACTATGCTTACACAAATGAGGTATATGTTTTATATTGCGCCAAACTTTTATATACTAAATATAAACTTTTATATACTAAATTGAAATACACACCAACATGAAAATAGTCATTGCTTGTTCAGCCCAGCATACAAGGTGTGCCACTGTGATAAGTGCGATGTAGCGCTTACCCGCAACGATAGCCAATACAGACATAACAAGACGTGTAAAGGAAATGTTCGATGTTCATCGGGAAGTGAGTGCAAGTATTGTGGCAAAACAATCGCTAAGCACACCGGTGCCAGATATCATGAAGAGAGTAACTGTCAATATGCCACCGTCTACAAAACATACCCATGCGTTAAATGCTATGCAGTATATGCGAATCAGAGTGACCGGCATGTTCACAGCAGGAATTGCTCTAATAAAGACTAAGTTGCACATGTAAGATGAACGAAAGTAAGGAAGCATCAGGAAGCGACTGCAAGTATTTCGTATGGTAGGTCGAAAGCGTTCTCCTGCTAGTGTTGATCGGTTTAGTTTCACTCAGTTCGTACGAAATATGTTCTGCCAAGGATGGTCTGTCATGTCTAGCATCGGTGATGGTTGGACGAACGTGTGTGAGATATAGTATGGGTGTTCTTTATTACATGCATTGAGGTCTCGGTACAGTCCGGCCCCAAGTGGTGGTGGTAGGGGGGACAGACTAGCTGTGAGCCTTGAAGGAGCGAGTGTAGCTTGGTGAGAGTATGACTGTGAGTGCAATGTATGACTATCTGTAAAGGAGGGATTTAAAAAAATGCTCAGTGGACGGCATTTACCTGGGTTAAAGGTGACATATAAACTGTCTGTAATAGTTATTATGTCGCGCAGATCGAAGATCCAGCTTATGAACTTTCCTCCGCACTCACCGCCACATCGCCTCGCGCAGAGTGCTGCGCTAGTTTCTCACCACTGACACTAGTACACTGTTGGCACACTCAGCACAAAGGTGAGCGTGGGAGGAATGCACGAGAGACTCTTGAACTGCATGCATGCAGTGTGTTTGAAATACATGTTTTTTATAATTAAACTGACAAGCCTGTCTGCTGTATTTAATTCAGAGTGTTAATTACTTGCTCGATCATTAATGTAAATATCTTTAATTTCATAATATGTGCGATGACCTTCTTTAGGCAGACTATCACAGCAGGAGGCATTGTACATTATTAAAGGTATTTCCATAACTGGTAACAATGATGTTGTAATACCTGCCAGGGTTCCTTGATCTTGATGATGCAAGATGTAGCCATTTTTTTTATAACTATCTTTCCTTTCATGCACTGTAGGGGATGGCTGGGGAGAGCAATCAGCTGCCTATAGGGACCTGGGTTTGAGACTTGTCACAATGGGTAAACATGACATCGCAGTTATTGTAGTGAAATGGCTAGGCTGCTGGACAAAACTGTCTAAGTGCAGACATAAATGTTCGGGAAGGGCCGACTGATTGTAATTTCAAAGGCGTGGTGCAGACATCGAATGTTCGGGCAGAGTATGACTGCTTGTAATTGCAAAGGCTTGGTACACGTTTTGAAGGTACAGGCAGAGTCGGCAAAGTATGGCTGCCTGTAACTATAGACCCTGTAATTGCAATGGTTCGGAACATGAGTGCAGGTTGTAGATGGAGTATGACTATTATGGTCGCTACATGTTCGTCTTCATGTACAGTGGGACTGATGACGAATGATTGTCTGCAGGAGTGTCAGCATGCCCGTTCAGTGGGATTCATACCTACGATAACTAATTTTTTCAATTAAAGGTGCAGAAAAAAGTGTCAGGTGTGGGGATTCGACCCCACGCTCCCTTTTACTTGAAGCAGAGATTATATCAGAGATATAAGGCCGCTCGGCCAACCTGTCTATTTGTATCACTGATGGAATTGCATGCCTTTGTCGAATGACATAAGATGCATGGTCCTTGTCTAGTCATTGCTTGTGCAATACATGCACGTGTGTGTGTGTGTGTGATGGGCCTGGTACTGGAATGTAGGTCGGGTACAGACCGAGGTTGGATGGGGCACAAGCATTGTTTCTTTTCAATAGTATACCGGTATGTACGTTGACAAGGGGAGGTTGTAGTGGGGATGCAATACTTGGTCGTTATCTACCGTGCACAGAAAGGCGGGACTGGTCATTGTGGTCTTTGCTTCCAGCGAGGTCACATCGACGACGAGATGTGCTCACGGACTACAGGTATTCACTGCTGCCCCAGATAAGGTAGGGGATAATTGGTTTCGTAATAATCGTTCTAGCATGTGTTGTTGTATGTGCGGGCACTCGGCTGTCAAGCGATGACTGTGTGTATTAATTGCGCGTGACATCACATTACATACATCGAAGTCTCGGTACAAGACACGCGAGTGCAAGATCGGTCCTCCATAGTGTCGGTATTACTAACCATCTGTCTAGAAGTAAGTATGCACATTGAAGGTTCGGAGGGACTGTCTGGAAGTAAGTACTTGCATTGAAGGTTCGGGTATGACTGTTATTATTACATACTTTGGTACACAAGTGCAGGTCGATGATAAAAATATGTATTTAATAAATTCCCAGATATTACAGCCAAATTTGTGGCCTATGAGTATTCACAGCTTTACCAATTAAGGTAGGGGATACTTTGGTTTGTAATGGGACACATATCATTCTAGCATATGTTGTCTGTGCGGGCTGACAACTCGAGCATTCAGACAGGCGTGCATGTGTGTGTGTGTGTGCACATGTGTGTCTACCAGTTTGAAAGGTTACATTTATACTTTCTTTTGAGATGGTGTATATATTGTTTTATTACCAATATGGTTGGCCTATGAAATTGACAACTAAACAGTTCGGCCAATCAGAACTTTCTGCTCTGTCAATTCGATTCACTATCTTTGAAGTCGCACTATCTAGCAACTTGGCGGCTAGTGACAAGTGCACCGACGGCATCCATTTGCACTCATGATGAGTGGTTGCAGGCAGTACACCTATGACGACTGTCATTTTTGTCTGGATCACGTCTGAATGCTGAATATTGGAAGTTGCACTGTCTAACACACATTGGCGGCTGGTGGTGGGGAGCATTGGACCGACGACAGCCATTTGTACACTGATGGTCGCTGGTTGTGGTGGGTGCCCATGATGGGTGCTGGTATGCTGACGAGTAGGAAGTGCTGTCATGGTGACCCCCCACGCACCTACACTTGATGCCTATGTCATACGATTCGGAAATTACCACCAACTATGCTTCTAAGTTGACAGGGCAAACTTGACATGGCACCCCTTCTCCTAGTCGTGGTTCATGTTTATGTTATGAATTTGATAACTATAACTTAAATGGTTCGGTAATTATAGCCAACTATGCCTATAAGTTGACATCATGCATACTTAAACCAGCAACTCTTCTCCTAGTCGTGGTTGATGTCTATGTTATGTATTCGGCAAATATAACTCGAATGGTTAGGAAATCACAGTCACCTAAGCTTAGAGAGAGGAAGCGAGAGAAAGGAGGGGGTGAATGGGGAAGCAAGCAGGCCGACTTTTGTCCATGCACCCCTTCTCTTGGTAGTTGTATCTAAAATGGTTTGGAAATGGTTCGGAAATTACAACCAACTATGATTAAATGCAAGCATAGCTTATACTTATCTGCAGCTGGCAGCGTGTCTTAGAATGGGGTCTCCCCCCCACTCCTCACGGAATGCGTGCACACTTTCGGTATGGAAGAAAAAATAACTAATATTGCTGGGGGCACCCAGAAAAAACCGACCTGAATATAAGAGCTGCAAGTGCTGTCAGGTTGAGCCCCACTACTGACTATCAGGATGGTCACCATCGGCAGTGGAGGTGATAGACATATGCATGTGCATCCAATGTCATTGGCCACCTCACAGCTGCCACTGGCTCTCAAAATGGCCGTCGCAATCCTATGTGATTACCGACTGGCTGCCGAAATGGCCGCCACCATTGTGATATTCACTCAGCGTGGTACTAGGAAATCGATTTTGACGAACAGTGGTGTGTAACTTACAACCATCTTTCATAGTCATGTTTGATGTCTATTTTATTAATTTGGCAATACTAACTCGAATGGTTTGGGAATTTCAGCCAACTATACTTATAAGTTAGTATAGGGCATACTTGTCCCTGCGACTCCTGTCCTAATTGTGGCGAGTGTCTATGATATGAATTTGACACCTATAAATTAAACGGTTTGGGAATTGTAGCCCCCTATGGTTATAAGTTGACAGGGGGCATATTTGTCCCCATAACCCTTCTCCTAGTCTGGGCAGATGCCTATTTTAAGAATTTGACTACTATAACTTAAACATTTCGGAAAATACAGCCAACTATGCTTATAATTTGACATGGGGCATACTTGACCCTGCGACCCTTTTCCTAGTCATGGTCGATGCCTATGTTACAAATTTGACAATTATATCTTAAATGGTTCAGAAATTACAGCCAACTACCCTTATAAGTTGACATAGGGCATACTTGACCCAGCATCCCTTCTCCTAGTCGTGGTTAATGACTATGTTATGAATTGGTTCGGAAACTATAGCCAATTATTCTTATTTGTTAACATGGACCATATTGGACCCCACGACCCTTCTTCTAGTCGTGTTTGATGCCTATGTTATGAATTTGACAATTATAATTTAAACAGTTCGGAAATTACAGCCAATTATGCTTATAAGTTAACGTGGACCAAATTAACCCCATAACCCTTCTCCTAGTCGTGGTTGATATCTTATGTTATGAGTTTGACGACTATAACTTCAACGGTTCGGAAATTATAGCCAACTATGCTTATAAGTGTTATGCACACACAGCCTTAATGAGGAGGCAGTGTTACACAAGATCCGATTGTTCGCGACACCTTGATTCCCCACTGCCGCCAGCAAGGCACTGGCAGCCAAAATGGTCGACATCCTCTGCTGGTCGACAATTGTCCTGTGTAGACATACGTCGGCAATACCAAGATGGCTGAAGGTACTGACTTCTCAATTTTTTGGCAGGAATTTCTCAATTTCCGACCGATTCCGCCACATTGTGCAAACCTCAGCCACAATGTGCAAACTGCCCGAATTATGTTAATTATCACTAGCTGCCAAGATGGCCACTGGTGGCAGGAGGGAAATTTGGAAAATTATGGGGGGGAAATGGACTAAGTGACGTATTTGTACGCGAAATCGACCGTTTTGGACGGGAAAAAGGGAAAAAAGGGAAATTCGGCGGTAACCAGTCCTCAGCCTGCAGCCTGTGATTATGCTAATTAGGGTCCTCCAATCCTCAGCCTGCAGCCTGGTGTGGCAGAATCGGCTATTTTATATTACTCCCGACCTAAGCGACATGGTTGTTTACAGTACTAACTTACTGTGTTCTGCAGTCGGCAACCAGCTTTGTTTTTAGAGTTAATTGCTAAATGTGCTGTAGTCGTATGATTACTCACCTTTATTCCGTTGCCATTTTTATGTACATCATTGCTTGCTAAGGGCGCTATTGTCAAGCGCCATGTTTATTTACCTAGTTGTAGTACTGCCATCGGTCAATAACTTACTACTGCTAGAGCAGAGTGTTTGTTTCAGGTGTTGGGTGCTACAGGCTGTTCATGGTAAAGTGAGCACTTTTTAAGGCCCTTCAAAATTTTTCCTTTCATCCAATTAGCATCTTCCTGCTGCTTTTTAATATAAACATTGCAATGTGACCAATAAACAGAGAGTATATTGATTTCCCCACACTCGAAATTTAATGCCTGAGGATGCATTAAGATATATTTATTACTGGTTAATGACTTTTGGAAGGGCCTTAAAAAGTTCTCACTTTATCGTGAACATCCTATAGAGGCATTTGTGTTATCTCCCAATGTCGCTAAGGGTGAAGTATAATATTATCATATATAGAACTTTCATTCTCACTGTAATAATAATTATATTATAACTTAAACTTATACAGTTGAGCAGCCCCGAACCTACAACCATTCGGTTGGGAAGAATCCGCGGAAAAATCCTGTGCTACAGAAGCATTTCGTTTGAGAAATTGGATAGTTTAGAGTTCGACGTAAACTACAGCAAGTTTTGTGATTTGGATGTTAATAATGTTGCCTTAGTGCATTATATAATAGCTATTTTAGCTTAATTTCAACGGCCAGATATTATAGATAAACTTGGAAGGAATGCTTGACTGAATAGAGCCAACATTTTTTGCCTGGAAATACCACTATGTAAATTGTATTTTATGAGTGAAAATGTTTTGTCTTCTTTCACTGTATTAACGAGAAGTTTAGCATATATCACTCAATTTAGGTAAATCTAGGGAAATACATATTAATTCCCAAAATAAATTATTTAGAATTTTTAGGAAAATTTTACTTCCCAGCATTTATACCATAGTGCTTATCTTTATAAGTGCGTGCTTATTTATGATTTCTTAAAGAAAACGTGAAGAAAATCTTGTGATTTTTCAAGTAGAATTTCCAGTACTTCTTGCTAATATTCTGATTTTAAACGATACTGATGATAATTTTGTGACATAAGATCAAATTAAAAAAAAAAATACACAAAACGACGTGCTAGTAATAAATAAAACCATTTTTTTGTTATTATTAGTACGGAATTTTTGTACCAACTGAAAATTTATTTTGTAGGACCAGTGTTACGAAAATTACTGACAACATGTCAGTATATATTTTTAATAAAAAAACATTAGAGAACTTTTTATTTTCATCTTTACTAACTTGAAAGAAAATATATAAATACTTGACCCATTATTTGTATCATACTAGAATTACTGAAGTATGACTAAAGCAGTTTAACTAACTGTTATCACGAGTCATCGCTGAAGCTACGGCGTCAGTTCGTGCACTAAGAAGCTTCCCCACTCTTGCCTCGGAGAACAGGTGCACCAACCGGCACCTTTCAGGGCGATATTCTCGGAAAGGCGGACAAAGGCCTCCCTCGACGCCATTCTAGAGTCAGAGCGCCCAGTAGACCAGAGATACATGGTTCTCCTTTTTCGTTGCTCGCCGCTCGCTGCGCCGCCCGGCTAATCAGCCGATCGGAGAATGCCACTGGGAGAGCGAGGTGGCTGGCTATATCACAGGGTTTTTCTCGGCCACCCAATTACGCCAGCGGACGGAAGCCGTTTCAACCATTACCTTACCGCAACTACCCGCCAGCTCTCCGCGTAAATTTTACTTCAAACTTCTCGAGTGTACAGCTGTCGTCATTAAAACTGCACTGCGTCAGTGGCTGGCCAGTACTTAGCAGACGTTCTTCAGACTATAAGAGGGGTCGTTCCGGTGGCTCTCTTGTTTGATTTGAAACTTAATGTAATTCGTAGACCAGTAAAAAAAGAAATAATAAATAAAAAAAACTGTTTTTATGAACCAAAAAAATGTGTTCAGTTTTTATTTAACCATCTCCGTATAGGTTGTTTACCATAAAATGAGCATCTTTGAAATCCCTGCTTAAAATCTACTTGTAGACACGTTGTGTATTATTTCACCTTATGTAAAATTAACATTGACATGGGCCTCATTACGTTATTCAAGCGTCGGTCAAATGAAAATGTGAAATTATTAAGAAAGTAAATAGTTTACACATATGCTCATTTTTTTACATTTCGATGTATTAAAAAAACAGAAGGCGAAAGAAAAATTTTAAACTATCACAAATGAATCCTTAACACTTTCTATTCGACTTTAAGATATGGAACTACTTTCCATCCATCGTTACCAACTTTATTTGGCGAATTTCACTCAGTGCGCTTGTTGAAATATATGCATGCAGGGGCAGTATTTTTTCTAAGGTCCATTTCTAATGTGGTCACTTTATCGTGAACAGACTTTAGATATAAGTATTTCTGCACCACAATGGATTTTTTATGATTTACAAAATGTTCTCTAAAGTAAAAAGTCATAACAACAGATGTTCTCTAAAACGGAATTTGACACAACTTTCAAAAGATGTACGAAACTATAAAAGTTATTTTAGCTGGCGAATTTTCTAATGGTATTGTAAATGTTACAAAATAAATATGACTCTTAAAAAAAAGTTTTACTGTTACGCTTATGCATATCGGAATAAAACATGTACGCCATTTCGACGCCTAAAATTTGTCACTACCTGTGGAAACATCCAGTGTGATGTAATGCACAATTGGTTTTGATCAAGAGAGTATAAAATGTTCTCTCGGAAAATTTACATTTATTTGTGAGCGTGGGTACGATACATCACAAAAAAATGTTCACTGGTATTACTTTACAGGAGTACGAGGCTCTTAAAGTTAAACACCGAAGTGATTCTGCTATGAAACGTAAACACACGACGGTAGTAATTCATTTTGTTTCTTTGCATTTGATGGCTGATTATAGGGATTTGGTCCAGAAATAGTAGCTTTTTGAATACGAACCTAACACATTTTTAAACAAACTCTAAGTACACATCATGCTACAAAGTTAGTAATTTTATTAAGCGTGCACAGTAAAGAAAGAGAGGAGGTAGGGTGTGTGTGTGTGTGTGTGTATATATATATATATATATATATATATATATATATATATATATATATATATATATATATATATATATATATATATAAGAATATGTCTCATGTATTTCTCGGCGGCAAAGATTACGTGTCTTTATGCTACGAAATATGTAAAGATTAAAGCTAACTACATAGAATTTTTAGACAACTGACAATTTATTGTTTCTGGCAAAATAAAACTCCTGAAATGTTTTCAATTACCTTATTGAACTACGAAATTGAATGTTTAATTTAATTTGCGAGAAAGTTTGGAACATTGGTTTCGGGAATAGATCGTTCATTCGAAAATACACGACATAAACGACACGTCCATCCCTGGCCCAGACAGTTTCCATTGCCGGTGCCTGTATTTTTCAGGAAAGAGTCAAGGAGGTTCGAGTTGCTTTTAGACCTGATAAAATTTCTTGCTATAAGAAGAAATGTTGTACTTGAAGATTTATTCTGTCGCCAAGTAATGTTAAATAGTCGCCAAGTAATGTTAAATAAGATTGTGGCTCTTTTAAGTATGGAATTTGCGTCCTTTGAATTTTACAGTGGCCGTGTCCATGATGCACAATAAGGATTTTTGTGGTTATAGGCTATTCACGGTAAAGTGAGCACTTTCCAAAACCCTCTCATTGGGAATAATAGTCAATATATTATATTTTAGCCTTAGACGTTAACTTCCGGGTGGAGCGGAATATATACACTGTGTTTTTTACTTACATGACAATATTTTTTTAAAGAGGTGGTTAAAGGATAAAAATGGCTGAAAGTAAAAAGTAAGTAGGGCCTCAGAAGTGCTCACTTTGCCGTTAACAGTCCATAGCCTTGTACACAGCCAGAAATCAGTGGCCTGTATATTCAGCGACTTTCTTGTGACAAATATGATTTGCTGAAGATTCTTCAACGCTCATTTGTAATTGGTTAACGTTGTCATCAGCGAAAACGCAATTAGTTGTTCACTGGTTGCAAGATCACGCTCGTCACAAGTACAGAGCACACCAAGAACTTACAATTGCAACACTTTAGTCCGTAAATGAATTCGGGACTGAAAGTTTCAGATACGTACGTTATTCGTTATTCCTGGGCCTGAAGTTCGCTTAGTCTCTTACTTCGCAGCTTCCCCTGTTCAATTTCGGAGGAAAATTTTTTTTATACGGCAATCTGATGTGGGTTCTGTGCTTAACACTGGCGTGTTGTGGGAAGTCTTGTTGGTGCACCGCCCGTTTACTCCCCAATTTTCATTCCACCACTGCGCCATCCCCATCTCATTTACCCCTCCAGTACATTCTTCCGGCAGGTCTGAACGACGCGTCTGTCCCTCGGATGAGGCAAATGGTTCCACTTTGCTCCAGGCCCGTATAAAGTGTAGTAATTATTTTTAAGAAGGTTAAGAGTCAACTCCCATGCATTGGCTGAACGTCCAAAAACTTTAAAATTATTTTCCCACATCTTCGAAGCTTTTCCCGGCACATGCACAAATAATATTTCCTTCTTATCTTGGGCGAATGTATTAGTACATAAATTTAAGCGACATTCATTACGAAGTGTCTCCTTATTCTAATTTATAAATGACCCACTACTTCGTGAGTCCAATATCCCCACTACACGTTTAAATTAATACAGGATGCATCTAAATTCTATCGACAAACTTCAAGCGTAGGTTAATAACGAAAAAAGAAGTTGAAAACATATATACGACATATGGTCTAAAATTAATTCCAAGGGACGAACACATTTTTGAAGTTGTAGTACAAGAAAATGTTTATTACAGTACCACAATTATTTACTTCTATCTGGAATCTTAAACGGACGCAAAAATGGTTTATTAGGTGTGCGTGCCATACCTGCCAGGTATTGGTAAATATTATTTTGAAAGTAAAACACGAGTTACTCGAAAACGGCGAGGTTTAGAGCATTTACACAGGGTGACATTTTCGTCAATTGGGACATAAGGGATGATAATCCATCTTTTATATCCAGAATATGCTCCCCCGACAGGGATGTTAGTCCGAAATAGTGGTAGTAACGGTGATTATTTACATGGAATAATTTGACGACAGCAAGTGCTGTGGTGTTTAAATATCTTTGATCAGTTAACTATTACCCGGACAATCTGTGTTTCATATTAAATATTATCTCCAATATTTGCAATAAACTAGTGTTGCATGTCCAAATGCAGAGATGTGTAGCACCCTTATTATTCACTTTAGACAATGTGTCATATATATATGTGTGTGTGTTTTCAACTTATTTTTTCGTGATTAACGTGCAGCTGATGTTTGTCGGTATTATCTAGATATATCCTTTATGCAGGATGTCGCAATATTGCATATCAATACTTTGGGGAAACATTCCTCAAATCGGGGCGAAGAAAAAAAAGTTATATTAACATAGGTCCGCAAACGCTTCGTCTCTTCTCTACAGCCCGCAATACATAACGTACGTTGTATGGCCCATTATGCATTACGGGCTGCAGTGAAGAAACGAAGCATTTGCAAACCTATGTTCATATAACATTTTTTCATCCTCCAGATGTAAAGAATCTTTCCCCGAAGTATTGGCATGCGATACTGCAACGTCCTGTATAAAATTATTTCTTTCCAAAGTGCAGTGAATATAACTGCGGGGTCGCATCTACTGTACCGAGTGAAGTTACGGAGCGGTAACACACTGGGCTCGTTTTCGTGAGTATCCAGGTTCGATTTCCGGTTCTGCCATCTTGGTTTTCCAAAACCGCTCGAGGCGAATGAAGGGATGGTTGCTCATTAGTGGCCGTGGCCGATTCCTTCCCCGTTCCTGCTTCTCTGAACGACTTGCTCCGTCTCTAATGACCTCGCTGTCGAAGAGACGTTAAGCCCTGCCTAACTTAAGTCTGTTCACGGTAAAATGAGTGCTTTTGACAGCATTGCTTAAGATCCACTTGCATACACATTGGGTATTATACTTCCTTATGTAAAATTAACACTGCCATGGGCCTCATCATTTTATTGGCGCGTCGGTCAAGTGAAACTGTGAGATTATTAGAAAAGTAAATATTTCACAAATATGCTCATTTTTAACTTTGCTACATTAAAAAAAGTAGAAATCGAAAGAAATAATTTAAGTTGTTACAAATTGTTACCTAACACTTTTAATTATACATTAAGATATGGAACTACTTCTCATCCATCGTTGCCAACTTTGCAAGCTATATGCCACTCAGTGCGCCCGTTATAACATATGCAGGCAGGGGCAGTGATTTTTTTAAATGTTGATTTCAAAAGTGCTCACTTTATCGTGAACAGCCTTTTAACTACCGTATTTTCTGTAAAAGAAATGTCCGAAGTATAATAATTTAAATTTACTTGAGTGAATGCCGCTTTCAAGTTCAGATATATCCCTTTAGTCACAACGTGTATATTTTCGGTATACTGTTGTTTTTCCCGTCAAAAATTGTTACGTGAGAACTTGATTCACAAGGAGAAAACCCGGTATGCGAGCTTTCTTTTTAATTGGCAGGACACAGTTATAAGAAATAAAATGAGATGGCTGTCACATCAGTACATGCAAAACAAGATTTTGCACTCAAAAGCCAATTAACTTTTGTTCAGAGCTAACAAAATAGCATTTTTTTTGGATAAGCGACATACTTCCTCAATCGCAAGATACTTTGCGCTTATGAAGCTCCAAGAACCACACACACATACACACACATACATACACACACACTCATATATATATATATATATATATACATACATACACACACACACACACGACTGCCTAATTAAGGCTAAAAACAAGTGTTTAGAAAAAAAGTGTTTACTTTTTTGGACACTTAAGCCCCGGTGATTATTTCTAGTGCTGAGGGGCTGTGTAAATTACAAAAGAGATAGAAGAGCGATATTTTCAATTGTGCTGAATAGAAGAGTTGACTCACTCTAGTTCAGAATACAACATAAACCTTCAAGAAATTGTCGTACTGCAGTTCGAAAAGAGTACTGAATTGTACACAGCGTGATGTTAAGTCTATCTGTATGAACTTCTAACTTAAGAAATAAATGAAATAGGAGAAAAACATTTTAATTCATTTTCAGGCCAAAGGCAGCGAAGTTATCTGCTTTGATAAGTAGAGAAATAAAATTAAGTTATCGAAGGTGAAACGTTTCGTAACTAATATTATAGTGCATATTGAATCCTACATAATATTGAACATTTCCTTGATGAGTGTAAATCTAAGTCATTCGATTTTCTGCCCATTATAATACATTATTGGGTTATGAGAAGGAAAACATGTAATCATCTTAAAACAGATACCTAATTTAATTCTGAAGTTATTCCAAATAACAATTAATATGACACACATCCAAAGAGAATCTTTACACGCCACTTGAAGCCAGTTACTTACTCCCCTACTCGGCCTCAGCGTCCTCTGCGTATTGTACCTATGACCGTGGATTCAATGATCCGGATGGTTCAAGCTGAAGATCTCACACCACAGGTGTGGTGCAATAAAGTCAGCGCCAAAAACACCTTACGTTGCTCTTCATGTATAGGCCTATAACTTCTGAAACAGATGGCCGCTACACTGTAAGATAAGAGAAATAAATTTTATATTACTAGTCTATTCATGAATTTGAGAAAGTTGCCTGATTGTTTTCGTAAAATAGTAACTTGGCGGAAGATTTCGTTTCATACTCAAAAGCTGAGCAAGTAATACTTAAATTTGAAAACTGCTACTGACTGGACAATGTGCCAATTGCACTGGAAATAACTGTCTGGCTAGGTATCAAAAGTTGCCGTCAGGCTCTACCGTAGAGGTGATTAGGCATCTCGTGCGTGTGCTTTCGTGCCCTTAAAACTACTGTACTTCTGGATTCCGAACACACACATTACCTTGAATTCAGTCACCAAAGAACCTAGTGTGATTTTCGTGGTTCCGATTGTTTTTACACTTTTATGCATGGGTGTGCCAGCAGTACTCCCTGGTTTACACGTCAAAATTTCAACTACATTGTGTCAAATACCAGAACAAGTGTATTGTTACAATTTCTCAAAGTCAAAGGACTTAGTCAGAGTCTTTAAGGTATGAGGGCTTAATTAAATAAAAGAGTTAATAATAATTTCCTAATTTATTTACAACTAGCGACACGCCTCGGCCTCGCTCGGGTGCGATTTACAAATAGGGCTATGGCGTCGTTTAGGTTTACAGCAAGTATATACACCAAATGCTTACGGTAACTAACAAAGGATTAATATTGCATTGTTCACAAAGTCTTCATAAGTGAACTCCTAAAAGACAAAAATGTTTACTCTGGGTCATCCTTAAAAGATAAACATTTACTATCGCAGACATTTTTGTAAAGGTTTTTGAAATCTAATTCCCTAGTATATTAATTTGGCGTATCTCTTATGGCTTAGTCAGCGTAAGCCATGTAGGCGCCCGAGAAGCAGCTTTTTCCGACTTTATTATAAAACTCCGTTTCTCTACTATCCTTATATTAAATATTAATGTATTATTTACCTAAACCTTTCTAAAGAAATTCTCTAAATGATGAGAAAAACAGCATCAAAATTCATCAAGTAGTTTAGAAGCCTTAGTCGAATACACAAACACACGCGGCCTGGCTACTTTGTTTTATACTGTGTGGGCCTATAGATAGTTGCAAAGAAATACTCTCAAATCAAAATCTCACAATAAATTACTATCACTTGCTATTTACGATTAACAAATTTGATGAATACAATTCACAATCACCTCAAAGAAATTTATGCAGTCAGATTACTAAAACCAGACCCAATAAACTGTGTTTCAAAACCTACTGAACTATTTCACAAATTATGTGTCTGTGTTTGAGCATTCCAATATTTCCAAAAAAGTCCGTGCCGCACATTCCTACAGCCCCGCCTCAATTAAGTCCACATTCCACCAGCCCGGAATGTTCTAGGGTGTTCCGGGCGCCTCCATGCACAGTAGCCCGTCATCGAGTACGTCGACACCGCTCAAAACATTCGTCGGCCGCCGTCTCACACAACCTCCGCTGTCGGGACGACAGATGATGTCTCCGCTGATGTCGCACGCTGCACCAGACCTTGCCCTATTGCCACACTTTAGCCAAACGGCCACAACAGAGCCCACGGTCGTAGAAGACAGGTCTGGACACTAGCTTGAAAAGTTGACGCCCTTATTGACCTATTTAGTTCACGAACCCAGCCGCAGAGCGCCGCTATCGAAGTAGCGCTTTTATAGGCTGTTCACGATAAAGTGAGCACTTTTTGAGGCCCTCCCAACAGGCATTAACAGCTAATAAATATTTCTTATTGCAGCCCCAGGCAATAAATTTTGATGGTGGTGAAATGGATACACTGTTTGTTGGTAACATTGCGATGTTTATATTAAAAAGTAGTAGGAAGATGGAAATTGGAAGAAAGGAAAAATTTATAAGGGCATACGGAGGAGTATTGCAAATTTTTCTTAAAATGGGAAAATGAAATTGATACCTCTATGTTGTTATCCCTATACCAGCAACCCTAAAAACACTAGTTTGCTTACAGCGATCTGCGGCTACTGCATGAACTAAATAAGTCAATAAGGGGGTCAATTCGCTAACATTGTTAGATAGGCGAGTGTCCAGACCTGTATTCTACGGCCGTGACAGAGACTAAGGCCGTGGCCGAATTCAGGTATACCAGGGGGCCAGCCTGTGGAATCCGCGGGCTGAGCTTCCATAGGTGAAGCAGGTAACAGTACGAATTAGGTACAATGTCGTCTGGGAACTTCAGCACGTGCTCGCTCGCACATCCCGACACGCAGTTGCAATTATGGTGAAAGTAAAATTAAATTTTAAGACTTAAGAATGAAGACTCGATACTTAAGACTCAATGCTTAAGAATTAAGACTTAACACTTAAAACTAAAGAGTTAGGCCTTAGGCTTACGAAGAGCCTAACTGCCAATTATGGGGAGGGGCAAGGAAAGGCACCCCTCCTCAAAATTTGAAGGTAATCGGTCGAAAAATGCGCCTTTCAGGCCGATTCGAAGGCGAAAAACACACCGCAAAGCCCACAAAATGGAAAACATACACCCCTTGTCACTCTAACTCCTCCGAAGGGGGGGGGGGGGGTACTTTGGGGAGAGGATTTCAAAGAGGAGGGATGGGGTATCGTTGAGAGGGGGTCGAATTCCCTCCCCTCCTCCTTCCTCACCCGTTTGCCCACAGCGTCCCTCCAAAACAGCGTTTTTGTGCAAAATTTTCCGTTCTTTATTAATTAGTATGATACTTGCGTTCTTGCATCCTTGCATACTTCACTTATCCTTGGCACCAAACTTAATGAATTCGGACAGACAGTATTTGTGGCTTCCGTAACAGTCATTAGCCAGCTAACCACTTTTAATGTACGTGTATTACGATTAGGAAAGTGATAATTGCCAATGTTTTAGGGGTTAAACCAATCATTAATATTATTTTTATTCAATTTAAATAACATTTAAAATTTTGCATTGTTGTATGTAAGAGCAATTTTGATTGCTTTTATTGTTATATTAGCTTCTGTAGGTTACCGAGATAGGCCTAATACGAATTTATTGTTTACACCTCTTTTTAAGATGAACTTTGCGATTATTATTATCTCAGTTCAAAATTCTATGCCTATGAAGTAGTAATGTTGCCCTATCAATCTTTAAACAAATAATTATGTCGAAAATCAATCGTAACTTACAAATCGCTTCTCAAAATGGCGGCACATATTCCTCAAGTACTCGAAAAGTATACAACTTCGTTTACTTTATACTTGCATACTTCACTTGGAATTCGAACAGCCCTTACAACGTCACTTCCGGGGACAGGTAAGCATTAGTATGTACTTCAGGTGATTTCGAACACAGCCAGACTGTTCTCTGGCAGCCCAGTACAGCCACCAGGTAGTAGGCCCTTTGCTCTTCAGTCCAGCCATTCAGGGCGGTAAAGATCTCGACTGGTGCCAGTGTTCGATCCAAGGTGTCTATCTATTGAAGGTTGCGGGCTTATTGTGATGCCTTTACCCGCCCCTGGCTAAGGCGTACCCACACTGTGGAACTGCCGGGCCTCATCCGCGACGGCTGTGTTAGTCATAGACTATATATAAGGTAGACCGATATCGTTGGCTGCGCACAACCCATCTCCGTGTCCCAACATTGAGCTGCTTTTCTGTCAATATGGCTAACAGGAATGGCGTACATTGGGTTTGAGGTTAGAACACTCTTTAGTGAACAAGTGCTTTTAAAGATATTCTTATACTTCCTCTAATCAATTTATAATGCTTTTTGATTAAATTCAAAAAGTATTTTATTATTAATATAATAGTGCTTGTCATTTAAAAATTAAGATATTAACAAACTCGTTCAACACTGTTGACCATGTGACTTCGACAGTTGTGTTCCTTTGGGGTAGGTCAATGTTGGTTATATGCACAGAAGACGAATAAGCGGTCTACCTCAACTTTAGTCTATGGTATAGGTCGTCCACTACCTTCTCCTCGCTGTCTACTTTTATCAGCTCGGTGAGCGTCGATCTCAGGTCATCAGCCACTGCCTGTTTTCTTCCCTGCTGCTGCAGAAATTCCTACAATTCCTTCTTGAGGGCGCTTACATCCTGTTTTACTTCCTACTCAACACTGTCCACCATCCTATAGCCCACACTGTCAATTTTCTTGTCCATGCAGTCTATTTTATTGTTGACCAACTCGCTTACACCTTTTATCTTTCTGTCCACATTCTCGTTCCCGATATTCTCTTATCCAGTTTGTCGACTACCTCTCGCTTACGCTGTCGATTTTATATCCACATTTTCGTTCACACTGTCTATTTTTCTTTCCACATTTTCGTCCCCACCGTCTATTTTCCTGTCTACCAGTTCATTTCCTCAATTTATTTGGTAATTAACAGATTCATTTACACTATAAATTTTACTATTTACGTTCTCGTTAAAATTATCTACAACCCTATTTATTCTACTATTTGCATTTCTTATAAGGCTACTCAGTCCTTGGATCAAGGCACGAAGTTCTTTCATTCCTGCCGACATTTTCCTGAGGGGTTCCATTCACAAATTTCTTAATAACTCCCTGGCCAATTCATATAACTTTTATATTTATAAATTTACCCTGCTAATAAATAACCTACTGTAATACTAATTATATATATTTAATTTTTTTTAATGCCTCCATCCCACTTCTGACACCAATGTTACAATTTTCTCAAAGTGAAAGGCTAAACCAGGTTCATTAATGGCTGGAGGTCTTAATTAAAGAAAAGAGTTATTTCTAAATTTATAGTTTTATTTAAAATAACTACAAACAAAATTCTTTCACCCAGTATCTCAGAATAAATTGGTATCACTTGCTGTTTACAATTAATGAATTCAATAACTACAATTTACAGTTATCTCAAAGAAATTATTGTAATTTAATAATTAAAAATCAGTCCCAATAGACAGTGTATCCAAACCTATGCAATTATTTTATATACTATATGTCAGTATTTGACATTTCCACTATTTACAATAAAGTTCGTAACATATGATCATCCAATACCACTTCAGTTTAGTCCATGTCGCACCAGTCCGCAATGTTGTAGAGTTCTCCGAGCAACCTCATGCGCATTAGTCTTCATTCGTCAGGTACCACGCCCTCTCGTCCATTCACACCACGAACATCTCGTCCGCCGTCGTCTCGCAATCTCCCAACGTAGTCCGTCCCCTTCGCCGATGACCTTCTCTGCACCACGCCTCGCCCGATTCCTGCACTCAGCCAATTAGCTTCCACAGAAGGTCTCCCTACCCTTGAACCGCTGCGATATTTATAAGGTTGTAGACCATCGCTCAGAAATTCTTGTTACTTCCACGTTTGCACCGAGAGTCCTATTTCCCAGAATATTCTAGCGCATTCTCTGAACTCGTCGGCTTCTCAGCAAGAGGGAGTAGGAGGGGCTGTGACTCCAACCAGGAGCCGACTGAAGCAACGTTGGCTGACCGCCTGGAGGGGTGATGGGGGTCAGCCCTTGCACAGCGCCAGCCTGCGCATAACGGGCGAGAGGTCACGCACGTAAGAGTAAAATACTCCCAAGTCTTATTGTTGAATTACGAATGTGATTTATGGCAAATCGAGGTTGTTTTTATCCGCTTTTATACACTTTAGATTACGAAATTACATATCTATTAGTAGAGACTGTTCACGATAAAGTGAGCACTTTTGAAATCAACCTAAGAAAAAGTCACGGCTCCCACCTGCATATATTTTAACGGGTGCCCTGAGTGACGTGCGCCCAGTAAAATTGGTTACGATGGATGGGAAGTAGTTTTGTATCTTAACGTCGAATACAAAGTGTTAGGTAACCACTTCTGATGATTTGAATTTTTTTTTTAATTACAACCCATCGAAGTGTAAAAATGAGCAGATTTTTTAAACATTTACTTTTTTTAATAATTTCACAGTTTCACTTGCCCGACGCATGAATAAAGTGATGAGGCCCATGACAATTTTAATTTTACATAAGGCGGAAGAATAGAGAACGTGCATACGAGCAGATCTTAAGCATGACTTTCAAAAGTGCTCATTTTACGGTGAAAAGCCTGTAACACATTTGGTTACATAAAAATTCAAAGTTGTCATTTGACTGTCTCATGAATGAAGTCATTAGTCTTATGGGAAAGTAAATTTCACATATGGTGGAGGTATACAAATTGAGGTTAAAAGTAGATCCTAACCAGAGCTTCATAAGTGCTTAGATGACCGTGAGCAGCGGTTGTTACCAGCTTAATTTGATCAAACATTTTCTTTAATTATTTTATTATAACCAACAAGCATTTTCATGTTAACCTCAATTCGAATTTAATTTTCTACAGCTATTATTAAGAAGATGGTTTAATCGCGGGAAAAACTGACTGTTTGCTAGGAGTCAACGTACTGTACACATGTCCGACAGTTTTCTTTCCTTATTGGCTGTCATGTATGTATGAAGCTAATACCGCATTTCACTGGGTCAATGAGTATCTGATTCCATAAGGCAGAATGTTCGTGATTCCTCTGCAAACCATTTAACCGAGTCAGAATCGTGTTCATCCAATAAGAATAAACTAGTTAGTGTTATCGAATATAAGTTGGCTCAAAATTTTTTGCTATTTTCCATCATCTGTAGATATTATTTTACTTGATTCAATTCTACTACATACAAACGTACCCAGAGGCTTTGCTTCCCCGAACCGCCAAGCCACGTACAACTTTGGCTTTCAATTCCGCTTAGCAAAACTAAAACGGTTACAGGGATCATTCTGCGTATCGTGAAAGTTCCTCACATGTCCTGCTTATTCAACACTACGCTTTTTACGGACCGATTCCTCCTCCCTCCTCCTTCAGTTAGGGAAGGAAAGTAAAACATTTATGGGTACCGGGACTCCTGACGCTACCCTGGGGCCCTTTTAAGGGTCCCGCCTGCCTTTTTTTAGCCGAGAAACGCGGGAGCTATAAGGGTTACAATGGCACACGCTATAAGAGCTCCATCGCCTCTGCGGGCAGGGCTCTGGACTTGCGCGCACAGTGTTCTCTTGGTGATGCGTGTACTCATGGGACTTTCGGCGGCGAATTTTGAAGTCTATAGCAAAGTTCAATACTAGCTCCTTTCGTAGTTCGGCTCGTGTCCGACTAGTATGTTTTTCGATATGGCATTCTGAAAAAAAAAAAAAAAAAAACCGTTTGTAACTACATTGAAGGGCTCCAAAGTAATATCCACATCATGCGTGGTATAATTAGAGTACTCATTGCTTCCTCTTCTCGCGCATGAACACTATGCAACGCAGTCCAATTGACACTCAGGCGGAATCCTTAACAACAGAGACTGGAGCCTCCGTATATTTATTTGAAAGACTAGCAGGTTGGAGGGGCTAGCTGTCGCCAACCTGAACCTTATTCATGATATACCAATGGGCGGACAACAGCCCTCACATGGGGTTGCACTTCCCCGTGCTTAGGAAGTAGCGCTCCGATGATAATAAACGTCAGCGGTTCTGGTAACGCGGACTTCGGGCGCCGTCTGGTTATGGGAATGAAGACACTGACGATGTTTTATTCTATAGCTCTCATTCAAAAAGTATAAAAGACTTAGGATTTTTGTTTGCGCAGGAAAGAAATAAACAGTACATTCTACTACTGCCAGGTGCATTTGAGCTGCAATTAACCGGCATATACACGTTTATGACCTCGCCAATTTCATGAAAACGCTCTTTTTCTATGCGTTTTTCTGTGCACTAAAAATTATCCGATTTAAATGAAACCAGCAGTTGGGTACGACTCACAATTTCCTGCATTGGCACGTGAATTTTAATTGTCATTTCACTGCTTAAATTTTAATATCGCGATACCAGAAGTGCATCGCTGCATCGGCGGAATCGCCCACCGTCTCGTGGCGCCCTCAGCGCTACTGGCCTACCGGCCACTTCCCCTTACGTCGTGCCAAGAGGCTGAAGGGGAGGGGGAAGAGGGGGGGGGGTAGCTTGGGCTGGCGTGAACTTGCTGCTTGCTCGCGCTTGCGCTTGTCCCTTATTACTACTACACGTCACTACCTCTGTTCGTCCTCGCAAAATCATATTGACGGAGACAGGAGCCAAGCCCTTTCACGAAGCCTTGACGGAACACGACGACAGGACGCCAACAGTCAAAAATAATAGTGTCAGTTTCCATGAAGCGCGTTTACGTCGTCAAATGCTATGATCGTTGTTCTGTGTTTTATTTTGTGTACTTGAACGGTTCGTAGATCATGGATTCTGAGATGAATAAAAAAAAGGACAACATAAAATGGAATATAACAAGATTGTATTCCACTGCTCATCGTAATAAGAACAAATAGAGTAAGGGAAGAAAAAGAGCATTCGTCCCTCCCCCCCCCCCCCCCTTCCTCATCATGCTGACGCCATTACTCCAAAATTTCCGCATATGTCATAAAAATGTAAATATATTGGACAGAATATTTCTAATAATTTTAGGTCTTACAAAATAAATATAATTGTACATCGTTTGAATAGTTACATGATAAGAAAACAAAGTTCATAGGTTTTACAATTATTTCAAACAGTTTTATTTACTTGCCATGTGTTTTAGCTTACTTTCGAAGGAAAATAGGCTTACGTAATCGTCCTGCTGTCTGCGTGTCCATGAGCGTGTGTGCGTGCGCATGCGTTCCCATGTGCTAGGTGAGTGAGTGTGTGTGTGTGTTGCACCCTATTTCCTTTTATCTCACTCGGCCGATTTTATAATGAAGGATTTCATGTGTTCCACTTATCAATTTTAATCTTTATTCAAAATCAGTACACATTTCGCAAACACTATTAATTTACTCAGGTTCCTTACGAAATTGTTCTAAATAACAAGTAAATTAAGTGGGCGTAGCTAAAAAAAAAAGTGTTCCCAAAGGTATAAAAAACAAAACATTAACACATTCTGTACAACCAATTTATACGAGATATCATATTCAAGGGTTATGTAAAGCTGACCAAATGAATACGAGGCCTAATCAGGTGACGTTTAACTATGTGTCTTGTTGAAACAATAGAAAATAACTTTTAAAAAATGAGCATCGGATCCGAAAAAAGTTTTAAGACCTAAAAAATTCTCCCATGATATCCAAGAATAATACATAAATGTTAAACTGGATTCGAACCAAATAGACTGTCTAAAATTGTTTTAATCTCAAAATTAGAATACTTTTTCTCATCCGATTACATATAATTTTATGAAGTCCATAAAAAATATCTTTTTGGTTTCAGGATTACTGATGACAATGAACAAGAATCTGAAAGTGAATGCCGTAAACAAAATAGCGGCTCACCACATTATGATTCTGTAATTGTCACAAAAACAAGTGATCATGTTAGTGATGGGTGAGAAACGAAATTGTTCTATTTGAACTTTTTTAAAGTTCTAGTTTTACTTTGATGTTTATTGGTGGAATAGAAGCATTTTTCTATAATATTTTTTACTGTTTTTCCATACTCTCTTAATTACAGGGGTGTACTTCTTTTGCTTTTGGCATAACACATCCTAGAGAATCGTTTGACTTGGCTATTGTAAATGTAATCAACCAAATCAGTAATAAAATTAATTGTGTTACAATATTTTATTTCATATAGTAGTTCAGTTGTTTAAAAATAATATAATGTTCATAAATGTTGCACAAAAATCAGCATTTTATGCCTATATTGGTGAGAGTAGGCCTACTTCCTGTTTGCTCAATGTCTTCTAAGTTTATAAGTATACCACTAAGTATTATCTATATGTCTAGTGTACAATGGAAATAATTGATAGATAGTCATAATGAACCCATAATAAATAATTTTTTATATGTTCTTGCATCGAAGTGTATACTAGTATTATACAGTCATTTATTTACACACAAAAAAAAGTTAATATTATAACCAAATCCTTACTTTTTTCTTGCAGAATCAACCCAGTTTTTCTTCCAATACTCCAACCCATACCAGTAAATGAAAAAACCCCTTTACACAGTCTGTCACCAAGGTGCAACACACATATCAGCTAACAGGTGAGATTTTGTGTAGGCTCTCTAGCCTTTCATAATTAACAGGCCTAACTAATTAATTCCCTTTAACAAAAATAATATCGATTGTCTATGCAAGCAATTCGTTTGATTGCCAGCTCTTCGATCATTTCAACTCCACACAACTGTCAGAGTCTCAGAGAAAATGGCATTGTCCGTCAAACAGATATCACCCAACCAAGTTGTTCATCCTGGATCAACAGTAACGAAATCCCTTCAGGAAACAGAATTGTATCATATTCCAGTAATTCTTCCGATTTGAGCGGCATTGAACCTTCACATCAAATTCCCATCGAAGACTATGGACTAGAAATTAAGAACGATTCTTGTTTGATTAATGCTGCTGAAGAACATTCATTGACTGGGCGGAGGATATTTGAGATCGACCACTTATTCGACGAAATAAGACGAATGAGTTGACACAACAGGACATTGGATTGTTCATTTGACGATATGAAACAAATCAGGGAAGAAAGAAAAGGTAGTGCGTATCACATTTAATGCTCGGTGTGTGGCATGAGAGATAAAATAGTATCAGAAAAGCAAAACAAGTACTGTATGGACATTAAACACTGCCTGGGTCAGCAGTATGCTTATGGCAAGACAAAGTTTCACCCGAATGAAATAAATAGCATCATCGCTTGCAATGACTTGCTGTTAAAAAGATACGTTCTACCATTTTGAAAAGAAGCTACAGTCTGCTATACATGAAATAGCATGGTTGAAAATGGAAGCAGCAGCTATAGAAGATGCTCGCCTAGCAATGGATGCAGGTGCTGTTGATGAAGCAGGGTTTCCGCTTATAGCTGTAGTGACAGATGGAGCATGGTTTAAGCTGTAATACGGAAATTACAACAAAAAGTCGGGTGTAGTAAGCATTTCGTGTAAATTAATCACCTATATTGTTTTATTAATAAATCGTATCATTAATATGGAAATAAGCACATTATTTTGTAACTGCACATATTTTTCTTTCAGGCTAAACTTCACAATAACATTATTTTGCCAAAATTTTTGTGTGTATTTAAAAGTTTACAAAACTTTGACTCTGAAGTTTTTCATTTTGTTTAAATTTCCACTTCAGGTACATTGTTTCTTTAAAGCGTTTTCTCTAAACTCGGCAGCCAAGACAAGATTTTAACATTTAACATTAAGTGCCAAAAATCATTTTGAAAAATGGACACTTTCGAGTTTTTTTTTAATGCGCTCTTATAGCGCCTACATAATCTATCATCGGACATAAAATATGCCCCTACTCTCGGACTGATGGACCATAATTCCTATAATTTTTCTGGCTACTTATCTTTTCGTTGCATACCCCGGGCTGTCATTCTCTGCCGAATGAGCCAGCGTCTGGTGTATTTATACAGGCAAGGAACAATAATCCCTAGAGAGGTGGCTGGAAATGAACAGCCAATCCCCATACAAAGATGTTTCTAAGCTATTCTACGACAAATTATTTTCCGTTGCAACTTTCGGCCGCAGGGAGTGATGTTACGCCGGTCACCACGCCACCTAGCACGGCACTCAAACACGCCGTCCGCCGGTGGCTCTCCAAGCGGTGCGGCGTGATCTTCAGTCGTTTGGCATCCTAGTGGCGAGCGGGCCCGCGGCTGTACCACACGTGTGTGCAAAAATCCGGCACCGGACGCCATTCTCTTACCCATGTAAGGAAATCTTCAACGCAGAGTCAGCTTGGGACATTATTTTTGGTCAGTCTTTAATAGTTGTGTAAGTTTTTCATCAACATCCACAATCATTTGTATATTTTCATAGTTTATATAAACATGGTTTTAAAGTGGAAAGTTTCTCGGCGTCAGGTACGTGTTGCTTAGCAGGTGAAGGCAGCCGCGCATTCTCTGCGTTAAACGCAGTCAGCCGCATCGGCAGACCAATGCTAGGGGAGGGGGGTGGATCAATAATTTTGAGACACCGTCTTAAATCGACGTTATTTAAATGAGCGTCAGAAACTCATATTGCTTCATCTCTGATCGCTCTAAGACAAAGAACCTACCTGCCAATGATCATGTTTATAAAAACTGGAATAAATCTCATGCATCAATGGAAGCAGATATGATTGTTGAGGGTTCAAGTGCAGTGTGGCGATGCATGGAGTTAAATATCACCAGCTGATAGGTAAGAACATAAAAAGAAAAGTCATTCTTACATTTATTGCTAAACTATTGTGTTTTTATTAACATCAATTTTATATCATATTATAAATGGGCGTGCTTTAAAGGTAAAGCCGAAAATATTGTCCAAATATATATCTTGGTTGCTAAATAATAAAATATGAAATATTGTATGGCAAGTTCTTTAATAAATGTATCTGTATTTTAGGCGATGGAGATAGCAGTGTCATGCACCAGCTTGAGAAAGCTAAACCTTACGGTCCTGCATTTGTCATCCAAAAAATAGTGTGTGTTAACCATATATTGAGGAATTATCTGATATGGTTGCAATATATTTCTTCGAGGACGAAAAATGCATCTTGGAGATGTTCCATAAGGAAATCACTGTCTTCGTTGTGCAATCACTGGAGCTATCAAATACAGGAATAGTCAAGCCGGAATAAACGAAGAGAAGCGTACAAGGGAATTACGCAGTAATATTTACAATGGACCATAAAATGTCTTCGGCGACCATTCGAAGTATCCTGCAAGAGGATACTTCTGTAATGGTTTCAGAAATGGAGATGAGTGTATAGTTCCCAATATGACAAGTGTTGGGATGTGGGATGAAATAATGTCAGCAAATAATATCGTATCTCATAATTCAGAATGTCTCTTGTAAAACATTATTAAAACCGGGCAGAGTCTTTTAACAACACAGTCGCTAATTTCGTAGATGGTAAAAGAGTTAAACTTTTCTCTATGTAGTGGATATCTCACAACAAGTTAACTCAGTGTGATTTCTTTTAATACAGATGACAGTGAACTGGCTGAAATTCATTAAAATAAATGACTAACTAAAGCACTGGCAAATTTATAAAATAACACTTGCAGGCAAATAAATATCCGACAGAGAAAAAAAATTAACTTTTCAGAAGACGATTCTTATTAGGGCAGTATTTCTCAGACTCCAGACCACAATCTTGACGAATACAATTTTTGAAATGTCTGCGGCGTGACAACAACACAATACTTAACATTCAGTCATCTAACACAGGACAAAGGCATTGCATGGCTTGGAAACTTGAAAGAGCAAAGCGTCTGACTGCTTCCTATTTTGGAAAATATGTCGCATTAAAGCAACGACAACATACTATTAGAATCTATCTTATATTCCGTCTTCTATGGCAACCAGGCGACTGGATATGGAATCGAAAAAGAGCCTAATGCAATAGCACAGCTGGAACAGGAATTTGGCCTAGTAGTGAAACCTTCAGGACTTTTCATTGACAAAGAACTTCCTTCTTTTGCAGCAACACCTGATTGACTCATGGGTAGTGATGGTATTGTTGAAATAAAATGTTTATCATCTGCCAGGATCATGCATCCGGAGGCTGCAGTTAAGAGCAATAAAGTTAACTTTTGTGAGATAAAATATGGGGAAATACATCTCAAGAGCAACCATACATACATGTACCAAGTTCAAGGACAACTCCACATAACAGGTCGCCAATACTATTTGTTTGTCTTGTGGACTCCTAAAGGAATGCTGGTTCAGAAAATTAAGAGAGATAAATGCTTCTGGGAAAACTTAATGGAAGACAAACTAAGAAATTTCTACATGAATTGTTTACTGCCAGAGTTGGTAGACCCAAGGTACACACCTAAATTGCTCATAACATATAATGTAAATGTTTGATGTGGAAGAAAGTTTTCTTGATTTCAGAATAGTTGGAATAGTTTTCTAGTAGTGCGAGAATGGAAAAGGGGGGAGGGGGGAAGAGCATACATTTTTTTATTCTAGAGATGTACTTTATGAATGCTGTAGAAATCACTTCTTGAAAAGAATTTAAAAGTCGATTTTTCTACTCCCTGGCTATGAAAAGTTTTAATATAGCTGTGCGGCGGGACTGTATTGGTGTGAATAGATGTTGTTTTAATATAGCTGTGCGGCGGGACTGTATTGGTGTGAATGGATGTTGTTTTCTTTAATGTTTCACAAAATACCTAAATAAGCCGAACATTTTCACATATTGGTAGTTGGGCTAACGAAGGGATCACGAACTCTCGAAAGATAATTTGCAAATCTATAGAGTTACAAGTTGAACCTTAAGTATGTGTTTTGAAATGCAGTTTTTATGCAGTAATACAGAGTTGCCCGAGGTTGTTATGGCGGTTAGGAGTCTATGTGCCATTGATGAGACTGAAAACTTTTGTGTGAGAGGGAAGGGGAGGGGGATGGGGTACAAGAAATTCAACGTGTTTGTAATTTTTTTTTTTTTTTTGGATTGCTACCAGTACAAATAATAAAGCGCAAGTGTGATATGTTAAGAAAGGGTCAAAATTTTTGTTGCCCAGACCTACAATTCATACAAACTAATAGATTTTTTGGCTCTCAAGACTGAATATATCGTTTCCTTTATGTACACATCTAGCATTTATTTAATATTTAAATATAATTCAATTCAGTGTTAATCATGTAGGTATTTTTATAACACAAGTCTTACTAGCATTTATGTTGGAAAATTTTCAATACGACAGAAATTTGCATTGAAACGATCATTCACTGCAGCTATATTTCGTTGTACAAAGCAAAATTCTGGTTATAGTGCATTCTTATTTAATTATTTGAGGATTAGACAAATATTGATATATGCTAAGTTACGGCTGGACTGCATTACGCCAGTCACATTTCTAGTGGTATACGTTGTCATAGATTCTTCAGGAAATTCGAAATCGAAAAATATGTGATTAAAAGAGGAGGGTCTTCTCCCCTTACTCAAAACCGTATGTGACGACACCGACAGGTGACGTACGGGGGAACATGCCAGGGTACTAAAATGTATGGAAGCTTTTATGAACAAATTCCTACAAACGATCTTTGGCTTCATAATAAGTTACATGACTTAGGCACTTATTTTCGTTCCTATTATAGCTGCTTCACACTATAGAATTTGTTTTTCTCCTTCGTAAGTTGCTAGTAGCTATGCCATTAAGCTCTTGTGTTATGGCAATGTTTAATGTCATTGTTTGGGTTTTTGGTTTGTTTATTTGAATAATGTTCGTAAGAGTATAATTGCTAAACTTTTTTAAATTCAATTTTGGTATAGAGTGATTGTAACCTGGCTAGTTTCGAACTTGCAGATGTATATGATTATAAAAACTTTTGGTTATTTCGAGGTTAATTAATCAGGCGATAGTATACATTTTTGTAATATATAAGTTTATGATCATAATCTTGCACAAAGAACAGTTTCGTATGAATGATGAGCTGTCGAAAAGCAAGTAACTATTTGGCTTTAGTTTTCATGTGTAAATCATGCGTCTGAAACTAAGGTAACAACATGTAAAATATGCCAAGTGAAATTTCTAATTTAAAAGCTCAACATTAGAGCAATTAAAACAATATTATTTTTGATGCGATATAGATTATTTATTTCTCATTTTGGTTTATATGCCGTAAAAATTTAACTCTTTGATTTTTAATACGACGCAGTTGTAAAAAAATTTTTATTTCAGACCATAATTTATTTGACTTAATTGTGGTTATGATTAAATTCTTTACAATATCTGCGTATTTGTCTTAAAGCTTAATAACAAAGATGTAGTATGTGTATTACATGTCTTTCAATTTGAATGGACTTTGTCCATTGCAACATGAAACTCTATACTGACAAGACAACAAGCGGCCAGAGAAGTACAGAACGAACACAGAACATCCACACTTAAAAAACTAGCAAGTAACGTATAGCGTGGTAGACAGCAAAGGTTAGTTCACAATAAAAATACATAAGTATAGCATACACGAGATACTGCACAAAACCAGAAATATTGTGCGAACCTGGTTCGCAATTGACCAGTAATATAAGTATTATATTTAGCCAATTAAATGTTATGGCCAAAATGACATATGTCGGCAATGTTCATAAATAAATGAGTTGATAATTGTTTATTATGGATTTATAGAGAACTGAATTAACCTAAAAGAAGAAAGGACGTGTCCTATATACGGACGTTTTACTCCATATGGGATCAACAGGACAAAAAAAGTAAATAAAAAAAATTAATCGGCATGGAAAAGGTGAATACAGTCGGGTTTAAAAAGCGAAATGAATTTTTTTTTCAGTATTTATTGCATTCGCCATATATTGAAACCATTCTATTTACCATCATAAATAACCTGCAGTATGTTAACGTGTTTCATAACTATCGTTACAACAAATTAAATTATCTTATTTCAACACATTAATCATCGTTAGATAAGTCTGACATAAAGTGAGAGGACACTGCTTTGGATCACCGGCAGAGTGCTGTGTGGATGTGTGTGGTGGCACTGCGTAAGCGCGCACGATAGCGAAATCTCATGATGGAGTGTGGTATCTGTTTATGGACGCGGGTGAAAACTGAGGGAATGACCTTCTGATGTGTTTGTTAGGGGAAGGAGGATAGCGGCCTTGTGTCAGCGGTATAGAGCGGGGGGAAGAGACAGTGAGAGGAGAACTGTTTCTGAGATTGTCCGCTCAGCACATCAGCTAAAGGCACTCACAGCGCAAATGCCAATTTTTCTCCAGGCAGACGGCGCCCTTAAGAGGACTATGTAGCTACGCGTCCAAGGTCAAGAAGCGAGGGAGCGACAAGGGCGACAGTTACACGCACGCCTAGCGCCTCATCGCTCCTACGCGCAAGGCGAGCAGCGTTTCCGTCGCAACGCTGTACTGTGCAAATTAGATCTGCAACAGTGGGCTTTTATTACACGCGATGAAAGACCACAGATTAAACTACGTCCGTAACTTTGTACTTTTCTCTTGCCGCTTCAGGAAACTGCATAGGCAAGTTTTAAAAATGTGATATTGGGCCATGTTCACGATTTTTCTCTCTCAAAGAATACACTTAATATGACAAAAGTAAAACAATAGGGCCATAGATAATTTTTTTTTTTTTTTTATCTTTTCTGACAAAAAATCATATTTCCGAGATACGCGTTTACGCGCAAACAGCGATTTCACAGAAAACGTTTCAGTACATAGGACTCTTACGGCCACTCGTGCATGAATGCAGTATATTTGTATAATTTTTGTCTTAAATTGTTTCACAGCGGATTTTTCAAAATTTTTGGCTTAACAAGACGTAAATAACAACTTTTAGCACCTTCATACATTGTTACAAATTCACTATGTTCGTTATTCTCGGAGCACTGATTGCAGATAAGAAAACAAAAATTCTTTCTTTTCTTCCATCAGTGCTCCGAGAATAATGACGGCAGTGAATAACAACATAAGAAAGTGCTAAAAGTTGTTTTGACAAAAATTATATAAATATACTGCTTTCCTGCACCAATGGCCTTAACCACGCTCGCCATGGCCCACACGACATGCGTCCTTCGAGCCACGTGTCGATGTTTATCAGGACTACTCGTGAGCGAAGCCTTTTACAAACCGGGCGCCCAGATCACCCGCCTTGATGCCTGTTATTAAAGCACTCGGCGTGCGGGGGACGGCCTTAAACCAACTGGAACACAAACCCCCGGCCACGTACTTCGCAGATGGCCCCAGATTGTTGCAGGTGTATGAAATTTCATCTCGCAGATGCAGCCTCGCGATCGCTGTTATTATCTACAACAGTACGCCCCGCAACTTCATTACTGGAGCTCAGCAGCAAGGCCACTGCTCGTTTCCATTAATTCATCTCCGTGACAAGAACATCGAAACCAAGTACGTATAGGCCTACGCGTGCTCCTAACGTTGTTATGCTGGTTAACTCCCATTGTGTACGTGACTAAAGGCCGTTCATGATAAAGTGAGCACTTTAGAAATGAAAGTTTAAAAAAGTCACTGCCCCTGCATACATATATTTTAATGGGAGCACCGAGTGACATTCGCACCAGTAAAGTTGGTAACGATGGATGGAAAGTAGTTCTAAAACTTAGCGTCGAATAAAAAGTGTTAGATAACCATTTGTGGTAACTTAAAATTATTTCTTTCGCTTTATGTTTTTTTTTTTAAATGCACAGTAGTGTAAAAAGTGTCAGATTTGTAATGCATTCCCTTTTCTAATCATTTTACTGTTTTACTTGACCGATGCACGAATAAGTGATGGGTCCCATGGCAATTTTAATTTTACATAAGGCGGAGGAATACACAAGGTTCATACAAGTAGATCTTACGCAGGGCTTTCAAAAGTGCTCGCTTTACCGTGAACAGCCTATAGTAATTTCACTGACTGGCTTTCAAGAGACTGTATAATGTTGTCATGTATTTACTTACTGGTGGGCGACTCGGAAATAAATTCGAGACTTTAAACCATAATGGGTTATCAGGTCAACGATTAAAGAGAGGAAAAAATTCAGCAAATTTTTACTCGAGATGAGTTCCCGCTATCTCTACGAGCTAATTCTCCTCGATTGTTTGACAAGGGCACCAGACAAATCACACTTTTCTCCCATTATCCAGCATATCTCATTTTATAAGAACAGCGTTGGACGGTAACCTGGTTATTTGCAGCCAGGATAACGTTGAAAATGAAGTCGTTTTCTGCCTTTCCGCGTAGATCCGAGCGCCGGGGAACCAAATATTTAATATTGTTACATAGGACGCCTGGGGGGCGTATATGAGTTCGTGAGGGATGGAGGTCTAAATAAAAATAAAAGAACTAAATTTTATTTCTAATTTATTCACACAGTCTGTCTCCACTTTTACTCCTTTTCTTATTTAACAGTGAGTGCAATATTAAACTTCTGATTCGACTATAATTAACGTACTTCTTAATTGTCTATGTTTGTTTACAGTCAGTTAACTCATACTCATCATTAACACGTGTTCAGTCTATCTGTTGCCATAATGTATTATGTATTCCACTCACACATCAAGTCCAACATTCCAGCATGCCAGCAGCTCACTTCACTGCTTGGTATTCGCAGTCGCAGACTTCCCTTCCGCTGGTCACTTCTTCCGCTGCTCGTATTATATCGTTCAGAGCCGAGCCACTCGTTCACACATCAACTCCAACTCCACTCCCGGCCCGTAGGCCTGTCGCAATATGTATATCGCTGGCCCTACCATCTCGAAGGTTCAACGCACCCCGAGTCGCGCTGAGAGAACGAGGTCAGTAATCCAGAACATTTTTAAGATAAATGCAGAAATCAATTTAAATAGCGCCAGCAGAGTGTACCGAAAAAAAAGAGAATATTGTCCTGGCTAAGCTTTTTTTGTAACACATACGCAGCCGCGATATCACATAACGGACTCTCCGTCGTCCTCTTCGTTCGCTCGCGCGGGGAAAGCCAACGACATGTAATAATATATTTATACCAAGCGAGTTGGCGGCGCTGTGGTAACATGCTGGACTCTCACTCAGGAGAAAGCTGGTTCGAATCCCCTGTTTGGCCATCCTGATTTCGCTTTTTCCACGGCCGATTGATTCCATCTCCGCTGCGTTTTCTCCGAACAACTTGCTCCGTTTCGACGAGGCGTGAACATGTTGTCGCCGTCTCCACGATCATGTACGGTATAGGCCATTCACAGTAAGGTGAGCATATTTTGAAGTACTCTCATTTGGAATAATAGTCAATAAATATATTTTATTGCAGTCTGCGCCGTTAACTTTTGAATCTGGTGATTATATATATATATATATACACACACACACCTTGTATTACTTACATTTATTTTAAAAGGTGGTGTCAGGATAAAAAATTCGTGATACGATAAAAGTAACCAGGGCCTCAGATGTGCTCACTTTACCGTGAACAGCGCATAGTATCGAACAGAACGAAGCATCAGTAACAAAATGTCTCGAGTCTTCTCGACTGGTAATCAGATTCGTGAAAGTTATAACTCTCGTTTTTCAATAACTCGTGGGAACGTTTTTGAGCATGCAGCTCATTTTTCTCTGGCCACAAATGTACACGACAGCCTATAACCGGTTTATTCACATTTTTGAAACAAATTTTTGAAAAATCACACGATGTACGACGCTTTTGGTTTTTTCCTAGATATATCACGTATCAGAAGCGTTTTATACTTTTGTTAACACAGATGACATTATTTTTGGTTAAATTGAACTTTTACCTATATTCTCTGCATAAATTAGAGAATGTAATTTATAATGTGAGTGTAAACAGGAAAGTAATAAGTATTTTGGTAATACCTTGTAGAAAATAGTTCTTATGCAATATATTACTACACAGAGTGCGCACGAATGTGGCGCGTTGTCCCTCTGGTGTAATTCTCTAGACTTGTATAAGCTATGTTTGCATGAGGCGGAGGAATGTCCCGGAAGTAGAACTTAAGCAGGTTGTTTCAGAAAGATTGGAATTAACAGTGAATTAACTATAAACACAAGCGCAGGGAGTTATTAAAGTATTGCACTATTGCAATACTTCGGCTCACACATAAATGCTTAACCGAACAAGTTAAGTCCTACGTACCTCTTAATACTTCGAGGACCACGCTCGTTTGTAACTCGAGCAAATGGTATTCTAAACACCTTCTCTGTCACTGAAAACAAAACTCGTATTCATATAGGTTCGTTGATCCTCTATAATTTAACTGCATCTTACAAGGGCATTGCAGCCCGGCAACTATAAATGTTCTGAGTGCACAACAATATTTTTTATAACACATAGATATACTTGATTTATTGTTTATCGTTTTACACAGTAGGGACTTCTGATTGGGACAAATTCCATTCGGTGACCCATTTGTTGATGACCATCAAATAATGAACGTTGTATTGTACAGTGATTGTGTCCAATGTGGCGTGGACCAGTTGTAAGGCGGTGAGTGGGAATTCAGAGACCAATATAACTGATGGAGTGGAGATATTTGGACCTCTTTTAACATCGAGGCGCTGAGAGACGATGAGGTCGAAGCGAGGCGAGTACGAAGCGGCGCCGGAATGCAAGGGCGGGTAGAAACGGGAGATCCTCAAGGAAACTCGCCCACCAGCGGCATCGTCCGGCACGATTCCCACATGCGAAAACCTGGGAGCGACCCCGCCGGGAATCGAACCCGCCTATGTGGGATGCGAGTAGTCTGACTACTGCATCACCACGGCCCCTAATATAACTGGCGCCCCTGCAATATAGGATGTTCACGATAAAATGAGCAATTTTGGAAGCCCTGTTAAAGATCTACTTGAATGCACGTTGTGTATTATTCCACATGATGTAAAATTAACATTGCAATGGCATCATCACTTTAGCGTCAGACAGGCGAAACTATAAAATTACTAGAAAAGTTAATATTTATCAAATTTGCTAATTTTTACATTTCGATGCATTAAACAAACATAAAGCGAAGGAAATAGGAAATAATATAAGTTATCACAAATGGTTGCCAATCAATTTTTTTTTTCAGACT
Organism: Dryococelus australis; assembly: GCA_029891345.1. NCBI lineage: Eukaryota > Metazoa > Arthropoda > Insecta > Phasmatodea > Phasmatidae > Dryococelus > Dryococelus australis. Next base: position 297,200,659 of record CM056993.1, on the reverse strand, counting down.
TCAAGAATGGAAATACTTCCCATCCATATTTACCAACATTACTGGATGCATACCACTCAGAGCACGCCTTAAAATATATGCAGGCAGGAGCAGTGATTTTTTTCTAACGATGTAAATGTAAATGTGTGCAGACCTGAAACGCGAAATGTTTGTATTTACGGTCACATGGAATTGCTTAGGAATTAAAAAAAAAAAAAAAAAAAAAAAGTTTATTGAATTCAGTGGACTACCATGACTGTACAGTGCATTGTTCGTGAACGGACTCCTAGAAATAGGTGAAACGAGCGGGTTCTACGATCCCTGCTTCCTCGTGGCACTAGAACGACGGCCATTTTGAATTTACTCTTCCCTTCCCCCCAAGCTTCATCTATCCGTTACGTAAACCGCTTCCTTCCGCCTCAGGAAATATTCTGTTCGTAACCAGTCGTTGCCGGATCAAATAATCGAACTCTTAAATGCAGTGGGGTGTGTTTCTTACCCAGCAGACTCAGCAAGGAAGTGATATTTAAAATGGCTTCCCATAAAAATCGCAGAATATATCAGTCAGACATATTAACTGAGAAAAGATATCCAGCACATTATATATTGATACGAACAAGGGCTGAATAAAGTGTCCTTCGATTCTTTTTCCTGCATCACGCAATGTTTTGAAGTGCGTGGGGCGCACAGTACATATGGCTCTATGTAGGGACTAGCATCTTGTGTAATTTCGTGTTCAGGGTTTCAACGAATTTCGTTTAAAAAATATGAGGATAAAAATAATTTGTACACAGACAGGCTTAAGTCCTACGTTTAATTCATACGGTGTACAAATCGTTAATTTTGATTAGCGTTATATTGCAAATGAGTTGTCAAGTATCATTTAAGAATTAGGTCGAATTCGTTTAACAGTAAAATATTTAAAAATAAAATAGCTCGATGTGAATGGGCCGCCCAACCCTCGCAACTTCTGCAGAATATTCGCAGTTGTTGTATGCCGGCGTTTATGTTTCGATTTTTAATTTTCTTAGTGGCATTGGCTCGCAGTTTTTCTTTAAGGCTGTTCCACTTACATAACTGTAGAAAAATGTCATGGAAACCCTGTGATTGCTGGTGCCACAAAAACGAAGGGATCTATCCCTTCCGTCGGAGCAAGAAAGGGGCTTCATCATAATCAGAATTACCAACGTTTATAATGATAATTCCACAAGGCCACAAGGGAAAATTAGAATCCACTAGGTTAGAAAAGTATTGTTACAATATTTCTCAAAGCTCGTGGGCTCGACCACGTTCTTTAGGAGATGCAGGTCTTAATTAAATAAAATATATAATAATAAATACTTGGCGCATATACAAACACTGCAAAAAAATATACCCTCGGCTTAATATCTCACAGCAAATGGCTATGAGTTTCTATTTATAACTAATATTTACACAATGTTCCATCACCCCACGGAACCTAAGTTGAGTTGAGAGATTTAGGCGGCTCTGAACAACAGGTCTTGAGAGTCGATGAGGGTGAATTGAGGTGAGAATGGAGCAGTGCTGGAATACTAGGGTGGGGTAAACGGGATATTCCGGAAAAAAACTCGCCGACAAGCGGCATCTTCCGGTACGGTTCCCACTTGCGAAAATCCGGGAGTGGCCTAGCCGGGGAGTGAACCCGGTTCGCCTTATTGGGAGGCGAGTAGTTTAACCGCTCAGCCTCTCAAGGAAATAAATGCAATCAAATAAATTAAAATCAGTCCCAATACACAGTGCAGCAAAACCTACTGAATTATATTTATAAATAACATGTCCATATTTTATAGACACAATATGTGCGTATAATACGTCCATCCAACACCAGTTTAATTCAGTCCAGATTCCACCAGTCTGGAATGTTTTAAGTACATCGAGCGCCTCCATGAACAGTAGCCCTTTACTCATTGGTAGAGCCCCGAGTATTTCGTGGATTGATCTGGTGGCAGGCTAGGCTGGACAGCCCTCTTTACTCTCGAGACATTATCGTTTGCTTATTGGTTTCTGTGAACAAGTGAGGCCTCTGTACAGGACTACTAGACACTCACTCGCGCTACTGCTTCTTGCTTATTACTGGCTCACAGTTGAACGGGGTGTGTCTAAACAACTGGCATCCAATCACAACAGTAAGAGAATAGAACAAGTGTCTGGAGTCTACATCGCCTACGAATAAATTCGCGAAATACTCATGGCTCTACTCATTGGGCACCATGCTCTGTTATCCGTTCACATCACACACACACACACACACACGCGCTAGTTGGCCATCGTCTTGCACCCTCCGCCGTCAACCATCCTCTCCGGTGATGTACCTCACAGGACCAGACTAATCCGGTCGCCGCATTTCAGCCAGATGGCCGCCACAAAAACTGCCCATTCTCTGGGTGCAGGGGTATTTGTAGCGTTGTCGGCCCTGGCCCAAAAACTTCTTTACATATCGGGTTGCGCCGAGGAAAAAGATTGCCAGAAGTTCCACTCAGTCGTTGACCGCCACTGTCGGCGCCAGAAGGGGGGCGGGAGACGGCGACCCTAGTCCAGGTATCTGTCAATAATTCCGCCCGCCAGGCAACATAACGGTGGGTAGGTAGATGTGACTCATCTCCCCTGCCGCAGTTGGACCCAGCCGCTCGGGCGCACCTGGCGAGAGAGGGAGCAGCACGCAACAGTATATTTAATCATATTTCGAATAACAACAGTACACATGTATTAATTTCAAATAATAATGTAACATGATTTATAAACTATTTTTCTTTCACGCCGTTAAATTTACATAAAATATAATATTATATATTTGTGGTAGTGTCGAAGTTACCAAAAAAACTGAAATAGCAACAACATAAATATGGATTCATCGTGTTCATATTTTAATATAATTTTCGGACATCTCAAGTGGGATTATTTTTTCTCTCATTGGGCTCTTCTCCACACGCCAACAATAAAAAAAAATCCCTTAGATTATCAACTTACCATTAGAAAACAATTTTGCCCAATAGGTAGAAACGAAAATTCACCGAACCCACTGAGTTGGCAACGCTGTTCATGATATTTCCCTGTTCGCGTATATACTGTACAATGTAGGTAAGTGACAGCTTATATAGGCTGCTCACGTTAAAGTGAGCACTTTTGAGACACTAGTTACTTTTTTACTTCAGCCATTTTTATCCTTCAATCACCTTTTTAAATACATATTACCATGTAAGTAATAAAAACAGTGAGTAGATTCCACCGCACTCTGAAATTACTGTCTAAGGCTAAAATAAAATATAACTATCGACTAACATCCCAAGTGAGAGGGTTTTCAAAAGTGCTGACTTTACCTTGAATAACCTATAGAACTAGAGAGTGTGTGAACCGTGGAGTTACGTAATTACGAAACGCTCAGTGGGCCGGGGCAGTGTAGCGGGTTAGACTACTCGCCTCCCACCTTGCCGAACCAGGTTCGATTCCCGGCGGGGTCGCTCCCGGATTTTTGTGCTGGACGATGCCGCTGGTAGGCGGGTTTTTTTTTCTCAGGGATCTGCTGTTTACTTCGCCTCTGCATTGCTCCGTACTCACCACGTGTCACTATCATCGGCTCTCAAGACCTCGATGTTACGAGCCGCAGAAATCACTCCACTCCAAAAAAAAACGGTCGGTAAGATGTCCGGCGGCGACTGTAGCCCACGTGTCTAGCTGAAGAGCGGTCGGTGAACCCAACCAGCGTTCGGCGCGCGAGCAATTTAGGATTTTAAGGTTCTATCGGAATAGCCGAGCTGGTCTCTCGTCTCACCGCGCCTACGCTCCGGGCGAATCACGGATTCTCTCGGAGCTCGAGTACTCGAACCCGCACGCGATGCAGGCAGGCAGCACTTCCGAGACGCCTTCGAAGTCGGCGGGGGGGTGGGGAGGATTCTGCGGCGAAATTGGTGGCAATTAACCCTGCAGATTCTCCGCGAACACGTTAATTTCGCAGTGTTGACCGAAGTGTAAGGCAGGATTTACAACGACCCGTCACGTCCGTCCGTCCGTCGTCCGTCCGTCAATCACGTGACCAACACCCTATCAGAAATGACAATTAATTCTATCCGTCTGTCAAAACCTTGGCAAGCTTTAACTTTTGACGAACGAACGGATAAAATTACAGCCTTCTAAAATTGCACGTTTTGTTACTCTCTCATCCCGAGTTCTTTACAAGGCTGTGTGTTGCGTGCAGTATTCTGTTTTCACATGTTTGTTTATGTAACTGCAAAATGAAATTAAGTTACATTTTTCTTGATGATTAATTGGTAATTACGTTTGGAAACACGAGCTCCTTTTGTGCTATAGTAAAAATAGTAAAATTATGTTTGATATGTTTTCATACTTTTTACTTCGATTGATTTCCGTTACGTAAGTATACGGTTGTTTATGGAGAAACACAAAACCGCTAAAGATTTTCACTTTTTGTGGAGAATTTTTTCCTGTATGTAAACAGTTTTGTTTTTATTATTTTGCAGCAGTGAACTTTCGACGGACGTACGAAGTTTGGTTCGGCTGGGAGACGGACGAACGTCTGACGGACGGGCGGATGATGGACGAACGCGACGGGATATTGTAAATCCTGCCCAATTAGCGGAAACAAACACACGTACAAGCTGTTCACGATAAAGTGAACACTTGTGAAATCAACTTCTGAAAAATGTCACTGCCCCTACCTGCAAATATTTTAACGGGCACATTAACTCGCTTATACCCTGTAAAGTTGGTAACAATGGAGGCAAAGCAGTTCCATATCTTATGCTGGACGAGTGTTGCGTGACTTTCGGAAATCCTAGAATGGCCAGTAACACGCTATTGAATGCAAAGAAATCACACATCATTGTGCACTATTTTGTTTTGATGAAATTTGTAAATAAAGTATTTTTGGATTTTGGGGCAGTTATTGACCACGAATATTTATGTAAGTCATTTTAACAGCTTTCTGTTACAAGATAACCAGGATGTACACATAAATAAAATAATTTTAGTGTGAATATTTCCATAGTTGTGAAATCCGCAAGAAGTTTTGTGTTGTAAGGTTATGTTTATGATTTTTCTTCCGCTGCCAAGCGAGTCCACCGTTACGACCTCCGACAAAAGTTGAAACAGAATCTACTTTTGTTGGACTGTCGGGGCTGCGATTTGGTGAGGGTGGCAGTGCTCTTGATTGGCATATGAAAAATTCTCGTCGGTGTCGGGGTTATCTTGTCGTACTGTCGGGTTATTGTAAATCCAGTTTGAACGTTGCATTAAAACTGTTAGGTAAACATTTTGAAAACTTAAATAATTTATTTTGCTTTCCATGTCTTTAGCGTATACTAGAGTCAGAAATATCAAATTTGTGATATAAAAAAGTTATTTTAATATGTTTCGCATTTTCGCTTGTAAATATACTCTAAGAAGCAAACATATAACATACCAAAATTTCTCTTGTAAAAGAGAATGCACAACGTAGTTATACAACAATTATATAAAAAAAAAAACTATCTCACTCTTGATAAAACTGTGTTTTAATATTTAATTCATTATTTTCATTACATAGACGATTGTTAAAAAAAATATCTTATTTTCATTCTTATCACAACAAATCTAAATAGAGATAATAGAGAAACTGTAATTTGCCTGATGTATTGTTACAAGACACCAAAGGGGCATATCCGAGTTTGTGAGGGATGGAAGTCTTAATAAAAATTAAAAGAAAAAACCTAATTTGGTTTATTTTATATATATTTATATTGCTATAAATGTTCACGCAGCTATTATTTACAGCATTATATATATATATATATATATATATATATATATATATATATATATATACACACACACACACATCCACCGTGCTACACTGTGACAGTGTATGTCACTTTATTCACGATTCAACTTAAAGGTAATATAGCTTGATGACATTCCATGATAAGTAAATATAGACCAAAGGAAACAAAAGAAGCCAAGAACTGAATGTGCTTGGAGCCACATAAACTTACAGTACACTCCCTTCGGGAATCAACACAGGCGTATATTCTCGGCTCGCATATAGACGATCGTACATGTCACAAATATCATCCCGAGGTATATTGTTACAAGCCTCTTGTACATGTCGTCGCAATTGTGCAAGAATTATTGCTGGCCGTACAGTCTGGGTCACATGTTGTTCCATCATAACCCCAACATATTCAATGGGGGAGAGGTCTGGGGATCGTGCTGGCCAGAGTGGTTGTCGAGCACCACGAAGATAGCGTCGAATAGTAGCATAAATATGTGGATAGGCAATAACCCGCTGGAACAGTATAACACCTTCTTGTTGAAGGATTGACAGCAGAACTAGTCGATCAATGGTAGATGTAACGGGGACTGTTTAACGAACCCTCCACAAATACCAATGATGAACGGGAATTGTAGCGAATGCGCCCTATAAGCTATTCACGGTAAAATACGCACTTTTGAAAGCAGTGCTTAAGATCTACTTGCATGCACGTTGTGTATTCTTCCGCCTTATGTGGGATTAACATTGTCATGGACCTCATCGCTTTATTCATGTGTCGGTCAAGTGAAACTGCGGAACAATTAGAAATGTAAATATTCAACAAACCTGCTCATTTTTACCCTTCGATGCATTAAAAAAAAAACAGAGAACGAAATAAATAATTTAAGTTATCAGAAATGGTTGCCCATACATCGTTACCAACTTTACTGGGCAAATGCCACTCAGTGCGCCCGTTAAAATATATTCAGGAAGAGGCAGTGACTATTTATAATGTTGATTTCAGAAGTGCTCACTTTATCGTGAACACAGAAATGCCATAAATTCAGCCCGTATGTCGGGGGCAAAAAGATTCTGGAAGATGACGCTCACCAGGGGGGCCTATGCTCGAAAATACAGCTCGAGCGCTCGAATTCGAACAAATTCTAATGGTCATTTTCACATACGAATTCTCCTTTGCGGGAACAGGTATGCTGCACTTGCTGGAGCTCGTATACGAAATGAGCGCAAGAGATTAGAAGCCTTGGTTCGAATGGTCATCCTCGACTTAAAAAATATTAGTTTACGTGACAACCAGAGTTTCAAAAATAATTTATCAGTGTGAATAATACATCTTCATATTTATGTAAACCATAATAATGTGGCCGAATGAACCAAACATGAAAATAAACAGCAGAAAAGTGAGATATTCTTATTTACGGTTAATGTGGTTGATTTTCATGTTTTTCCTCCACTTTCTTCAGAGGCTGCAGGAGAACAACGAGTATGGTGGCAGCTTGTCAGTAAAAATTTTCGTGTTCAAATCTCGGTCGACTAAGATAATTTTTTTTTTTATTTCTCTAAATCACGTATGAATGCCTTACATAACTATCGCAATTCGAAATATATATATTTTTCTCATAATAACCTCTTTAACTAAATTGATGCCATATTTAATTTGCCATGCATGCAGTAAAGGCACAGCACACAAGTACCAAACAGATGCACCAAAGTTACATGAAACGTGAATGATTTACATTGCAATAACAGTCAGCTAAAAATATTCAGCTTTCTATACTAATTCAGCAATCAGCATGTTAATATGCGTTGTCGTGTAGGAGCCTACTATAATATGTAGGTCTGTTTTATACACATATTAAAAGTCCATAAGAGGGTGTTTAACATGGAAAATCTAGTAACTATACCTACTGAGTTTACTACCAATGTATCGATAATTTTTTAAGGTCTTAACGCCATTATTCAATGTATATAAGGCTAATAAAACGACTGTATTAGGAAGAGGAATACAATAATTTCGTTAATAGCGTTTGTAAAGTTTATGTGATGTATTTCACGCACTTGTATGCTTAAATAAAGTGTTTCATTTCGATACCAATTTCAAACTTACGACAAAATATATCTAATGTCTTGAAATGTGTTTTTACGAGGCTTTAATACACAGTTGTACATAAAAAAGTGCGCTTAAAAATGTAAAAAAACGAGTTTTTGCAGTGCAACAATCAATTTCACTACAGTAAATAATATGGCATTTTATTTACTGCTAGCTGACCCGTGCCACTTCGTTCGCATGATTTTTTTTTAAGTTATTAAAATTAAGCCCACTATAGTTTCATTAAAGTTTCATGTTTAAGATACTAGTATTTCTTCTTTCAGGTTTAATGGAGTTATTAAATTACACCCTGCCATCGCTTCGCACATGTTTTATGTTAGCAAGATATTTAGGAGTTTGAATTGATCTAGCAACTTTTTAACGGGTTCTCTAGCTACTGAGCTATTGCGGCCCCCTTTTTGGGTGCTCTAGTCACTGAGATACTGCGACCCACTATTGGGTGCTCTAGCCCCTGGCCAGCTGCGGCCCCACTATTGGGTTCTCTAGCCCCTGAGTTTCTGCTACACCCTTATTGGGTTCTCTAGCCACTGAGCTTCTGCGACCACCTTATTGGGTGCTCTAGCTACTGAGCTACTGCGGCTCCATCTGATATATATCTATCCACTGGATCACTGTGGCCCCACTTGGAACAACTCTAGCCACTGGGCCACTATGGCTTTTTGGAAGGAAAGGTTTACAGCCCATAGAACAAAAAAGAAAGAAGAAATGACGATTTTTTAACAATGCTTTTTTTATGCAGTAATCCTAAGGAAAGCTTTATCCAGTACCTATTTACATCCCTGATCATCATTTTTTTCCGGAACCGTTTAAGATATTTGGATGAAACAAAGACTAAGTTGGCCCTGGGGTTATTGTCCATATACTGTGTAAATTTGATGTCAATACGTTAAGTGGTTTTTGAGTTAAATCCGTTCCTGACAGACAGACACGAAAAAAGTTAACATTAGATATGACTTAGTTATCAATTATATTATGTGAAAAAATAATTAAAAGTGAGAAATTCGAAAATCACAGACAGACACTTTTATTTTATTTAGTAGTATAGATTATGCATATATTTACGAGGGTTTTCATTATATCTTTTAATTTACATTATATGTAGGGGTATATATTTTTTGTTTTAAATCAACCATTTTTTAACAAACTTCAAGTACAAAATTAAGAAAAATATATATTTTAAACGCATTCAATCTGTTTGCTTAAAATGGAGACACATGTACGTCAAGAAGTTTATGTATGTAATTTAATTATTTATAATATTTATAAAATGTAATTATTGCAAATATTCCTGCGTTTTAAACGTTAATGTGCATTTCCAAGAATATGCTGTTGTCAACATATTTCCCAATCATCTCTATTTTTCCGGTTGTTCGCATACCAGAGTCCTAATTCGGGTGCCCGCCAATAGATGAGTAGGGGTTCGTATACAAAGATGTGGGAAGCGTTCAAGCATAGCAAACGCTCATTTCGAACGGTAAGGCGGGGCAGTTCGTATACGAATGAAAAGTCGAGCATAGGCCGTCTGGTCGACGTCACACACACAAACGGCCATCCCTCGCATGAAGGTTGAACCTGCCTCATTGGTAAATAATGTGTAGCGGTATTCCATTCTCCAGGCGATACTTCCACGACACTGCAGGGGATGTGCACGATGCGACGGTGTTGACGCACAAGAGAAAGCCTGGCCGAAGGCACAAGTGCTTGTTGTCCTGCTGCAAGTGTACGGTCCCCAAATGTATGGGCTGTTCACGGTAAAGTGAGCACATTTGAGGTCCTAGTTACTTTTTCCTATCAGCCGTTTTTTTTTTCCTTTCCCTACTTTTAAAATAAATATTGCCATGTAAGTAATAAACAAAGTGTATCTATTTCCCCGGACTCGAAAGTTAACGGGGCCATGGTGGCAATCAGCACCGGAATCCCAATCCCAATCCCAATCCTTCGATTAATCTTTAGCTGCTCCACCTGCTCCATTTGCTCCATCTGCCCATGGATTTCTAGAGACTGAGGAAGATTGAGGAGGATTGGTGTAAAGCTTGTGAATGATTGTGTGGATTGACGTAAAGATTGTGAATTATTGGGTGGATTGGTAAAATATTGTGAATGATTGATGTAAAGATTGTGAATGATTAGGTGGATTGGCGTCTGTACAATGTATTATTTGCACAGTACTGTTGGTTCAATGTCAATGTGACATCACAGTGCTTACATACTTGTATATTATAAGCAGTCGGGAGGTCGGCTGAGATGCTTAGTTTAACAATGGCTGCTGTGAAAGATACATCGTCTCGGCTAACTACTGCCTCCTTGTATAGAATTTTCTCTCGAGTTTTCGTTTTTAATGTCATACAAGGTCACAGGGTGAAGGTCAAGATAGTCTGTATCTATTATGGTGTTAGCAGTCTGTAATATATTAAGCTTGCTGACTTTAATGGCTTTTTCTCAACATTTTGTTTTCAAGGCCATCCAGGGTTACGGGTCAATGTAAATGTAGTCTGCATCTAATAAGACGGTAGTAGTCTGTTATGTATTTTGCTTGCTGACTTTTATGTATTTTTTTCTCTAGTTTTGGTTTTCAAGATCATTCAAGGTCATGGGTTCAAGATCGAGGTAGTCGGCATATAATATGGTGGAAGTAGTCTGTAATGTAATATTCTTGCTGACTTTTATGGATTTTTCTCGAGTTTTTGTTTTCAAGGTCATTCAAGGTTATAGGGTCAAGGTTGATATAGTCTTCATTCAATATGGCGGTAGTAGTCTTTAATGTATTATGCTTGTTGAATTTTATGGATTTCTTTGAGTTGTTGTTTTTTAAGGTCACTCAAGGTCATGGGGCCAAGGCCGAGGTCACCTGTATCCACTATGTCAGTAGTAGCCTGCAATGTATTATGTTTGTTTTATTCTATGTATTTTTCTCGAGTTTTTGTTTTCAAGGTCGTTCAAGGTCATGGGTTCAAGGTTGAGGTCACCTGAATCCAATATGGTGGATGGGTGATGTCTACCAAGATGGTGGCCTCCTACCAAGATGGTGAAATTGCTATGGACTAGGGATCACCACTTGTAAATTAAAATATTTTAAATAATATTTAATAATAATTCTTTAATAATTTTTTTAATGACGTACATTAATAAATATTTTTGGTTTATTTTATTTTATTTTATTTTGTAATTTTTGCATTTTCCTTATCATGGTCTTCTGGCTCCGAGTCACTGATCCACCTTTCCCAGAGTCACGAGTCCACGTCGCCTACTCCGGGAAAATTGGTAAAATTTAGAATCCTTTTTTAATATTTTAAAATAAATTTTAATAATTTTTTCGGAGTTTTTTAGAATTTTTTAGGGATTTTTTTTGAGGATTTGTTGATAAATGTTTTATGGTTTTTAAGGGGTTTTTGGGTTCAAAGGTCCTCGGATCAAGGTCAAGGTCAAGGTTAAAGCTCATATGGGTCGGGGTAAAAGGTCAATGATATCCAAGATGGCGGTCGGTGACCTAATAACATGGTGGCTCCTCGGCTCCTGCGCCCCACGCCCTTGGCCACAACTTCCGTTTCCCTGCTACTATAGAATACAGGCAAAAGTTCAGTTTCACCAAATATGAATTACTTTCGTGTTGACAGAAATATGAAATGCTTGTGTGATGCATGACGTACTTACGAAGCAACCAAACACATCATACATGCGGTAGTTTTTCAAAAGTTTGATTCAAATAGTGTGACGAAACCGCGAACATAACTACACTACACAGTGTTCAACTTGTAGACATTAACTGCGACTAGTTTTCCCTGAGATATATTTATTTCATAGCATTGTTTTTACAAAATAATAAACCAAAGTCAAAATTTCACTGTGTTTAAAATGTACAAAAAATAAATCCAAGTGCATGCATAAAAATGAGCAAGGATAACTGAAATATCTTGTCTTAATTCATTTCTAGATATGCTTGGGAAAGTTATTTTACAAAAATTAATGGGAATTCACGAGTCAAATGGGTCACATTGTCAGCAGTTGTGTCTTTCTAATTTAAAAAACTAACGAATATTCTAATGTAAATTTTCGTCAGCACAGAAATGAAGGTCGAGAATTTGTGTCAATTTTCAAGTTTGGTTATCGAGACATAAATGTGTTCGTCGAAAAATGACAAAGTCAGCAAAAACCACTGTAAGTATCTCTCTGTTTACGATATCTACCAACGAGCTATAAAGTAAACATAGAGAGGATATCTGGGTGGTTACAGCGCTCTTAACGGAAGTCATCGGCAAACTGTCCCGCCATTTTCATTTCAGCTGATGCTTATTGTCGTGGTGTTATCGTGAATGAGACGTGATATGTTTTCGAATATTAATATACTGCTATATGTGTTTCGTTAACAGCTGCGTGTAAAGTGGCGTTGCTGTGTGTGTGCGTGATTTCAAATATTTGATGTGCATTATATATACCTTTTAACTGTGAACTTTTTTATGACAAAATTAATTATTTACATCCACGTCTGTTTATTTATCACAAGCTGTACCTTTTCCCAAGGTGTTTGAAACACAGTCGTATTACGTGATTTTCCACAATCCCAAAGAAATACTAAGCCCAGCCCGATAAATTTCAATAAACCTAATAAACAGTAATTAGCAATACATAAAAATATAAACAGAATAAAATAAGCTGTGCATGTTCACCGCTATTTTTTAAGTTTGTATGACAATAAATAAGCAACACGAGAAACGTGCTTGAATTTAATGGGCCTTTTTCGTTTGACTTGTTCCTTCGTTCTAATATTTATTCCAACTGAGGCCATCCTTTTAAAGAAATGACCCAACAAATATCAATAACAAAAGAATAAATAAAACAGTTATTTACCTCGCATTTGTAACAGTGTTAACCACAGTCGCGGCAAAATATTGACGTGCATTACATGTAATGTGCTATGTCGTGGAAAACAAATATGTTAATTAAAAATAACCGCAAAAACTATCGTCTGTTCAGACATTTTTAAAACGTCATAAAGCTGACCTAAATAATGCTAGAGGCCTAAACTGTGAATATTTGTACGGAATGGTTTTCGAAATAGGCCTATGACAAATTTTTGATCAGGGAAATTGTGGGGTAACGAGTGGAAAATATGTACTTCATAATAATATTTACTCATGGAAATGCATGAATTTCCAAAAATACATAACCAAACCAATACAAACACCAAAATTGATAGTGGGGAGGGCAATGAAGATAAGGGAAATTGTGGGGTAAAAAAATACAAAATATGTACATTTTCATTATAAACTTTTACTCCTCAATTTTCCTACAGTTCATAGTCCTCCCCATCAGGTGAAATATTGATGCGCCTCATAAAATCTGTGTTCTGTATTAATAACAGAGTGGGTTTATACAATTTTCCGGATCTTTTTTTTAAAATCCCCTCTGCTTTACATTACCTCAGCGGTATATTTACATTTACCAGGACCTACTTTCCGTGAGCATCCACAAAATATAATTTCCATGTCTATCTCAATACACGAATATAATGATTTTGATTACGAGATCAATCCGCCAACTTTGTGGTTTGATGCCAGACTGCTGTAGTGTATAAGTTATTTGCACTCAATTAAATGAATACATAAATCGCTTACATGCTCCCATGCATAGACTTATGCACTGCAATCTCAAACATGCAGGCTTGTTTGATGTTAACACAATTCTTCACAAAAATAACATTTATAACACTACACCATACAACTTTCCAGCGGTTTGTTTTATGCCATCTTTAACATTGCAAAGCAAAATCCACGAAATACACTTTATTTCCAGCCAGCTAGTACGTGAAAATGCCCAATTGTAATTTATTTGTCTATTATTTTGGGTACGTATGCCTGATATTCCATACTGCTATACCCTACCACGGACCTTTGTTTGGACTGAAATGAAAATGGCGGAGAGAGGTTCAAGTGGCCTCAGTTTGGAAACACTTCCGCCACTCTATATTTACTATATAGATAGTTGATATCTACTCTTACGTAAAAATAGTGTTTTAAACTATAGCGACGATGCTGCATCTTTCCTGAACAGAACACTGTACTAAAACCCTATAGCAACTCCTTAAATTTTTGTACTATTTTCTGTCGCAGTTGCAATGTTTCCTCGCGGTTAATTTTTGACGTGAACACGTCTTTAAATATGCGACCAAAAATGGAGGCAATCCAGAAAATCCGATGATAACAAAATCGGGGGATACAGTTTGACATTGCAGCACCGAATCTGTCGTCTACATCCAAAATTCAATTACACCACTCGATTGCCAAAGGCTCAACGATAATGTTACGTTGAGTGATGACTGCGAAGCATCGCGCTTGACCGAAGGGGGAAGGGGAGGGGGTGAACAATTTTGAGTTCGTTTCGCCGCGTCTCATAACTTCCGCGTAGTATAACTTTTGACTAGGAGAAGCAATGACGCTCGTTTGAGTTTCAATCGACATCCCTTGTCAAGATCAATCGATTGCGTCTGTAAAAACATTTGTGTGGCGTAGTTATGGTAAAATTGTACGAGTTAAGTCTAAAAAATTAAGAAAACTTGACACAATTTTGGCCTATACTCGTCAAAAAGCCAAGTCGAAATGCAGAAATCGTGTACGGCTGGAAAAAGCCTCTCAAAAGAAATCAAGTGATACCCATAAAACCCCATATTAATCGAGCGAAGCGGTGTCGGGAACGTAAAATAAACATCAAGGCGTCCGAGCGCGTCAACGTAGACGTATTCACGCAAAACAAACGGCCGTGTCCCCAACACAGCCAAACTTTGCCCTCGAACGGCGAATAGTCTAAAAGGGCGCGTTAACTTGTTAACTTGCGTTAACAGGTTGTGTGTCGACGTGCTTGATATGCAACTTCGCAGGAAGCAGCGATGGCAGGTTCTTGAGGCGGGTCGTGTGTGTTTGGAGAGGCGAGGTCGCCGCGCGACGTCATCTCGGTCAAGGGGGCGGAAGGCGACGGCGAACCACTGCTGCTCGCGCTGTGGGTTGGGGGGGGGGGGCTGACCTACTGTGGACCGGCAGGGACGGCCGTGACGTCATCGGTTACCGTACTGCGCCTGCCTGACCTGCTCTCCGCTTCCCGCTTTGCGCCCACATGCGAGGGACTGAGTGTGTATGTGTGTGGTACAAACACACACACACACACCATGGTGTAGGTTGTTCACAGTTGACCTAGCACTTTTGAAATCAACCTATGAAAAATGTCACTGCCCTTACCTGCGTGTATTTTAACGGGCCCAGTGGCTGGCGCGAGCCCAGCAAAGTTGGCAACGGCGAAGGGAAAACTAATTCCATATTTTTAAGTTGAATTAAAATAGTTAGATAAACATTTGTGAATACTTAAAATATTTATTACTTTATGGTTTTTCAAATGCGTTTGAGTGTAAGAATGAGTACATTTGTAAAATATATACTTTTCTAATATTTTCACAGTTTCCTCTTGACCCATGCATGAATAAAGTGAGCAGGCCCGTGACAATGCTAATTTTATACAGTCTGTTGCAAAATTGCATTTCAATATTTCGGCGGAACATTCCTCACATCTGGAGGATGAAAAAATGTTACATGAATATAGGTCCGCAAATGCTTTGTTTCTTTACTACAGCTCGTAATACATTTTCTAGAGTGTATGGCCCCCTCGATCTGGATCATCTTACTGTGGAATATCATCGCAGTTGTAATTGGCAGCCTCATATCAGCCCCAGAGGAGCCTTGATCTTAATTCACTAGACTTTGTATTTGTTTGGACATTTAAAGGCACTTGTGTAGCAACCAGAGTGGACGATTTGGACACCCTTCGTAACAGTATTGTGGCGGGCTGCGAAATATTCAGGAATACTTCAGAGATTCATCAACACATTCAGGAGTCCATCCATACAACGGCGGATTTGTACATGTGTACATGCTGGGAGGGCATTTTGAACTTTTCCTTTCGTTCCGACTATAAGCTTTAACCCATGTGTAACTAATTCCTGTGCAGTTCCTACTGTGCTAGGTGTAGTGTCGTGGCGTGGGGTGTCGTGTATCGCGCAAACGAACGCTGCGATGGCATTCCACAGTAACGTGATCCAGCCCGCGGGTAACACGTACGTTATGTATTGCGAGCTGTAGTAAAGAAACGAAGTGTTTGCGGCCCTATGTTTTCATAGAAATTTTTCATCCTTAAGATGTGAGGAATGTTTCCCCGAAGAACTGACATGCAATTTTGCAGCATTCTGTATAAATCGAAATAATACACAATGTACATTCAAATACGTAGATCTTACGCACGGCTTTCAGAAGTGCTGAGTTTACCGCAAACAGTCTATAGAGAGATGGGGATGCAGTGCTTTGCGAGTTCGTGTGTTATATATATACATTGGAGCTGCATTTACAATTGAAAATTAAGAGTGAATTTTAGAATTATGACGTATACAGAAGAACGGGTGTGTGTTGTTTGCCGTGTCGGTTCACAATGGAGTGAGTGAAAAGATTGTGGCGGCTGTTAACAGCGAGATCTCGAGAGCCGATGAGGGAGATTGAAGTGTATATGGAGCGGCGCCGGAATGAAGGAGCAGGGAGAAATGGGAGATTCCTGAAAAAACCCCGCCGACCAACGGCATCGTCCAGCATGATTCCCACTTGCGAAAATCCGGTGACCTCGGCCGAGAATTGATCCCGGTTCGCCTTGGTGGGAGGCGAGCCTGCTAATCGCTCAGCCACCGTAGCCCCTTCACAATGGAAATCAGCAGACCGTTTGCGTGGCTGATATTGACTTAAAAGTTAAAAGAAACCGTTGAATTAAAAATTTTAATGAAAGTTGTTTGGCGGCGAACAATCAGAATGGAGCATGCCGCTGCTGTTTGCGGTAGCCTGTTATTTACAGAAATGTATGCATCTCAAATATTAAAGCGGACTTAAGCATTTTCATGTGAATTGTATATCAGAAAATTTTGAAGATGTATTTCCGTGGACGAGAACTGCGGTTGCTGCACTGTTCCTAATTCATAGTTTTTCCATTGTAAGCGCAGCTTGAGAATTGAAACTTTTTCCCAAGAAGAATTAAACATTGTTGTGTTTTTTCCAAAAAAAAAAAAAAAAAAAAAAAAAAAAAATCTCCTGGAACATTCTTCTTTTAGGCTGTTCGCGATAAAGTGATTATTTATGAGGCAGTAGTTACTTTTTCCTTTCAGAGATGTTTTACCCTTTGATCACATTTATTAAATAAATACTACCATGTAAGTAATAAACGCAGCGTGTTTATTACACCACACTCCGAAGTTGACGTCCAAGGCTGAAATAGGAAATATTTATCGACTAATATTCTAAATGAGAGGGCTTTCAAAAGTGCTCACTTTACCGTGAATAGTCTATGACTTCGTCTCTCCGTGCTGAATTTTGAGTGTATTCGTTTTCTCTAACTCATTTTCTCCTGAAATGGCTTTGCATAGTAGCAATGATTCTAAAATTTCAACCTTCTGATATTTAGTATAAAAAAAACTGTAATTCGACAAACCAAGTGTTTCTAACGAGGTTTTCCTTACGATGAAATATGTTTATGAAAATTGTTTTTTGCCCAACTGCGCCTCGCTTAAACGCAGCCTATCTTTCCCTTATTTCTCGAGGCTCCGTAACCACACGTTACCCGCCACGGAAGGCTGCGTGCTGTATTTTGGTTTTGTGATTCCCCTTCTCCTCCTTCCCCCCCCCCCCCCACTTCCAACCCTCGAATACCAATCTAGTTGAATGTTAGGGTAAATGCTAAAGACGACTGCCATTCTGAAACACTTGAAATCAATTCCGAGATCACGGCCCGAGTTGAGTCGGAGATGGGCGCAAACATTCAATGATCGGGCCTCTTCATCACACGGTAGCACGATTATTGAGAATTCCCATGACCGGGTAGAGCATCATTATGGAGGATGTCGTGGGGTCACGTTTCCTGTATTTGCGTAAGCATTGAAAATAGGTGTATTCAGTAAAAACCGAAGTAATTATGATACTCTGGAACAATAAATACGATTACTTTCGCAATGGAGATTCAAGCATCACGCCCAATTTCAAAGTTTGAGTTGCATGCATGTGTTGCAATTTTTTCTTTTGGAAATCGCAAAAAAAAATGCTTTGAATTCAGCGATTCGTTTGGTAACTCTGTGCTATTTACTTTAGTGGCTGCTAAGTGAGGTAAAGTTCCTTTTGTTATAGTGTATTACCTTGTCTTTAATGAAAATTCGTTGGAGCATGATTGTAATCTAAAAACAACGTCGGTCGTGTGTATTTAAACAACTTACCGCAATTTATAAATACTACGATCATTGAATACCCCCAGATATTTTAGAGTTAAAACAAAAACGAGTAATCCCTGCCAAAATTATTTAGTTTTTCAGCTGTTTTCCCAAACAAATTGATGTTATCCATATTAAATACAAACGGCATCTGCGTTGTATAACGAATACCGGATGTCACAAAACAACGTATAAACTCTTTGAACGCAAATAACAGAGAAACTATTAAAGACGATGTGATGGGACTGCTTGTATGTGACGCAATAAGGACAATGTTGTGTGTGTGTGTAATTATTAATAGCAGGTACAAATATTCCAAATGCACGGCATAAGCAGCACATCGTTTGCAGCGCTGTAGAGGAGAATGTCAAACGGTAGCTACGGTTTCCACGGGAGTTCGATCACAATAGGGTCTTTAATGGAATCCAGTGTCGGTGACCTAGTGGTGTACACAGTGTTCTTCAGAACGGTGATCAATCTGGAGATCTGGGTGAATACTGAACACTTCCTCGTCTACCTATCCATCTCCCAACTAATTTTTCATCCAGGAGCGACCCTATGTCTAGATGGTAATGTGGTGCTTAACTGTCCAGATGGAAGAAAAGGCAGTCGTCGTCTGGGTAGAGTTGGTGAACAGCTTGCACAATGTTTCCCTGCAACATGGTACAGCGACTGTCACATGTCACCCTTCAGTCAAAGAATAATGGCCCCACAAGACGTCTGGCAGACATACCGCACTACACTGTTAACCTTGGAAGACTTCTTGGTGGCTCTACCACAATGTGGGGATTTTCATTGGCCCAGTACACACAGTTGTGTTCCATTCATATTTAAAGTTTGCCTCTCTGCCCAAACAATCACGTAAGTCAAATGTCACGTTGTCATTGCAGGTGTTCACAACCCACTCACAAATTTCGACACTCCTATCTCAGTCGTCTTAATTCATAGCGTGAAGTATCTTGGGGATGAATGGCTTCCAATTTACTTGCATTAAATGAGACGGACAATTGATTTACTTCTACCTGACTCATTTACGTTATGCCATACTGACCACTACTATCCGGGGGAATGTGTACAACACATCTACCTTACATCCTTCGTCCGTTGTCACTCTCTTCCTGCCACGCCATCCTGTATTTTCATCACACTTAATTTCGTCCCTCTCAAAATTGGCATGTAATCGTGTCATTGTTACACATGATTGTGGCTCAGCACCGAATTCTGCCCAAATCCTCTCTGCACCTCAATCATGTTCTCGTATTTTTAATAACATCTTAAAATCAACTTGCGTTGCACCGAAAGAAAACTTTACCCTGTCCCCCATTTCCTCTACAGTGGAAGTGCTGGTGTAATTTTTTATTACAAGCTTTTATTTAACTTGCATTGTTTGTATGCATGGTGTCTGTCCGACCTCATTTATACCTCTATGCACTGAACTGGCGAGCAGTATGCCTGCTGTGCATTACTGCTTGTCAGGTTGCAGCCCGAAGTGTGGAAAGGGCCACCAGTGTTTAACTTCACTTTTTAGTCTTTTCAGTCTCACCTATTTTTTGAATCACTGTTCGTCATGTTGCAGCCCAAAGTTTGGAAGTGACCACCAGTGTTTAGCTGCGCATTTTTAGTCTTTTTAGTTTCACAAATGTATAAATGAATGTAGAGTATATATATAATAATAATAACAAAAAAACTGTTGAAACTAAAAATTGACAATACATGAACTATAGAAAACCTTTTAAAACCAACATTTTATTTATAAATGCACTAAAAAGACAAAAATATCTATACTAATTACAGAATTTGTAGAACTTGAATGACGTGGTCGAAAAGCTATAATAAACTTTACTACAAATTATTATGTTTATATCAATTTATATTTAGTATATAAAAACTTGGCGCGAATAGTTAAGAGCGTTACGCAATATATGTTCATACTACACTTATGCAAATTAGTTCTACATTCTATGTCGCGAATAGTTAACAGACTTACGCATGATATGTGCTTACTACGATTACACAAATGAGGTATACATTCTATATTGTGAAAAGTTAAGATTATTACTCCAAATATGTGCTTACTACGCTTACGCAAATGAGGCATATGTTCTATATTGCGCTAAGATTTTATATTCTAAATATAAACTGATATAAACAAAATAATTTGTAGTAAAGTTTATTACGACTTTTTGACCACATTTAACAAGTTCTACAAATTATGTAACTGCTATAATTATTTCTCCTTTCTTAGCGCATTTATAAATAAAAGGCTGGTTTTAAAAGGTTTTCTATAGTTAATTTATTATGTTATTTTTTAAGTTTAGTGGAAATGGTGTCGCGAAACTAAATTCGAGTTTAATTGGATCTCCAATGCCTACAATGACTATGATAAAAGTAACCAAAAAACGAAGAACGCAATAGACACAGTATTTTTTACCCATGACAAAACAACCTTTGAGTGTGAAGTTATAAACTAAAATAAGTGTAATAAGAACTTACAAACACGAAAAATATAACGCCAATTCCTTACAAGAACTTTCTTATTTGGGTTCTTAACCCTGGAACAAATTTAAACAAGTAGATGATTGGCGTATCACTGCTATTTTTATTTCATGCGTTATTGGGGATTTAGGAAAGACCTTTCTTTTTCTAATTTTACCCCTTCATTTACCTTATTGCCACATGTAAAAGTTAACACTATGTCAGAAAAAGTGATGATGTGGAATTTTTAGGAAGATGCGTACATCACAATTACTTCAGTTATTACTTAAAAATGTATGTAACAAAAGAAACAAATCACAGTGACTACGAATTTAAAGGTTACGTTTTTAGTAATAGGTTCTTTCTCGCTACTAACAATATTACTGCAAATACATTGTCCAGTATTTACAACTATACATGTACAGTCACACGCAAGGTATTCAGCTCTAATGTATATATTTTTTTTAATGTTGGCTTGACAGTTTACTAGAGATAATTTTCCTTGAAAATCGGGTTAACTGGTACGTACATAATTTTCCTGTAAGTTTGTAATGTGGTTACTTATTGAAAATTAGGTAGAGAATGTATAGGCCATTTTTTCACATAAAGTGAAAATGGGAAAGTAAGTTTATAAAAAAAAATAAAAAAGGAAGTACTAGCTACGGAAGAAATCAATCGTGATAGAGTGTTTTAAAAAAAGATCATCAATGCGACAATAAATTAGTATAACTTACATTAATCGTCATTTGCAACATATGTGCTGCCACTATCTTACTGCTTTATAATTTGAACTTCTGAATATTTATTAAATTTCCAAGACGAATTGTTAGCCAACAGGTCCAGGTTTATAAAAGAGGCCACCTTGTTGTAACACTCTTGTCCTTTATGTCAACTTTATGTGCTCTAAATTTGAAACAGGTAGAAGTACTCCAAATTACCGAATTTGACTCAAATCTGGTCAACGCGAATTAGTAAAATTACACTGATGATTGTAATTGCTGGTGTTTGCCAATGGAACAGTGATTTCAAATGTGCCTAGTCTGTCAGTAAAATCAACCTCAATGCATCCCACTGATTTGTAAGTTTATATAAACTCATTGATTGAAAGTTTCAGTAAAATAACTCTACTGATTGAAGTCACTGGTCCATATTTAGTGTGGTAGTCACATAGTGTCTTGGAAGTAGGTACACTGGTTGGTGTTTCGCGGTGGTGTTCTTAATATTCACTGAAAAAAATGTGTTTTACTTGTGGTTGATTACAGAATACATAAGTTTATTTTTAGAATTGTCTTGATTTACAAAGGCAATCATCACAACACGTGCTCAAAGTGTCGGCCACCTATATAGATTCTTGCATTGCAACATTGGAAATGAACCGTTACATTCCGTGCGTGCAGCGTAGCGGAATTGGTTTGCATCACAATTCAGGCAACCGCTATTCTTGTCACGTGGTCTTCCGCCGTGTCGACCGGCGTCTAATAGACTAGCCTCTTCTAATGGTCCCGCGGGTAAATGTAGAACTGCGGCAGATCAGGGGATCTGGCAAGACAGGTGACAGCCCCTCCTGGAACTGGAAATTACTCATCGAGATACTCAGGCTCATCGCTAGCATTCTTGCGGGGTGCCCTATTATGTTGCAACCACAAAATAGCCATCAAGACGTTCAGGTAAGAGATACGGCAATATCAAATAACCATTAATTTTGCGGGCCCACAAGTTCACTTGAAACCGCTCTAGGTATGATGTCATGGCCTTGACGTGTGGATTCTTACCAGCCCACAAACTGTTGTTGCTGTTGAAACGAGAAAATCGTGCTTCGCCTGCAAAGCGCTCGGACTTGTGAAACTACGTATCAAGACCTACTTGCTGTATACGCCTGACACAGAAACTGTTTCAAGGGAGAGTATGTGTTTAGAAGCCCTGGGATTCGTTGAAATCAGGTCCCACACTGAGGTTTGTATGGACCCCCACTGGAATTATGATAACCGCTATAGATCTCCGAATCATACTTATACCTATGTTCCTTGTTTTTTTTTTACTATCGCAGTATCTATTTAAATAGCATTACTTCTGTTTCTACGTCTTACAAAGCACCGAGTAATTTTTTTTTCTAATAACAGCAATGTCTCCTAATTTCGATTTCGCAAGCATTAAATTCCTACATTTAGTATAAAAATAAATAATTTTTTCAGTTAAAGTGATTCAGTGTACAGTACTTCAAAACAAAAAAGTGGCAGAATTGTGAAAATAAATCTATAAAATAGAACTTGATTGCAATAGAGTACTGTAGTAACGAAGGAATAATAAATCTGGAAAAAAAAAAAACCCTTTGTTTTCAAGACCTCCTTTGCTTTCGTATGGGAGTGTGCCTGGTAGCAAGGGGTGTAAAATTAAATACATTACTTATTTCGAAGCTGGACCCCCACTGGAAAGATGCACTTTATACGGCCTTGGGAGCAATTCTCTTGCCTGGTTTTTCTTTCTGTGGTGCGAAGGTAGTAGGTGTTCGTCCAATACACGCCACACAGTCCTGCATGACGAATCCACCTCATGAGCAACGACATGATCGTTGGTCAGTGGTTGTTCCATCACGAGAATAAGTACGACTTGCTCATCCCTTGCCGAAGGCTTTCTTTCGTGCACACCACATTATTGATTGCTTGGCAGGACACTTGCAGTTTCCCGCAAGTGCTGTTAAACTTTGCTAGTACAATCGCGCAGAAAATCTTCAACAGCACGTAGCTTCAACATAAACAAAAATTTGGGTTTGGCTATGTTGGGGACACGGCCGTTCGGTTTGCGTAAATACGCCTACGTTGACGCGCTCGGACGCCTTCGTGTTTATGTTACGTTCCCGGCACCGCTTCGCTCTATCATATGGAGTTTTATGGGTATCACTGGATTGCTTTTGAGATGCGCTTTACAACCGTTTAAGATTTTTGTATTTCGACTTGGTTTTTTGACGAGTACAGGCCGACATTGCGTTAAGTTTTCTTAGTTTTTTTTACATTAAACGCATACAATGTCACCATAACCATGCCACACAAATGTTTTCATAAACGCATTCGACTGGTCTTGACGAGAGCTGTCGATTGATTAAACCTTAAACGAGCGTCGTAACTTCTCCTAGTCAAATGTTATACTACGCGCAAGCTATGAGACACGGCGAAACGAACTCAAAATTGTGGATCTCATCCCCTCTCCTCCTTCAACGCAACATGCGATGCTTCGCAGTCCTCGCTCAATGTAACATTATTCTTTGATCCTTTGGCAATCGAGTGGTGTAATGGTATTTTGAATGTAGATGATATATTCGGAGCTGCATTGCCAAACTGTATCCCCCGATTTTGTTATCATCGGATTTTCTTGATTGCCTCCCACTATGGTCGCAAATTTAAAGACGTATTCAAGTTAACAATCAAGTCAATGAGTTTCGCATGCGTGCCCGTACTTGTCTACGTTGACGCGGAGTAGTGCAGTGCATACGGCGTATGTTTTACTGCCAAGTTGCGGTAACAAATGACGCAGTACACAGTTTATTACATGTATATCGATCATATTGTTGGCAAGTTCAGCAAGCTGCAAGATTACCACTATAGCCACACACATTGCCTACCTCTTAGGCATTGAATGACCATCTCAATTTAAAGACTATTTCCTCGCAAAGTGAACGCATTTCTGATGTAATATCAGTAGCCAAAATTTGATAAATGCCCAGGCAAACCAAAAATATTGTAGCCTCAATTTTTTTTTAAGATGTTGGGAGATTTTTACCTTTACCTATTCTGAGGTTATCCATATTTTATTTTCTTTTAATAATATCATTTTCAAATACATGTCCTACATTTTCTTTGCAGTTGCCAGTGTTTTGAAATATAAGCACCACATGTCCCTATTTTGAAAGAAATTTTGTACATTTTTAAATATACTTTCCCTTAATAAATCGTTTCTTAAAAGTAGTAACTCACTAAACAGAACACTTTGTACATAATATTTTGAGCAACATAAGGAATCTAGTTGACCTTGACCGCCAAGGTGTTTTGCTCACCTGGCGAGCAGGCCAAACCGGCTAATCGTTCGAAAACAACTCACTGAACACAGAACATGTGCTCATTTTGCTAGAAGACCGCTATAAAGAGAAGTCACAGTATACAGTCAGTACTATTTCTGTGAATATACAATGTACTTAATAAGAACCCATGTATTATTTAGTTACAATAGAGTATGTACGCATGATAATAGAATTCGAAACTCTTTGGATAAAATAAATATCCATTGACTTGTGAAAAATCATCCCATATATAACGTGTTTAATTACTTCCAGAATTTGTAATACATCATAAGAGTTTTATACTTCTTTTAACATTAATGTATCTAATTTTTCATTAAATTGAAGTTTTACCTATAATTTATTTATAAAATACGATATTCCATTTATGATAAACATGAAATAAAAACGGGGTGCTTAATAAATGTTTCAGTGGTTAATCCAAAAAATTGGTAAACTGGATTTCAATTAGATATTAAGCAGCGCCGGAATGAAAGGGCAGGTGAAACGGGAGATCTCCGAGAAAAAATCCCCGACAAACGGCATGGTCCGGCATGTTTCCCACATGCGAAAATCCGGAGTGACCCGGTCGATGAGTGAACCCGGATCGCCTTGGTGAGAGGCGAGCAGGCTAACCGCTCATCCACCGTGGCCCCTTGTACTTAGTAAATGAAGTGTGCACAGTAGATACTTCAGAACATTAACATTGAGTGTGAGTGTGTGTGTGTATATATATATATATATACACACACACACACTTACATATGTATAAAATATACGAATTAAATCGCCCCTTTGAAAATAATATACAACTTCATACAAATCTTTAAGTGATCTTCCGCAATACTGTTTGAATGCAGAATGTGTTTATTACTAGCCGGGAGGTTACATAAATGTAGTTAACATTGGCTGTCGAGTCGTGTGATTGCGGTATGACAGTTAATGTTTGATTTCAGGTGACCCATATCGATAAAGTACACGTACACGTTATGAACTGCCGGCATACCAAATATAATTAGTAACTGATTGTTTGATTGTTATAATTAGTAACCATTTGTAACGTGCAACCATTTTGCAAATAATATACATGATTATTTCTGCGCTACTGCTATTGTTGTGTTAATTTGTCGAGATTTGTGTCAGTGGTCTACTAAATTTTTTGTATGCTGATAGTGCTATTCTACAAAATAGCGGAAATAATCTATAAATAAATCAATTTAATGGTCACTTATATATCGCCAGCGAGCAAAACATTATTAATGTTTAATTATTCGGCAGGTATGGCATATCAGCATAAAATATTCAAAAGCAGTTCAACTAACTTCACATATTTTTAGTATGGCATAATATAACATTATGTGTACCCCAGATTTGGTGGTGACAGGTAAAGTAATTCAGAGATAAATATTGTTTAAATTATACGTTCATATTATATAATGAAATTTCTTCGTGCTGTCTCTTATCGCTTTCGGGAACACTTTTACTAAATTCGTTACTAGTCCGCTCACTGGAGATTTCGCTGTTTAATATACGTGCAGAATATTTTCATATGGGAGAGTCTTGAGAGTAGATCTCTGCGCGCCCCTCAAAGCCACTTACATGAGCGGAAATAGCTATATCCGCGAGGTGTATCCATAAGCCAGTATGATTTAGCACTAGTGCATATAGATTAACTCATTAACACTATATGGGTGCCATGTGTCGGTGTATATTACCTACGTTGTTATGAATCGGAAATTGTGGCGTAACTTACGCGATTAGTTAATCTCCAGCGGCATATCGGAAATGCAAACGATATTAACAACAATTAGTAAGTAGCCATTCGGGTTCCGATAATAACCGCAAATCTGATAGCTGTTTAAGTTTATCCCCGCTCGTTTTCGCGATCAGTATACGTTAACGGTTTTCGTCCCTCATTCAAGAGGTTGCGAGTTTGATCCCGGTCAGCTTTACTGGGGAATTATTTCCCCAAGTGGTTTCCGTTTCCACTGCAGGTGAATGTGAGGTCTTTATTTTAAGTGTTCCCAAATTTTCAGTGATAGTTTAGGTTGTTCCCTCCAACGCAAAGAAGAATAAAATGAAGTATTAATTATTTTCAACTGCTACTTTTTATATCTGTACAACCGTTAATATAAAAAATGCTTCGTAATTAACACGAATTAATAACATTTTATTTCAATGGAATCTGGTGTGACAAAATTCGATACACAAACTGCTACGGATGTTAGAAAATACCCAAACGTGTATGTTTTGTTAAGTAACCATAGGCAGGAAATTGACAATTAGGTAAAGAACATTTGACCTGATTGAGAATGAAATCATTATATTTCGATTTAATTGTAATAATTTACAAAAAAAAAAAACTATTCAAAAGTGCTGCCTCCTGCTTCAATACGAACTTTGCAACGACTTCCTATTGCCTTTTGTACACATTCAAAGGCCCTAGGCATGTGCTGTCGTGGATAAGTAGATGCAAGCACCCGTACGGCGAGCTCTTCTCCGGTTCATTTAGAGTCTCGTGCACTAGGCTTATCAAGTGACCCCACACAAAATAGTAAGGTAGGTAGTGAGGTAGGGAGAACGTGCAGGCCATGCGGTGGGTCTACACGTCCAATCCATTGCTCACTAAATCTGCGGTTCAAATGATGTCGGACGTCATGAGAGAAAAGAGGAGGTGCCCAGTCATGTTGAAACCACGTCCGATTTCGTATAACAAAAAAAAAAAAAATGGCATTGTAGAGCTCAGGCAATGTGTTCTCCAAGAACATCAGGTACAGGTTACTAGTGAGACGTAATGGCAGCATGTACGGTTCAATCAAATTATCCCCAAGAATGCCTGCCCACATGTTGACAGCGAGTGATTGTTGGTGAGAACGGATGAAGCCGACAAGTGTTGGTTGTGTAAACAAACTATTCCATCTCGGGTGAACGACGCAACATCGGTGAACTCAGGGCAGGCCTTAGATCATTCGGCGCCCGGTTCGAGGGGCAATTAATCCGCCCCCGAATTTTTCTCATTTAAAATTACAATTATTGGAATATAAATGCAGGTTCGTTTAAGAAATTTGCATATAACATTTGCATGACTCTAGCATTTGCTATGTAATGTTGATATACAAAACGAATTTCAGATTTGTGTAATCACCACAATGTGTTGAATTCATTTTCACACCCTTGCCTCATTCGCAGTATATCGTGTTGTCATCAAACTTTGTTAGTACAGAACTAAGGCTCCCTAATAATTCTTACACACACAACTACAATGCAACGGAAAAATGATCTTATATTAGGAACAGTCAATAAATGTTTTATTTTCAGTACTGAGAAATAAGACCTGTAACTACATTGCTAACAGTGTAACACCAATGAAGAAAAGATTGACTCAAATCTACCATTAAATATATAACGTTATTAAACAAGTAAAATTGCACATTTATGTACACTTAATTACCATATAAAAATGGGGCTTCTCTTGCCTTAGCCTGGACAAGTTCGGTTGCAGCTGAAGAAAGGCTAATCTTGAAAGCTTTGTCATTCTCTAAGGAGCCGTTCGTCACTCATAGTAGATTGAAGATAAGTTTTGATCAATTTCAACTTCGAAAAACCGCGTTCACAGTTAGCTACTGTCACTGGCAAAGTCAGCAATACTCGAAGCGACTCCCAGATATCAGGATTCGTAGTGCTCATTTTTTTTTGTTCTATATATTGTAAAACTTTCTTAGCAGAACTATTCACAGATGATGGTACAAAACACTGGAAGTGTTTTCATTCTTCCCAAAGCTATTAATATCCGAAATATTTCCATCGGTGTTTGTTTGAGCTGTTCGCAATGCCATACGCTTATACAATAAATCCTTATCAACCTCTTGAGCATTGTCTAATTGTTTCAGAGGTTGGCACAAGTCATACAAAAATCCCCAAATATATTTGTGTTCTTCTAGTTGCTCAAACCGTTGTTTCAATGATGTCAGTGCAGCATCAAATGTGACATATAAAAAAATGCCGTTTAAAAATTTCTTCTGGACTAACATTTGCTGATTCGTCAAGGCCTTCATATTCAAACTGCCTCTTTTTCCTTCGTGTATCAGTGGGCTCTCCAAACGAAGCATCAGCTCCTAATGCACCTGCTAGCTCTTTTGCGTTTATAACTGCATTGTTCTGTAAGAAAGAACATACTCCATACAACTTTTGATTAAAGTAACAGTACAAAATATCAATCACTGGGATTTGCATTAATTTGCTCACAATGTTTACTTGATACAAAATATCGTATCTACAACAAGATAACACAAAAATCAAATTTCATTAACTGGTCCGCTAAAGAGTGTGCTTCGTACCTCAAACCAGCACCCGCCAAACTAGATTCAAACACTGCAATTAAAGCATCATACACATTCTTCACCTTATATCTAGTAGCCTTGACACTATCAATTCTACTTCCCCAGCGTGAAGCACTTATTGGTTTTACAGTGAGGCTGGCCACATGGTTCTTCAAAATTTCACAACGTTGAACAGAAGCTGAGAACAGCACATATATTTTCTGTAGAACACCAAACAGTGTAATATAAATAGTTGATGATGAAGCTGCATATGAAACCACCAAAATAAAAAATGACATCCACAATACACAAATGATGCTCTTGGATCCATTTGAAGAACTTTTGCTTGGACACCTTTGTTTTTACCTCATTGTCGTATCCCTGGCCACGGCAGTCTTCTAATCTTGGTCCATTTTCGGCTAACATTCTTAAAAATAGTTCTGACAAACCTTCTCCTGTACAATTACTGAAACTGTAATTGGTAATAATTTATATTGGTTTATCTTGTAAGGACCGTAGAACCATGCGAATATTTTGGTGTATAATATGTAGGCGCAGTGATAATCTCGTCATGTGGCAGGGTAATAGGTCTATATCATACTTATAAATATAACAAATAAATATACTTTAAGGTGGCTTCAGAAGTTAACTTTTGAGAGCAGTGGAATGTTAACATCGTGTTTATTAGACTGTTAGTCACACCTCGGACAGCACTTTTTTTTATTATTAAAAAGTTGCAGAAGGACAAAAACTGGCTGAAAGGAAAATCTGAGCAATGGCTCAAAAAGTGCTCACTTTACCGTGAATAGTGTAAGCTATAAACAAAACTTATGTACGTACACATAAAAGGGAATCATTAATTTCACTTACTGCATTATATAACAAGTAATGAAATCCCATTCTTGGTTAAGATTAACAATCACAAAATTATATCGTTTGTAGTCACAATATCCATCTGTAAATACGGTTAATCGCCAACTAATTCTCACAATACAGATAAACTCTTAAAATATAGCAACTCGATGAGAATGTTGCCCGTTTCCAAACGGTAAATACATCACGTATTTTGAATTACAAAGCACAGATTGCACTAAGCTTTAAGCCTGCATATATTCAGTAGCTCACCAATTATTCCATTTCATCAACAGAGTGCAGTGCAGTATTTACAACTACATAACATTCGTAAACTCTTCTAGAATTTGTGCCCTTTGTATACCAATCTTGAACTGCCAAAATTACCAGCAGTACATATATTTAAATACCTTCGTGCGTGCCAAATTTCCACTATGATTGCAGGGGAAAAAATTTTTTCTCGTCTAATTTTGGCGCCCCCTTCATCCTGGTGCCCAGGGCGAAGGCCCCGCTCGCCTCGCCATAGGGCCGGGCCTGGTTAACTACACAAACTGTTCCAAACGAGGTTCCATTGCGCAGCTCCGCAGGTACCACTGGCAAAACTCAACCTGACGAGGATAGTCGTTCTGTTGGAGTGCTTGCACCCTTTGCGGATTAAATGGAGGCAGCAGCTGTCCATGCCACTCCCGCGAAACAATCACGTGGTCAACATGCAGTTGCTGTGTAACACGTCGCGAGCTTGTTGATGGATTGTTCTCGACCTGTTCCAAAACTTCCTCCTCAATCTCGGTGTGCGCATTGCGCACTGATGGCCAGCGTCGGGTCTGTGGACATAAAACCGAACATTGGTAAATTGATGCTGAGCATTAAAGACGACAGTGACAACTCGTGTGCAAGATCGCCCATTTCGACAACGAACCTGTTTCACGCAAGTGGCGTTCAATCGCAGCAAATGCACGAAGGTTTGGCACACGCAGTCCTTGGGATATCGCATCGCGCAATGACTTGTAACAACCCTTCAATTACTATCGCATGCACAATAAACCAAGTGCATGTTCGTTAATTCAGCTCACCCTTTTACTGTTCCGTCGCTCTGCTCTAAGAGTATGACAACGACTTACTGTCTGCCTATACTTGAAACAGGGCTATACTTGAAACACACTACGTACGGTAGTATATAGCACATTCACGATTACTTCCAACTTTTGCGAAACCCTGACAAAGTTCTACTTCCATGATATTCCTGCGCTTCATGCAAACAAAGGTTCGAAAATTGCACCAGGGGCCAACACACCGCAATCGTGCGGGCTCATTCTAATAAAAGGTATTTTGCATAATATAGTTTCCTTACTAGCCATTACCAACACACATATTTTCTCTCTGTGTTTATGCATAGGGCTTATTAGTTAGAAATTAAAAATTATAATTAGTAGATAAAGTACTGGTAAAAGACGAATTTAATCAACAAGGTAATTTAATGTTAACAAAAGTATAAGACGCTTGTGATACGTAACATGGCAGCAACCAAACACGTCTTGCATGGGGTTGGCTGATTCAAAAAGTGTGAAGAAACCGCAAATTGACTATACTGTTCCATCGTTCCGCTCTAAACTAACGACAAAGCACTGCTCAGTATTACAACAAGGGCATTGCGCTCTGACGTTATGGCGTGTTTAATTGTGTGTGTAGTATGTAATGATTTTTTAAAACAAAAAAAAAAAACATTAGTTATGATATGTTGTGTTATCCCGCGAGATTTGTATGTTCGTTTTTGTAACACCGGTATTTTTTTTATCATAAGTAACTTTAAAATTCAAAACGTATATATTTTCCTGATCACAGAGGAACCTATGAATTGTTATTCATTATTGCAGTTATTATGTGTAACTTGTACTGTATTAACCCATTCAGTCATTGTGCCCATGATCATGGACATGTTGCAAATGAACGATATTTATGATCGATGCTGTGCACATCAAGGCATCAGTGCCGGACACACTGAGAGTCTGCCTTGTGGTTAATCCGATTTGTGGAATTTTCTACGCCTCTTTAACATGAATGTTTATTTTTGTCCGTATCATTCAGCAAGCAGCACATTGTTAATCGGTTGCGAGAAAAATTCTCAACACAAGTACAGCTTAAACAAAAAAATTACGGGATTTCAACACTTTGAATATGAAATTTACGTGTGAACGAACGGGTTAATGAATGTAATACCAATAAAGAACACTATTTTCCACTTAATATCACAATGGGAATATGGGCAAGAGATCGTATGCCAGAAGGGAAGTAACAGATTTTTCATTCACAACACACTGATAGGAATTTTCCATTAGAGCTGCCAAAAAACCGTAGGTTGGACGTATGGTCAGAAACTTGTTTCAGAAATAGACTATATATGCTTTGTAATTTAAGTTATTTTTCTAAACGGGTTTTAATGCAACTATGATACATTGAAGTTAAGCTGCAATTATTAAAAATTACAACGGACACCTGCTGTAAAACCAAATGAGTATAAAATAAGTACACGACGCTATTCGATCACTTGATTTTGAAAGTTCTTCTGACAATGGGTGCGCTCATGGGGACATGAGAAGAAGAAGCATATCAATCTTTCTCATCTTCAGTCTTTGGTTCATACTCACTGGCCAGTCGATAGTAAATTATTATTGAATTTTCAGTAAGCAGATTTTTGCTGACTGAATTTCTTATAAATTATTAATTTTTAATGTCCCCACTTTTAACTGTGGAGAATAACTGGGGATGTCATACTCATTAAACTTACTTGAATTCAGGTTTTAAATCTGTATAAACATGCATGGCTTATCCGGGAGCTTAAACCGAGCTTGATCTAAAGGCGCCCGTGTGACATCGGTCATGTAGGTATCATTTGCTGAATTAAATCATGTTTCCGATTTTTATTGTAGTCCTTAGTAGCTACTGACACTAACTGTTAACACAGTGACCTCACACCAGCCCAAAACGTATGCAATTAGGTCTTGGAAAATGTTTACTTCGGCCATCACAACGTGAGATCTGAATAGCAAAAATTGCTCCATTTGGTTTTATGCTACATCGTTTTGAAGTCCATGTTGTGTTTTCGTGTTCTGGTGGTTGCACAGGGATCAGGATTCTAACTCCCATGCGATCTTAACAGTGATCGTCATGGGTGACATAACGAAACTTCGCACAAAGTCGTAAGCAATAATTTGAGTAATGTGATTAGGCGAATTATCAATAATGGAACCAAAAGTAATAAACAAGGGTCGGTTGTTCAAGGCTCAGGCATACGTGTACTGATATATTTTTGGCCAAAACGGGCCCACGAAGTTTTTTTTTTTTTGTTCTAGATGCATTCTAACTATACGAAAAAAAAATCTGTGCCAAACATTCTCACTACACTACCTCACTAAAGTACGATCATCTTACCATAACTGCAAAGAGACTGTGTTCTAATAACACGTTTATTATAAATCTGTATTTTAATAAGGTTTCATAATTATCAGCAAAAAATGTATAAAACTTTTTTTCAACGGTAAAGAATATTTATGTAACATGAAAAACCAGAAATTATAATTTTCCTGCGCATTTGTTGAACAAATCTTACGTTAAAAACGAGTTGGTAACTAATAAAATACATAAATGCTTTTCCTTATGCACGGTTAACTGAGTTATGTACAAACTTCGGTCACATATTACAGTCTGAAAATTGTAATGAAGTTAATAAATGCACTGATTCAAATAACAAAAGAACTCCAAAACTAAACATGCATTTCAATACCACGATAACAATTTCGGAATGAATAAATTTCCTGCCTAACTCAACAAAATAAATAAAGATTATACACTGGAAAAATATTTACACTGTCTGGTCATCACTTCTGAAAAAATCTACTCATGACTGACGAAATAAAATTTAAACGGACTAAATTGGTACGTGAAAGTCATAATATAGCGTGTTTACTAAATAAAATAATTTTTAACTCATAAGCCAATTATGCATACAGTTACAAACAATTGGGTGTTAAATATAATTCCAGCTTTTGTGACCAAGTGATATAAAATAATTAACTTAACTAATGCTAATGAACATCAAAATTTGCCACCTGATAACCAATCGAATTTCCTACAGATTACTATTCAGGATAGAGAATATGTCATTCATTTCTTAATTAAAAACAACCAGGGGTCGGGGCCACGGAATTCGCGGACTGAGCCACCAGAGATAAAGCAGATAACCGTACAACTGAGTATTTATGGTGCAATGTCGTCTGGGACCCTCGGCACGTGCTCACTCGCACTTATCGGCACTCGCTCGCACATCCCGACATGCAGTAGCAATTATGGCGAAAGTACGACTTAAAAGTCTTAAAACTTAAGACTTAAGCCTTAGGCTTACGAAGGGCCTAACTGCCAATGGGGAGAGGGGGCACGGAAAGGCACCCCTCCTCCAAATTTGAAGGAAATCGGTCGAAAAATGCGCCTTCCAGGCAGATTCGAAGGCGAAAAGCACACCCCTAATCCCACAAAATGGAAAACATACCCCATTTGTCCCATTAACTCCTCCCAGGGGAGGAGGGGGCACTTTGGGGAGGAGGGTTTCAAAGAGGAAGGATGGACGATCAGTGAGTGGAGGTTGGCTTCCCTCCCCCCTCCTCCTCATCCGTTTGACAACAGTGGCCCTCCAAAAACAGCGTTTCCTTTTGTGGAAACACTTCCGTTCTTTATTAATTAGTATGATTCAGAGGTTGAAAGGTTAGAAACGAACTCAGCGCGACGAGCGTTCGCTGTTCCAGAAACACCACTGTGCTTCTACTCACAACGTCAATACAGACACACGAGTAGGAAACGTCTGCCATATATGAGGGCAGTTACTCCGACACTGCACGGTCTCTTAGAAGCACCTGTCGAGTTGTTCTGGCTGCAAACCAACACGTCGTTCCTCGCTGCGATGAACTGGGAAACATCTGACACCAGCCGTTCCAGTTCTTGGACCCCTGATATATTTCCCTTGGTAGGTGCTGCAGTGCGGCAGCAGAATATGGAACGTCATCGTCAAACAGGGAATGATTTGTAGTGTAGGTGGCAGCACAAGACTGCCTCAAGTACTCAACCAGTCGTGCCATTACTGTATTTCTTCCGAGTTAAAGTTTGTGTACCGGCAAACGAAACAGTAAAGATTTGTTATTTAAAAAATGGTAAGTGGACGTATGTTTGTAATTATGCTCTTTACAAATATCAATCTATACACTACCAATAAACACTTAAGGAAACATGTGAGAATTTACAGTTTTTAAGTTTGTTGACTATTGAGAATATTTTATCCTAAGTCGGACCCCCTTGTGTGTCCAAAGTTGGACCCCTAATAATCCCAAGTCGGACCCCCTTTTTTTCCTTGTCCTTTCCAAAAAAAATTGACATTTGTTTAATAGGTTATGTAACGCGCACTAGCCTTTAAGCAAACATTCATATATCTGTACAATAATATCCCAGCAGATCAGTGTTGGTCATTAGCATGTAGTTTGTTTTACGTCCCTGTCTTTGCTTCTCAGTGCATTTGTGAAAGCTATATTTGAAAGCTTATCTCATTTTGTTAACATTCAACTCGGAAACAGGCCTGCAGTGTTTTGTGATGCATCCCGTTTTCATACATTGTGCACTGTTCACCACCTGCGGATGAAATTGTGTAAAGGTGCATTATTTCACAAAGCTGTGCATTTTAATGAATGGGTGTAACTAATTGAATCTAGTTTGGTATAAGTATGGACGGGGCAAGTTTGCTAGTTCAATCTGAGACATGCTAGACAGTAACCTCGCATATTTTACAATTATATTTGTAACTGGATGACATTTATTTTAACATAGTCGCAGGTATGGCGTAGCAGCTAGAGCACTCTCCTCCCATCTTGGTGTTACAGGTTCGATTACCAGTTACGTCATTCCTGGAATTTTGCATGTGGGTTTTGTGCCTGACGTTGGGGTCCGACTTGGGATTATTAGGGGTCCAACTTTGGACACACAAGGGGGTCCGACTTAGGATAAAATATTCTCAATAGTCAACAAACTTAAAAACTGTAAATTCTCACATGTTTCCTTAAGTGTTTATTGGTAGTGTATAGATTGATATTTGTAAAGAGTATAATTACAAACATACGTCCACTTACCATTTTTTAAATAACAAATCTTTACTGTTTCGTTTGCCGGTACATAGTCGACTCTGAGACAGTAAGAAACATGCAATAAAACAAGAACCTGGTAAACCCGGCACCCTTCAATAAACAAATAGCTGAGGTTTGAGTAAACGGAGAGAACTGTAGAGTCTAGCCTAAAGGTTATTGAATTGGCAAAATTTCTCCGTCTTTTAGAATTAAGGCATGTAGACCGCTATATTTCGGATTTTCACTATAACCATCCAAACATTGTTTCAGATGTCCCAAGGACATGCCAGCCCTCCTGGAAGAACATGGGATGCCCATAAAATGGAAGAAGCAATTAGGAATAAGACAATGGGATGGAAGAAGGCTGCTCAAGTGTTCGGAGTACCAAAAACAACGTTGATGAGGCTCGCCAAGAAGTACGGTGATCCGAAAGAGGCAGTGCGAACAAAAATGGGATGACCTACAGTTCTTGGACCCAAACTTGAAAAGGAACTAGTTGACTACTGTCTCAAGATGGAGGCTACTTTTTTTTGGGTTGACAGGGGCTGATGTAAGAGGGATGGCACTTACATTAGCAATAAGGAACAATCTCAAGAATCCATTTGGAGTTCAAGGGGCTGGGCAAAATTGTTGAAGCTGTTTCTTAGACGACACAAGAATCTGTTATCAGTGCGTAAACCAACTGGAACATCATATGCTAGGGCCACAAGTTTCACCCAAGAGAGTGTGTCCAAGTTTCATGATAACTACGCCGAAGAATTAGAAAAGAATATATACACACCTGACAGAATATGGAACGTCGATGAATCTGGACTTTCAATCGTTCTGAGCAAGATTCCTGGAGTGATTGAACTGCGAAGGAAATAGCAGATTTGATCCATCGTCTCAGCTGAAAGATGTCCATTGATTACAGTGTTAGTTTCAATGAGTTCATCTGGAAGCTTCAGTCCACAATTGATGATATTTCCTCGCACTAATATGAGCGCAGCTTTGGAAAGAGGGAAACTACCTGAAACAATAGTCACTCTACATCCCTCTGGTTGGGTTATGTCCCATATATTCACCAAGTGGTTCGAGAGTTTTATTCACCATACAAAATCACCGAAGCTGAGCCTTTAATGTTCATATTAGATGAGCATTATAGTCACACTCGAAATATTGACATTATAGACATGGCTAGACAGAACAATGTCCCAATACTTTCTTTGCCGCCACACTAGTCTCACAAGATGCAGCCTCTGGGCCGCACTTTCATGAGTCCCCTCAAAGCGTACAACAGCGAAAATGTTCGAATGTAACTTAGAGAGAACCAGAGACCAGTCTCAACTTACGATATTATGGATCTGTTTGGGAGAGCTTATGTCAAGTGCCAGACGGCAAAGATTGCAATTATTGTGTTTCGCTGTACGGGTCTATATCCTGTGGACAGAAACATTTCTCAAGACTCGGGTTTTATTGCAGCTTCACGAGAGGTTCAGTACAGGGCAGAACATCAAGATGGCACCGTCTAGATCTCCTCTTCCGTTTTGGTAGCTCCACAACATGAAGAACACAGAGTTGTACCCAGCACACCTGCATCACCACAAAATGCTAGAACAACCTGGTCCATCATCCATCTCAGTAGGTCCACTTGACATTAGCCCTGTACCCACTATTCGGAAGAGAATCTCGACGAGTGGTCTAAAAGCTACATCACCTGCCGTGATAACGTTTTCACCTTGCAAACAAACGTTAGTTCTGTCATTAGAGAAGTCAAAGAGAATAAAATGCCAGCCATACAAAAGAAGAGGAAATTACAAAAGAGGAGGTGCTGCTTCAGCGGGCACTGGAAGGCGAAGAAGAGCACGTGGGAGATCAGGGACCCAAAATGTAAGTGGAAAAGAAGATGATGGAACTTCGCAGTGAAGATCTTTCCTTGCGCAACAGTGGAGACTCTGATTTGGACATCGGCATTATTTAAGGTGGACCTCCAACTGAAGATGATGCAGACTGCATGTTTTGTGGTCAAAAGTTTTCAATTGACTGCAATCAAGAGATGTGAATTCAGTGTGCACTGTGCAGCTTGTGGGCACATGAAGAGTGTACGGGAAATGACAGATATTTACGTTTGCGATTTATGTCGTTAGTGTCATATACACAGGTTTGTGATACTATCACGGGTCTGATTGTCTTAGATGGTATGATAACTTACATTCTTACGACAATGTAATATATTTCTGGCATACTTTGCTTTTGTCTTTTTTTGTTTTTTTATATGAATTTTTGTGGTTTATTATATGTATTTTTACAGGGGTCCGACATAGGCAAAATATCTCACTTTTTTTCAAAGCGTCGCAGAAAAATCGTAATGTAATTTTGATCAAAGTAAACACTGCAAAGCACTTGAAAATGTATGATAGTATTATATTAATTCACAATCTAATGTAATGTAAAGTAAAATAAAATGCTGTAAGCAATTAACAAAATGGGGGTCCGACTTTGGTCACTTTCCTCTACTAATAAAGTCGAAGACAGAGTGGCAATTTTGCGTACGCATTCCATAAATTTCACCGTAAAATAGTGAGCCAGGGCCTCTAAAAGTCTTGCTGCAACGACGATCAGCATCAACACGCATTTGCAGACGTTCCTTTGAAAACTGTACTTGGATTTTTGTATTTATATCTCGCGTGTCGTGGTTTAAATGTTATCTGTGTATAAAGAATGTTAAAAATCTTCAGGCTACGCAAGTTGAATTGAAGCTTCAAGAGAAGAAATCGAAGTTAAGGAGTTCATTAAACTTCCAAAATACTATTTTGTTAATATCCTTGTAAAACAGGAGTTCTCTTGTAATCAATTTTCCCAGCAAAAGGCAGGATATTATTTTAACCATAGTGATTCTCAGAATACAATTTTGAAGCCAGCACAGATACCTTAATATTCATTATTTCCTCGATATGTTCAGAATTCAGCGGGGTTTTAAATTTAGTCACATCTCAGCAAGTATCTTAACGTTGATATGTGTTGCACAGGAAAATAATTAAGTGTGCTCCATCCCTCTACACAATTGAGTCGGACATTGCTGTTAAGATTAGCAAATAAATTCCTGCCTGCCAAATATTACTAAATTTTCTCGTTTTCGGGATGTTGTGTATTCACTCCACACCTTTAGTCGGCTGCGCGATGGTTGTTTGGTACACACAGTTTGTTATTAATAACAAATTTCCTGTTTATTAATTCCACCGTCGTGACTTGGTCCTACATAAAGCCCACTCCTCGAAGCTCTCCCGGGGGGCCGCGGTCGTGTAGTGGCTAGACTTCTCACCTCCCACGCAGGTAAACCGGG
Organism: Dryococelus australis; assembly: GCA_029891345.1. Classification (NCBI taxonomy): domain Eukaryota; kingdom Metazoa; phylum Arthropoda; class Insecta; order Phasmatodea; family Phasmatidae; genus Dryococelus; species Dryococelus australis. The sequence continues at coordinate 297,161,341 of CM056993.1, read as the reverse complement.
TTCGATTTCCGGCGGGGTCGCTTCCCGATTCTCGCATACGGGAATCGTGCCGGACGATGCCTCTGGTTGACAGGGGCCTTCTCGAGGATCTTCCGTTTCCCCCGCCCTTTCATTCCGGCGCTGCTCCATATTCACCTCGCTCCATCCTCATCGGCTCTCAAGACCTCGGTGTTAAGAGCCTCCCAAATCTCTTCACTCACTCATTCGAAGCTACTGAAATCAATGTTGAAAACGATTTCGTACACTCTAAATCTGCATTAGTGAGAATTTTACTGTTTCAATCAGTGAGATGTATCTGACTGATACAGCAGCCACATCAGTGAATTTAACTGATGAACCAGTGAAAAAGTGCCATATTTCCTTCACTGATTGAGAATTGAGATAGAGATTTGCTCTTTTTAATGCAAACTTGTGAAACATTTAGACTACTTTTCTGATAATTTCACGGTTTCACTTGACCGACGCATGAATAAAGTAATCAGGTCCGTTGACGATGTTAATTTTACAGATGGCAGAAGAATACACGACATTCATACAAGCAAGGGTTTCATAAGTTCTCAGTTTATCGTGGGCAGCCTATATATATATATATAGTCTATTCGCGGTTTTTTTTCACACTTTTTGAATCAAACCTTTCAAAAACCGTCCAATGTATGACGTGTTTGGTGTTTCCTAAGTGTGCCATGTAACACAAGCGTTTTCTATACTTTTACTTGTGATGACATAAAACTACAGTATTTTTGGTGAAATTGAAATTTTACTTTTATGTATTTTACCTACTAATTAAAATGTTCCAATTTATAATCAATGTGAGTAAACATATGAAGAAAATAGGACTGTTGGTAATGCATAATAAGAAATAGTTCTTATGCAATATATTATTACAGCGAGTGCGCACGTATGCAGTGCGTTGTCCCTTTGGTGTTATTTTCCAGACTCGGTTAAGCTTTGTTTGCATAAGGCGGAGGAATGTTTGGAGGTAAAGGATGTTCACAATAAAAAGTGAGCACTTTTAAAATCAACATTATAAAAAAGTTACTATACCTACTTGCATATATTTTAACGGGCGCACTGAGTGTGATGCGCCTAGTAATGTTTGTAACGAGGAATGGAGAGTAGTTCCATATCTTAACATCGAATAAAAAGTGTCAGGAAACCATTTGTAATAATTTAAATTATTTCTTTCGCTTTCTGCTTTTTTAATGCATCGAAGTTTAAAAAAGGGCAGATTTGCAAAACATTTTCTGTTGTAATAATTTCACAGTTGCACTAGACAGACTCGTGAATAAAGTGACGAGGTCCATGGCAATGTTAATTTTGTATAAGATGGAAGAATACACAATGTGCAAACAAGTATATCTTAAGCAGTGCATAACACTGGCAGTGGTGTGGCGACATGTCAATGACACTGCGTGATTCTGAACGAAGCGTCAAGTTCGTACTCGTGTTTTTTGAAACATCCTAGGGAAGTTACAATGTTGTGATAAATATGTGTTTCCACGGCACGGCAGGGTTAATTAATATACTGTAACGAGTGTTGTGATCACTGCATGTGTAAGGGTGTAGCCGCCATTTCCGTCTATGGTGGCTGCGTTGTATTCGTTACGCAGGCCTGTGGATTTTAAATATGTGCAAAGTTTATACGTTTTAACCATGAACTGATGTTATGACGAAGTTAATTATTTATATTCACATCTATTTATCACAATGTTGTACCTTCGCGCTAGGTGTTTCAAACACAGTTGTGTAACGAGTTTACGTTTCTGTGATTTGAATGTCTGCCACAATCCCAAAGAAATACTAGGGCCACCCAGATAAATTTAAATAAATAATAAAATAAACCTACAAATCAGTAAGTGCCAATGCATGTAAATACTAGCGGAGTAAATGTTACTTTAGACCTATGTGTTTGCATGTTCACCACTATCTTTTACGTTTGTCAATGCTACGTAGTACAATAAATAAGCGACACGAGTTCTGTGCTTGAATTGACTGTGTCGTTTCATTGGACTGATTGTCTCTTAGTTTTAATTTTTATTCCAAACACATATTAATAACAACAGGTTAAATACTACTATTGTTTCCGCCACAGTTGTAACAAACACCGCCGTGGCAAAATATTGGGTATTATGTGTAACGTCCTATATCGTGTGTAACAAATAGTTGTAAAGCTGACCTAAATATTATTATAGGCCTATATAGAGAACATTCGTAGAAAATGGTTTCTGCAATATGACATAATTCTTTGAACAGCTGCAACCAACTAATTTGACAGTTATAAAAGCAGAAGTGGCAGTGCTTATATTTACGTATAGCGGAATGTTCCATAATCAGTAACCAAAAGTAGGAATTTGACAGGGCTTCAGAAAAGGCCGAAGTTATCGTGAGTCAACTATACCAAACACTTTTTATTCGACGTTAAGATATGGAACTGCTTTCCCTCTATCGTTGCCAACTTAATAGGACGCATGTCACTCAGTGCGCCCGTTAAATATATATGCATGTAGGAGTAGTGACTTTTTTATATTGTTGGTTTCAAAAGTACTCGCTTTATTGCGAGCAGACTTTAGTTGGCATGGCCGTGTAAAAGTGCTGGTGGTTTCCCAGCGGAGTGTACTGGGGAACGTGGTGGCCCCAGGACTTATGAACAACCTCTGGTCGCGTCATGAATGAATCATGTTTGCCGACCCCTGCTGATGTCACGGCCCGCCCAGCCCCTGGGGTCATCTCCTCGGCTTGATCACACACCACGCTCCCCGTCGCTGAGATTAGCCGCACTTCGCCCACACACGCGAGACGTTGCGAGTTTTGCAACTCGGGGTACAACGAAGCGGTCCAGGGGAAGCGGCGCGGCTGGATGTCTTCGCTTGGAGATATGCGTGGGGCGATCGCGTGCGCGAAAACCGGGTACAAGGTGAAACCAGTGCGAAAGGTCGTCTTCTGGCTGGAGCTTCTTGCAGCGTAGTTTATATAGGCTATTCGCGATAAAGTGAGCACTTTTGAGGCCCTAGTTACTTTTTCCTTTCAGCCATTTTTTTTTCCTTTAACCACGTTTTTTAAATTGATATTTTCATGCAAGTAATATACACAGTGTATATTCCAGTGCACTCTGAAGTTAACGCCTAGGGCTAAAATATAATAATTTATTTGAATATTATTCCAAATGAGATGGCTTTCAAAAGAGCTCATTCACCGTGAATACTCTATATATAAGCTGTTCACGGTAAAATGATCATTTTCCAAAGCCCTGCTTAATATTAATATCTATTTGCACGTACTTCGTGTTTTCTTCCTCCTTGTGTAAAATTAACGCTACAATGTGACTCATAACTTTATTCATGTGTCGGTCAAGCGAAAAATTCGAATTTATTACAAAAGTAAATATCTAGCGAATCTTCTCATTTTTACACTTCCATACATTAAAGTTTTTTAAAAAAAGTGAAAGGAATAATTTAAGTTATCACAAATGCTTATGTGACACTTTTTATTTGGCGTTAAGATATGGAACTACTTTCCATTCATCGATAGCAACTTTACTGGGCGCATGTTACTCAGTTCGCCCGTTGAAATACATGCAGGTATGAGCAGTAACATATTTCTAAGGTTGATTTCAAAAGTGCTCACTTTGTCGTGAACAGCCTTTAGTCTCGCGTAGGGTGCTATATTTCATTCACAGTTACTTCCACATTTTATGAAGCCCTACTAAAGTTATGCTTCAGGGATATTCCTCCGCCTCGTGCAATCAAAGCTTACCTGAGCCAAGGTTGGAAATATAAATGTTAAAAGTTTGGCAACTAAAAATTTTCGCCACCAAGAAAGCGATAGTGTCGGCATCGTAACAGATTTTCTCTATTTTCTACATCAGAAAACAGTATAGTTGTAATAATTGTCAACAAAAAATAAAATGACTTCGTAACTAAGTAAAATCCTTCTCTTCAATTATTCTAGCAGCTTAAGATATTAATGAAAAGTTACCTCTTGGAACACTGCGCTCCTAGTGGCAGATATTTTCCCTATGCCGAACACTCCCTAAATAAATCACGTTTAGTTCCTGACCTGAGATGACTTGACCTTAACTGAGTCTAGAATATTACACCAAAAGGATCATCGGACCGCATTCGTACATGGTTTCACCAACACACTTTCTTCCTCCCCTGTTTGTATTCATTTTAATTAGAATTGATAGTCTATATATAAAATATAAGTAAAAGTTCAATTTAATAAGAAATTTGTATTTTTACAAGCTTCTATTTAACTTCACTTGTTAGTATGTACGGCAGGTGTCTGTGAGGTGATTGTCCGACGCCCACCGAATCACTAGTAATCGCGATGTATTTGGTGGACAAGTCGATTACTGATGGCGGGTAGTTTCATTGCCTGGGAGACCTCATTTACACATGGTTGTGTGGGTAAAATACTATCCAAACTTTGAAACACAAGAAGGAATTGAAATGATCGACTGCGGGCGTGTAGGTATGTGAAATACTATTTGAAGATTCCGATCTGTGTGAACTCGTACAGAGATGCCAAAATACATCGACATACACACACGTGTAAGATGAATTATGAATATTCAGCACGCTGGTCCAACTTCCCGCGAAAAGAGTGCACTGAAACTCGCCTGATCGCAAGCGATACCGATGACGGATGGGTCGGTGAATGTATAAAGGGTCTACCTGTATAATAAAAATGTAGGTGAGACTAAAAGGTGAAAAATAAATTATCTGTAAAAAAATATTTTAAAATCAAGTTTTTATTTATAAATGACGTCGTTAACTGAAATGGGTTACAGCGTCTTTCGCAAAGGTTTCGTGCTCGTCGAGTTCAGCTGGCAAGCGTCCTTGCGTGATGACGGGATATGCGAAGCAGAGTGGCCAATGGCGGATTTGCGAACCCGCGAAACAGTGGTTTCAACAACATTTCATGTTGAAGGAAGACATTTTACAGCAAAAATTGAACAGACGGCACTGCACCATTTCCAGAACTAAATATATAGATAGGAATATTACATACTTACATTCTGCCAAAGCTCCAAAAACACTTCAGTGTCAGGAAGCGGAAAATAATGGAACGTAATGACTGGAGAGCCGATAAATTCGCGAGTGCAATTACCTGTAGGCTAGACTTCACAGTCTTATATACTCTCATACAGATACCAACTGTCTATTGGTTGAGTGTTGTGGTAGTAAAAGGCGATGGTTGGGCGCACAACTTATCGAATATTTGTTATTGGCTCATTTATCTCCAGGAGATGTCAAACAACACGTCGACCAATTACAAACGTAACATGAATGTACATGTGTGTGAATACCAACTTGTCAGAAATGACCCCGCGAAATTCTCGGGTCTGTAGTAATGACATTCTTTTACCAAATTATTTGTATTCTCTTTCTCTTTGCTCTTCACGCGCACAATACAAGAACTCAAACGAACACCTATATAATATTTTAGTCACTTTTCATACATTATATATACATATGCTATACACTAATCGAGGAAGGAAGGCTCGCCTTCGTACGAATTTATTTAGTATTGTTGTAATTTTTAAATTGTAATTTTATCACAAACGCTGTATTATTTGTATATAACATTTGAAAACATTCATTAGTACGCTACGGCACGTTGATAATGTTTATTGTGACCCTTTTCCGTACATAAACTCCCAAAATTCTCTTTTTGATCCTAGGTACGAACAGAAGCGCTGAACTGCATTAGGTTCGAAGTAAGCTCTAAATTAGTGTAATTTAATTGTTACGTAGATCTTTCAAGAAAGTGATGATTTTATTATAAATATGTTCGTGGCTTATAAGATAGAAGTTAAATTTTATTACTTGCGCATTGTAGTCAATTCTATTATGCAAAGAACTAGAATATTCCGTTATTGATTTTGCGTGTTATATTAATATTGTGGGGAACTTTACAGCCACTTCATGTTGCTTCATCTCTAAATGGGAGTCCCGACCACTTCCATGATGGCTTTTGTAAACGTTTTTGCAGTAATATATGTTTAACGTTCAAGAATCTCACTTCTTCAATATTTGCTCTATATTGATAACATGTATGAAACATTTAGTATATATAAATCATTAAAGGCTGTTCACGATAAAGTGACACTTTTGAAATAAACCTTAGAAAAATGTCACTGCCCCTGCGGCATACATCATAACGGGCGCACTTGGTGACATACGCCCAGTAAAGTTGGTAACGACAGATGGAAAATAGTTCCATATCTTAACGTCAAATTAAACATGTTAGATAACAATTTGTAACAACATAACTTTTTTCATTCCTTTTGTACTTTTTTTAAAAACCTATCGAAGTGTAAAAAAGAGCAGATTTGTGAAATACTTACTTTATCAACAAACGTAATGTTTTACTTGATCGACGTATGAATAAAGCGATGAGGCCCACCACAGCGTTAATCTTACTTAAGGCGGAAGAATGCGCAACGTGCAGCGTCATCGTCAGGGATGATTCCCCACATGCGAAAGTCTGGGAGTGACGTTGCCGTGAATCGAACCCGGCTCCCCTTGGTGGCAGGCGAGCTCTCTGGTCACTGAACCACTGCAGCCCCGTCGACCTTACTGTTTCATCGAGCGTGTACCTCGCATATAGAAACGAACCTAGCATAGGATGTTCACCGTAACATTGAAAGCGCTGCTTAACATCTACTTGTAAGCACGTTGTGTATCCTTTCGCCGTAGTTAAATAAACATTGCCATGGGCCTGATCACTTAATTCATAAGTCAGTAAAAGGAAACAGTAACATTGTTATAAAAGTAAATATTTTACAAATATTCTAATCAATACACTTATAAGCATTAAAAAATAAAAAATAAGAATAAATCATTGTAGTTCCGACAAATATTTACTTTTCACTTTTAATTCAACGTTGTGACATGACACTACTTTCCCAACCGTCGTTACCAACTTCACTGGGCGAATTCCACTACGTGTACCCGTTAAACATACACGCAGGTAGGGACAGTGCCCTCTTTCGAGGGTTGTTTCCAAAACTGCTCTCTTTATCGTGAACAGCATTTAACAGTCGAACCCTTAACAGAACTAGTCAATTAGTGGTTGGCATAGACCAAACAAAATTGGTCGTCGTTAACAAGCGTCGCATCGCTACGGGATTCTTTCATCGCTCATCGCGGCGTGGAAGCAAACTTGCAACTCGGGTCCTCGGAGCACTTGAACGGCTTCTCGTTGCGACGTGAGCGGTCTCACTTGGCAAACTTGCAAAAAGAAAAGTGGCTCCCACACGCTTAAAAGTCCCGGGTGTAATTTATCCAGACAACTGCGACGTTCCCGACTGAAGCGGGAATTAATTGATCCGTAAGAAAGAAACCATGTCCTGCTACTGTAGTTCTGCAAGCAACAGCCCCACACGAAAAGATAAACATCTGGGAATGGATTCCCCACAAATATTTCTTTCCTTTCCACTCTAATTGGTAAAAAGTCTCAATTGCCTCAAAATCTGTAAGGCAGGTAATATTCCACGTGTATTCGGCTAATCATATAAAACAATCACAACTTCCTTCAAACACTTACATATCGTTAATATAATGCACGTAAGTATATATGCACATATTTGGTTGTACGTGCACTGAATCTAGAACTATCCTCGAAACAACTGAATAAATAATAAATGATACACTGAAATTGAGTACCTATTTATTACAGGAAAAAAACTGACCGAAAAAACACATATTTTATTGTAACGATATCCATAGCATTTTATGTAAAAAAAATTCTTTACATTTTCCTTCATTAACTTTGTTTATTTTTTTATTCTGGTGTTTACAAATGTTACCAAAAATTTTATTAGTTTAAACAAAAGTAAAAATAAAATGTTCTCAATTTAGGTGATAAATGCAGTTATAGATAGACATCCGATTTTGGCGTATGTATTTACTAATTTACGTAGAACAAAAGTATTTCTCAGGTTTGCTTGGAAATCAAATTTCATTTGCGTAACAATTATTATGTTTCGAGTGTACCTCAGTACGAGAAGTAGTAAATTATAAATTGGTAAAACATAATAATAAATGTGTTAATTTTTTTGTTGCTGCTGCCCGAAGAAAACTTTTTTTAACTTTGCGTCACACTGGTATTCATTTGCTTTGCGTGGAATGAGCCCGAGGAATAAACACATGTTAGAGGAGCAGAAAATATTTAAGAGAACGTTTTCTTGGAACTGTGTAGTACTGCTAGGTCTCTTCCAAACAGAGAGAGAAACAGAGAGAGAGAGAGAGAGAGAGAGAGAGAGAGAGAGAGAGAGAGAGAGAGAGAGAGAGAGAGACCCCCATGTGACCTGTGGGTGCAGCAAGTGCCGTTTCGCGAGCAAACTCGTTTTTTAAATTGCAGCCTTCATGCAAATGACATTTGCGGTAATTGTGACTCAATGACCCTTCTCCCCGGACCGACCAACCACCTATCCAGTTTATAAACAACGTGTTCTATCTGGTTCTGCGTGGAAAAATCTGCACGGCAGTTCGCTGGACACTTCCAAGAAGAATTTACACGAGCAATTTGCATTTATATAAAAGAGTAGATTTCATTTATGCTGGGCACGTGATGAAAGCACGTGCCTTCCAGTATATAAATAATGTATGTGCTGAATCGCGTATGTCAGTGAGAGGCATGTATAAATCAAAAGAGGAATTTTATTTACTATGTTTAGTCAATTTCTATAAACATTGTTTAATTTAATGAATTCATTTTTACAGCGGATAATAAACTTTGCTATTTCCTTGCTTCAGTTTATAATTATAGTTTCGGAATGGCACTGAAAAATTAGTGTCGTTTGGAAATACCAATTGAACTTTATTTTTATTCCACGTCAATATAATTCCTCTCAGTAAAGAAATATCGCCAAGCACCTTGAAATGCGTAAAAAAAAAAAAGAAGAAGAAACAACTAAGGCAAACACCAAGGGATGAAATCCTGTTTGCATGTATTAACAGATTTCCAGAACAGGGGTTTAAATAACACAATCAATTTTCAGACCGGATATTCCATATGTGTAGAAATTCACACTGACTCCTGGTGAGCATGAACACATTTTATAATGTCCATTCACGAATACTTCAAACCTTACTGAACCCCTGCTAAGTTCTACTAGTGGATGGACCCGCGCGTCCAATGCCAAGAAGCGAGGGAGCGATACGGGCGACACTAACACGCACGCCTAGTGCCTCATCGCTCCTACGCGCAAGGCGTGCAGTGTTTCCGTCCTAATGCTTTAATGTGTACACTAGATATGTAACTATGGATTTTTATTACACTCGATGAAAGCCTGTATCTTTTTACTTTTCTCTTGGCGCTTAAAGCTGCATACACAAGCTTTAAAAATGCTATATTCGACCACATACACGAATTATTTCCTCCAAGAATACACATTATATAACAAAAGTAAAAAAAAAAAAAAAAAAAAAAAAAACAGGTGCGTAGATAATTCTTGTTTATCATTTCTGATAAAAAGTCGTATTTTCAGAAAATTTATTTACAGTGATAAGCGTATTTGCGTAAACAACTACTTCACAAAAAACTCGCACCCTACTCTTAAATGTAAACCACTGCAAGGTTGGTTTATCGCAAATAAAATTGTTGTTAGATAAATATATTAATCGCAATAATAACTTTGCATTGTCGTTACAATAGTTCAGCAGTACCTTTTGCTGACAAACTCAGTTACCGTGTTTTGAAGTTTAAACCATTATTTTGATTAACTAAGGAATTCGCTGTTTTGTAACGTAGCGTTTAGAATGTTTCATTACATAACTTTCAGTTATAACGAACGTAATAAACGTCTCTTGACAGTAAAGAGAACAAGCGTTAGGACATATTTTATTTCCAAAATAGGATAGTTATACTGTCATAAACAAAACGTACAAAGAGAAAATACAATAACAGCAAACTTTAGTTTATTTAACTTTCCCTTTGAGTGAAAAAAAAAAAAAAAAAAAAAAAAAAAAAATACTCTAAAGAAATAGTCTCGCAGATGTTTTTCCTTTGCTATACCGAAAGCTTTGCATGTATTTTTTTTAAGTGCAGTCGTGGTCGCGGGCGCGGTACTAATGTGTGTTCGTAGGTAGAGGAGTCGATATACTTACGCGGGACAGAGTCGACTTTTTCGACGAGGACTACGTGATTCGCCTAGGCAGGATCTCGGCCCTGCCTAACGCGGGTTTTGACTAACCAGAGCCGTTCTCGATTGCAGAGTCGCCAGGGTGTGCAGATGCCTTCGCGTGACACCGGCTGTGAGCTCGGGGCTGTGCTTCGTCCCGTCCCAAGAGCTAAACTCTAAAAATTGTTTTGTACTTTTACAAGAAAAATCCTCGGAAACGCAGTTCCCAAGAAGATGTTTTTTTTTTTTTTAAATCTGCATAATTTTTATTTTTAATATCACAAATGATAACCTTAATTGACATCATTGAGACGTGTACATACAATTGTATTATTATTCTATAAAACAAATGCGATCATTTAATAACAGATAACAACTAAATAAAATATTTCAAAATACAGTTCACGAAAATAAAGTTACGCTTTTACAGCAGGGGGACTAGAACTCATACCCCATGTATCATTAGCCGGCACCTTTAACCATAGACCAAATTGGCATGCGAGCTTAAAAACTGTATTTTTTTATGGTAAAATGAAAAGAAGTACCTACAACACATTAATGAAGTTATTGTTTTGAGAAGAATAGGTACATTAATTTCATTTTAAGCGTACTGTTGTTAAGAGATTTGGACGGCTTTTAACAACAAGGCACTGAGAGCCGATTTAAGAGTTCTGTATAGCTAGGAAACATTAACAGTTAGTGAATGATATGGTCACGTTTCATTATGATTATTTGAATTGTTTTCAGTGTTTTGCGTTATTCAAACTTGCAATACATTAATTTTTGCACGCAGCTACGCTTTACATCACCCATAGTTTTTGCATAAATAGCCATATACGGTTTTACGGTTTTGAGTTTCCACCATTTTGCTGAAGCTTGTGAATAGGGGTCAGTATTGTACAAACATTTATTGAGGTATTTTACAAACACGACCTTTGTAGTTTTGCAAGAGAAATCTTTGTACTGTTACAATCATTTTTAAAATTACAAAGAATTTCTCAGCAAAAATTACAATTATTTTTACAGTGTAGGAATGGTTGAGAAGTCCGCCACGTGGTTTCAAGATTAATTAATATCAGTTAAATTTAGATTAAACCCTTAACGTACACATTAATTTTCCAGTTCAGGTGTTACAAAAAAGAGGAATTTTTGGTGTGACCAGTACCTACTAATTGCTTATAACAACAACAGACACTTTGTAGCCCATGGATAGTGTTTCAGTAGATCCATTGCGCAAGACGCAGCCGATGATAACATAATTGTGTCAGCAGCAGGCAGTAACGTTGCCCAGGAAAATGTGATCTCCGTACTGGTGCCAACTTATGAACATGATTTAACTATTTTGCAAAATGTCAGACTTGAATGAGTATATTCGAGATAATATATTAAGGGTTATAGGCTGTACACTGTAAAATGAACACTTTTGAAAGCCCTGCGCAAGATCTACTTGTATGCAAGTTTTGTATTCTTCCGCCTTATGTAAAATTAACACTGCCATCGGCCTCATCACTTTGTTCATGCGTCGGCAAAGCGAAACAGTTAAATTATTAGAAAAGTAAATTATTTACAAATATGTCCAATTTTACACTTCGATGCATTATTAAAAATAATCAGAAAACAAAAGGAATTAATTTAAGTTATCACAAATGGTTACCCAAAACTTATTCGATGTTAAGATATGGATTTACTTCCTATCCATCTTTACCAACTTAACTGGGTGCATGTCCCTCAGAGCACCCGTTACAATATATGCATAAGCAGGGGGTGTGATTTTTTTTCAAAAGTTGATTTCAAAAGTGCTCACTTAATCGTGAACAGCTTTTCATAACATACACCCATCTGAATTAGCTGGTTGCGTAACGCTCGGTTTCGCCCAATTTAAAACGTTGTGATGTCATAACTTAATTTTAAATGGTTCCGTTCGTGCTGAAGTTCTTAAGAATAAGTTGGCTAACTAGCCACTTTCTAAATCTTAATTATCTATTTATTTTTGTAAGTCTAGCAATTTGGTTAGATGAGGTTCAAGTTTGTTCCTTGTTTAAACGTGTACTTTTTTAGTCTGAGCTGTTAGAACAAATGTGTTAACGTTTATAAGAACTGCGTGCCTTAGATCTATTACACTCCGCCTTGGTCAGAAAAGGACAGCTGAAAGTATACTGAACAGACGAATGAATGAGCTGTAAACCATTTATACGCTACGTATGGGACAACAAATAATAGTTTTTTTTTTTTTTTTTATCATTTCAGGAGATGTTCTCTCTAGCCCAGGGAGCAAAGGCTCGCTACTCTAGTTAAGCTTGTTGCTTAATTAATATTTATTTTGCTCTTAAATTCACAGCTACTCTTCTGCTTTGCTAGATCTGCAGGCAGATGTGTCTATTTTCCGGCATAGCTGATGAAACGCGACATTTTGGGTGTAATATTTTTATTTATTTTTCCACCGCCAAAGTCGCTACACGACAGTGTCTCATTACAGCATATCACCGGAAAAACTTCGTTATGTTAGTAGAAAACCACCATTGTGTGTTTGTGTTCTATCGACTTAGGTTTTAGAGCACTGCGTAGCTACAGAAGCTGTTCCAAGCATCCGCCACCTTAGTCACAACTTATCTCAGTCCGACACGAAAAAACATGCGTGGGAAGCAATATTGTTTTCGGGAAGTACTATCCGGGATATGCGTCACATATTCGATATTAGTGCAGAAACATCTATCTTTAAAACCCGAATTAACTAATGTTTTGTTCAACGAACTTAACTGAGAATCGTACGAGATGTATTCACAAAATATTGGAATCGAACTATAATGTCTCTAACAGACAGAAAAGATTTTTTTTTTATATATCAAATGGCACGTAATTACACCTATTCGCGTATATGAGCATTTGTACAATTATTTATCTTGGAATGTAACACAAACGAGCAACGTAATAGGGACTTTCGTTACGCATGGACATATTAATTAATCAAATCAGCTTAAAATATATGTACCCAAGTCGTAAATTAAGAAAAAGGATAATAAATACAACCTCCAATTACAAATGTCATACATAAATATTGTGTGGGGAAAGTACCCAGGGCGAAACGACACCCTCTTAATGACGGGCTTTCAAGGTGTGACCCGTAGGTGCCCGTCACGACATCCACTGAGACCCTAGGATGGAGCGGCTATGGAATTCAATGGCGGGGGAAACGGGAGTACCGCGAGTAAACCCGCCGGCAAGCGGCATCGTCCAGCACGATTCCCACACGCGAAAATCCGCGAGTGAAATCCGCTGGGGGTCGAACCCGGATCCTCATGGTAGGAGGCGGACTCCCCGGCCACCGCTGCCCCATTACAAATGTTAAAGAGCTGTGATTGATTCGGCACTAAAAATGTCTCTTACGAATAAGCATACCCGTATTTGGCAAACCATTTAATCTTACCGCAACATCTTTGCACGACCGAATGAATCTTCCGCTTCATAAATGACAGGCACATTTTAGTCTGCGAATTGAGTAGGAAGTTTTTTTTTGTTCAAACGGCTTTTCCTTGATGAGCACTGTGGGACACAAATACAACAAAAGTTTCATATACAACCACAAAAATGATTATAAATAGAAAGAACAGGGGCACTGGAATTTTGTTTATCTTTTTCTGTCGTTACGAGAGGTGCATCAGCTAAGGAAACAATCATTTAAAAAAGCATTTTCATTGCATGGGGAAAACGCACAGATCATATATGTTGTTTACTTAAAAGTCTTGGTTGTTTTCGTTCTTTCTCTATGCTGGTAGGCTAATGGAAAGAAATACACTATTGTTCGTGAAAATTGAAAATACCCACAAAGAATGTCGCGAATGAATCCAAACACGGTGGGTGTGTATAATAGTTTACCAGTAATAAGTGATTCCGATTGCAGAGAGATAGGGTACACTTAGGTCCAGCAGCGCCCTCTCTTGTGTGACCGGAAATGTCCGTGTTACGTCAAGCTCATTCGGAGAAGAGCCTTCAAACGAAGTAAAAGTAAGTGCCAGTATGCCTCGTAGACGTCAAAGGGTGCCATATCAGAATGTGAGCGGGTTCGAACGTGGTAGAAAGATCGGTCTCCGGGAAACGGATTTTTCATACCGTGAAATTTCGGCTCGTACAAGGCATGCTGCTACGACAGTGATGTGTATGTGCAATCAGTGATATATAAGAGGGTCGTACGCAGCTACGAGCGGGTACTGGACCACGCAATGTGATCACAGCACCGGATGAGCGCCATCTTGTCCGCATGGCCGTAACGGACCGTACAGCCTCGTCCACAGTGTTGGCTCGACACTGGAGCACTACAACAGGTGTGGACCTGTCTGCGTCGACAGTTCGACGCCGTCTGCTGCGGGCTGGACTGGTGGCCCGCATGCCATTGCGCCGACTTCCATTGTCCAGAAACCACAAACGCCTCAGACTGCACTGGGCACGTGAACGCCGTCGCTGGCGTGCTGAGTGGCAAAATGTTTTGTTTTCGGAAGAGTCCCTCTTCAACCTGTCCTACAGTGATGACCATATAGGTGTTCGACGCTATCGTGATGACAGCAATCTGGCAGCCTGCATTGTGTAGCGGTATAGCGGACAAAAACCATATGTGATGGTTTGGAACGCCATTAGATACAACATGCGATCTCGACTCCTACGTATTGAGGGCAATCTGGACAGCAACCGCTACATTAGGGAGGTTTTAGAGCTCGAGGTACTGCCCCTCCTTCAGGCGACTTCGCACGCCATTTTTCAGCAGAACAATGCCAGTCACATGTGGCGAGGAATGTGCAAGCCTTATTCAATGAACTACGGGAGCCACTGCTTCCCTGGCCTGCACGTTCGCCTGACATGTCCGCCATTATCAAGAAAAACGGGAAGATGCATTCCACCTTGGTTTTCCTAATATCCGTGCAATTCTCTTACCACATTGGATATATATGCCAGATTTTTTGTACACGTAATACACAGACTGTGATACATTTTATTTTTAGATATTGAGTTTATTTTCTAAGAATCCATAGTTGAATTAAAAAATGAAAAGTTATTTTGTCATGGTTTCGAAAAAACTGCTACACTTGCAATAATGGTTTTTATGAAGTTTCCAAGAGGCGCGGTATTTGAAAACGCCACGATAATTTTGTTGAGTGTAATTAATTATTGTGATAGTAAAATTAATTCCTTACATCTGTGAAAATGTTTACCTGCATTTTCGAACGCAGTTTGTTACACATTTTTATATTTCACGTCTCCTGCAGATACGGATAGAAAATGTAACCCGCCATGATTTTATAACCATGAGTGTGAAAGTGATTACTTGCGGTGAGTTTTCGAGCTGAAGTTTGAGTTATTGGCAATTAAAGGCTGTTGAAAAAGTGAAAATTTTTAAAATCAACCTTAGAAAAAATTCACTGCTCCTACCTGCATATATTTTAACGTGCGCACTGTGTGAAATACGACCAGTAAAGTTGGTAACGATGGAGGGAAAGTAGTTCCATATCTTAACGTCGAATAAAAACTGTTAGGTAACCATTTGTGTTAACTTAAATAATTAGAATCTTTTGTTTTAATGCATCGAAAAGTAAGAATAAACA
The DNA here is from genome assembly GCA_029891345.1 of Dryococelus australis. NCBI lineage: Eukaryota > Metazoa > Arthropoda > Insecta > Phasmatodea > Phasmatidae > Dryococelus > Dryococelus australis. The sequence continues at coordinate 297,145,618 of CM056993.1, read as the reverse complement.
GATTGGTAAAATATTTTCTTTTCTAGTAATGTCATATTTTCACTTGAACGACGCATGAATAAAGTGACGAGACTCAAGAAAATATTAATTTTACATAAGGCGGAAGATTACACAACGTGCATAAACTACAGGTATATCTTAATCAGGGCTTTCAAAAGTGCTAATTTTACCTTGAACAACCTATAATAAACAACCTATATATACAGAGACTCTTCTGGTTGGATGAATAAATGTTTCGGGTGGGTTCTGTTAGTTGAGGCTGACTTTCAACTTCCAAAGTTATAGATAGCTTCGTGAAATGGCAAACTTCTATAGCGCGAGTCAGCCGCGAATTCGCTTCGCTCCACCGTTATTTGTTATCGGTCGATCAGGGGCGAGCCAGGTCGTGAGTTAAGGCGGGGGCTCTTCTCGACACGTTCATTGCAGACGCTCGTGTCGTTTCGCTCAGATACTCCGAACTTTTCAACGCGTTGTTTATGGCTTGTTGTTACCTGAGAACTACAGAAAAATCTTGCTTAGTGTCTACGTCTTGCACAACGTATCTTTCCTTGTCATGCGAAAATCACTAATTCCTTGAACCTAGTATCGACCATTTTAACGTCATTTAATTGAAACTGCGAAGCTGATAACGAATCTTATTGTTATGCAGAAGAAAGTCGGGTAAAGTGGCCACTCTAATGTGAAATGATATGTATATCGTCTATTGTCGTTAAAAATAAAAAATAAAATTTTCTATATACAATATATTTATTGTACAAATAATTACCTATACAACATTATAAAATTAAAAATATTACTATTTACTAAATATTAAAAATTTGTGTACCAAATGGTTATTTAACCCGGCCACGTCGTGTAAAGTGGACAAGTACATTGGCTTGCCAACTTACCAGACGATATATATTATATTATATAATCAAACACATCAAACAGCAACTACAAACCAAATCGTGTGTTTTCACTTCGTCAAGAAACAAGCCGACCTCCCATGGCGCAGTCGGTTGGTGCGCCGTTAGTGTGGGGCGCGGGAGGCTCTGGGTTCGAATCCCAGGTAAGGCACGGTTGTTAGTTTAAATTAGGTCATAAGTTAGTTTGTAAGCTCTCACTTGATAAACCTTCATGCATAACACCGGCGGGCGGTAATAAACCCTTTCCAAACCAATCCAATTCCATTCCAATCAACAAACAATCGATCTGTTAAGGTTTATGTCTTCAAATAAAAAGTTTCTTCTTAATTTAAAGAACGTCAAATCGCATAATCTCAACCCGTTTTACGATATTGTTCTAAAATCTAATAATTTATTATTTATTTTTATGTAAATAAAACTAAATAAATCGTTTGGACAAAGCGCCTACAAGACTGGCCACTTTGCCCTCTTGGACGCCACTACACAAAATGTTCTCTACAATTAAAACTTAGTAATATACAATATTTTACGACATGGTTTTAAAGCCAAAAAAAAAACTATTTTAATGAGATTGTAGCAAATAATTATAAATTTAATACGCACAGAGGTAAAATCTAAAGTATTTATCATTTACGTTTCGTCAGACACGGGAGGAAACACACAAATTATAAACAAATAAGTTGTGAGACAGTCGGATCAGATTTTCTCACGAAATTAACGGCTTCCCTTTGAACTATTTAAAATCCTTTCTGCCAGACTGCGACACGATCTAGTGGAGTAACAGTTGATGACCACTTTGCCTCGCACTGGCCACTTTATCCTGTTCTACTGTAATTCTTACTAAAGTGCGTATAAAAATACAGAAACCTTTCACGTAATCATCTCATTCCTTCTAAGACGTTAAAACACGGTAAAGGCTGTTCACGGTAAAGTGAGAACTTTTAAAATCAACATTACAAAAATGTCACTGCTCCAACCTGTATGTATTTTAACGGGCGCACTGAGTGTCATGCGTCCAGTAAAGTTGGTAACGATGGATGGAAAGTAGTTTCACATATTAACGTAGAAAAAAAAGTGTTAGGAAACTATTAGTGATAAATTATTTTTTCTTTGGTTTTCTATTTTTTTTTTTTTTATGCATCGAAGTATACAAATGATCAGATTTGTAATAATTTCACAGTTCCACTTGACCGACGCATGAATAAAGTGATGAGGCCCTTGGCAATGTTAATTTCACATAAGGCGAAATAGTACACAACGTGCATACAAGTAGGCCATAAGCAGGGCTTTCAAAAGTGCTAATTTTACAGCGAATAGCCAATAAGCAGCTATCCTGTGATAGATTGACACTATTATCGCCTTCATTCCGTACGGTAGCCTGTACACGTTGAACTACGACCGTTATATCTGCAACTATCATGAGAACAACAACGATTCAGTTTGTTCTTTACAGTTTCTCTTCTTGCATATGCGGAATACTCTAGTAGAGTTGACACTACTGTGTTGAGAAAAAAAAATTATTATCCCATTGGTTCGATTCCATCCGTCTGCAATGGGGAAATTTTCCCAACTGGTTTACAATTCACAGCACATGAATATGCTGTACAGCTCTTTAATAACTGCGTTGTATATTCATATGTCCATAACTCATTTTATTGATATCCTGGTTAGGTTTCAGCGCGTGAAAGTGATTATAATGCATATGTATTTAATATGATAAACAATAAACAAAAAATGCATTTTGCTCGTTTGCACACCGGATGATCTCAATAAACACTCATCGCGTGTACACGTTCCATTATCAGAGCTCCATAGTGATGGGAGTATGCAGAGAAAAATACAAGTGTTGCTGCAACCAAAAAAATTGCTATTAAGCTATTTCTTTGTTTTTGGTGTAATTAAATTCATAACGCGGTGGCAAAATAATGCTGTAAAACGTTTACTAAGGTATGTATTATAATAATGCAAATATAATGTTGGAATGTTAATGTTAACGTAGCAACAAAAATGTTACCGCAACCAAATGTAGCATATGTTAATAATAACAGGAAGTTAAATAACGTGTGTCGTCATTACGATCGTGCAGTAACGTCATATTTAAACCAGTTCGTATGGGCAAGAAATATACTCCTCTTGTTTTAACTTTACACATTAGCAAAAAATATTGTGTTTTAGTAACAATACTTTACGTTTTACGCTCTGGACATTAACAAATGTATTGACAACATTATTCTACGATTAACGTTACGGTAAAGTGTATAAAGAGGTGAGGTTAGATATAACGGAAACTGTACGAGACACGAGGAACGTGTGTTCAGGCCAAAACGAAATTGTGCTTTACACAGTTACGTTCATGTCAGCCATTATTACGAGAGCAAGCACTTTACGGCGCCATTGTTGCCGCTAAAAATGAATACGTGCAAATCTACACTGTTTGATCGTTAGCTAAACAGTTTGAAGACAATGATTGAATAGAAAGGAAGTACCGTTTATTTGAGTAAGGAAACAGGGATTATGCTATCTTTGCGAATGAAAGTGAGAAGTAATCTGCATTAAAAATAATCTAGAATAATTAATAACAAGATCAGATAAGTAGTTACTGCATTATAAGAAGCGAAATTATTCAGTGTTATTAGCAGAGAAGATTATTGTTAGAGCGAAACCAGATTAATATCCTGAAAAATCTAAAAGATATAGGCCTAAATAAAAAATTATTCTGAAATGTTTGTAATACAAAGCAAGGAAGCGCTATGCATAAGAGAAAAATATTACACTATTGAAGAAATGTTAGTTAAATAAAGTAATATTATCCTAATTTACTCCAGTTTACGTCTTTTCAACATAATATTTACAGTAATTGTGGGATAAAAATAAGTATTTATATAAATATACTGTTAACATGACTTTATTCAATGGCAAATATAAAGTGAAAGCATTTTTGTTTTACCACGAAATAAGCAACGTCTTAATGTTAATACTACGATAAGTACTAATATCGTGTGTGCAAAACACATTGCTGAAAGATACTTATTACCTTTATAGTGACCGTTTAACAATAGCTTACATGAACAATAGAAATAGTTACTGATAGTTGAAAGCAAAAATTTACTATATTGGTAACAATACTATTGGTTTCACACGCACTTTTAAAACCTCTGATCAGTATCTATTTTGCAACCCATTTTGTATCCTTCTGCCACATGCAAAATTTATACTGCCATGAATCTGTCCTCCGATGGATTGAAAGTATAATATTTGTATGAACGTATTTATGTAATAAATGTGCAGACCTTGCTCCTATGGCCAAAAAAAAACAAGAATTAAATGAAATAATTTTAATGTCCTAAAATATGTACACTATAAGATTTTCAACTATTTTTCGTAAATAACGTTCAACTCTACTGGGACCACATCAGTCACTATAACATTTAAAATATCTATACATCTGCAGCTGTAAGCTATTAACGCTAAAGTGAGCACTTTTGAAAGGCCTCTCATTTTGAATAATACTCAAAAAATATAATTTATTTTAGCCTTAGACGTAAACTTCAGAGTGGGGTGGAATATATACACTGTGTTCATTATTTACGCCGCAGTATTAATTTAAATAGAAAGATTAAAGGATAAGAAATGACTGAAAGGAAGAAGCAACTAGAGCTTCAGAAGTGCTCACTTTATCGTGAACAGCCTATAGCAGTAGAGACTATATTCAAAAGTTGATTTCTAAATTCCTCAGTTACCCTGGACCGGCTAACACTTGATTATGTATGGAAATATGAGTATGGAATTACGGGTAGTATTTATCATACGCGTTTACGCGGAACGTGAACCACGCGCGTGTCTCTGGAAAGCGTGGAATATGCTCCGTGTGAACAGCAGTGTGACGTCATAACATTCATTCACGCTTCGAGCGTGAAGGATTCAAACATATTTGATTTCTAGTCGTGCGATGGCAAGCGTGCAGTGATCATGAGTTCACCGCGTTCGCTAAAACTGAGCGACAATGAAACTATGCGTTTCGTTGAACTTTACGAACATGAAACGTTGTTATAGGCCGTTCACTGTACAATGAGCGCTTTTTAAGGCCCTTTCAAAATGCATTAACCCATAATAAATATATTTTATCGCAGCCTCAGGCGTTAACTTTTGAGAGTGGTGAAATGTATACACTGTGTTTATTAGTCATATTGCAATGTTTATATTAAAAAGTGGCGGAAAATTAGAAATTAGTTGAAAGGGAAATTTTAGCAGGGCCTTAAAAAGTGATCACTTTTACCGTGAACAGCCTATAGACGACGTAACGATGGTAGAATATAGGAACCGGGATTTACGTGCAGTAGCAGCTAGACGGGTAGCCGATGCTTTAAATGTGAGTGGTTTCGGACCAGGTGAAGTCCTAAAAAAAATTAAAAAATTTGACGAAACGAGTAATCGATACCTTCTCCGATCAGGTTGCTTGCCACCGATTACGCAAATACTGTGATTAAAGAATGCTTTCCTGCTCCCATCCCGTAGTTTGTCGACCTGTGCGCCCGCCCGAGATGCCGCCGGCTGTTCATCATCCGGCCTGCCCGCGCTGACTGACCAGTCACCCTTGTGGCTGACAGGTGATGACGTGGTCGGCGCTCGCTTCCGCCGTTGTTGATAGGCTCGCGTTGTCCGTCAAGGGAACGGCGCATCCGAACCGCTGCATCCGACAGCCGTCGCTTCCGCAATTCTCATTCCAAACCAGAACCGGTTATCCAATCAATAGTTTTATTCTTACGGAAACTACAGTTCAAGGCTGTTCACGATAAAGTGAGCACTTTTGAAATCATCCTTGGAAAAAATCACTGCCTTTGCCTGTGCATATTTTAAAGTGTGCGCGGAGTGGCATGCGCCCAGTAAAGTTGGTGTAACGATGGATGGGAAGTAGTTCCATATCTTGAATAAAATGTGTTTGTGATAACTGAAATTATTACTTTCGCTTTCTGTTTTATTTTAATTCATCGAGGTTAAAAGATTAGCAGATATGTAAAAGAAATGCTTTTCTAATAATTTCACAGTTTCACCTGACCGATGCATGAATAAAGTGACGAAGCCCATGGCAATGTTAATGTTACGTAGGGCGAAAGAATACACAACGTGCATACGAGTAGATCTTAAGCAGGGCTTTGAGAAGTGCTCATATTACCGTGAAAAGCCTATAACGAACTCTTATAAGCTGTTCACGGTAAAGTGGGCACTATTTAAGGCCCTTCCAAATGCTTTAACCACTAGTAAATATATTTTGTGGCTGCTTCATACATCGACTTTTAGGTTTGGTAAAATGTACAGGTTGTGTTTATTAGTTAATTGACATTGCTCATATTTAAAAAAAAAAAAAGGTAAAAATGTGGAAATTTACTTAAAGCAATATTTTGCAGGGCCTTAAAAATTGCACACTTTACCGTGAACAGACTATACCTTTTGGCGAATCACTGGGCTGCCCGCAGGTGTTAGCGCCAGGCCCCTGCGATTCACTGTAAGTCAGCAGAAAAAATTGTGGACTTGGTGACTATCAACAATTAAAATTATAAGTAGAATTTTATTGTGTCCAGTTGAGCAGTTTCAACTATTGAGAGAAAATGTGAAATAGTGCGCGCCAATAGGGACGCAGTAGCCACTCCTTGTTTCTAATATTTAACCATTTTCTACCAACACGGCTATCACAAACGACGTGGCTTGGGTTTGAGGTTATAGTCTAAGCGCGGTTTCTTCACACTTTTTGAATCAAACCTTTGAAAAATCACCCCATGGATTACGTGTTTAGTTATTTCTCAAAAACGCCATGTATCACATCCGTTTTATTTCTTTGGTAACAAAAAGTACCTTATTTATCGGTAAATTGAAGTTTTACATTTGTTTTTTTTTTAAATTATAATATGCCATTTATAATAAATGTGAATAAATGCAGTGAGAAACCATGTATGTTGGTAGCGCCTAGTAAGAAATAGTTCTCATGCAGAATATTATTACAACTGAGTGCGCACTAATTCGGTGCGTTTTCCTTTGGTGTAATTTTCTGTACTTGGTTAAGCTTAGCTTGAACGAGGCGTAGCGATACCTCGGAAGTAGAACTTTAGTAGGGCTTCAGAAAAGTGTGAAGCAACCCTGAATAGATTATAGAACACTGTTAATGTGAACAAGTGTTTAGACGTGTTTGTGCACTTACTCTAACCAATTTGTAATGCAATTAGGTTCAATTCAAATCTATAAAATTATTTTATTCATTATGAAAGAAGCGTGTCTTTTCAAAATCAAGATACCATATATATATATATATATATATATATATATATATATATATATATATATATATATATATATATATATATATATATATATATATATATATATATATACATATGAGTGTGTGTTACAATAAAAAAAAAAATTGCTTGCATCTATTCCTTCAAAAACCACTCCAAATCTCCTCGGAGAAAAGTAGACCTCAGTGTATCGAAAATGTTGAGATATACTCTACAATTTTTCCGTATTGTAAAAGCTTCATGTTGAACTATAGTTTAAACTTAATATATTAGAGAAGATAATGCACTACACAGGCGAGGACTTTTTCTTGAAGCACTCCTCACTCCTGAGCAGCCACTGTAAAAGTAGAAATTTTCCAGAAGCAATCCAGCTAAGGTGTTATTACCAATTAAAAGCATTTAGTGTACGAAATTCATAAATATCATCAAGGAATGAAACATTTTTTAAATTAAAGTTCTTTGACAGTGGTCGACGTACACACCTGCGTGTTAACAAACAAATTCGTGTTTTTAAGATAAGGATGCGAAATACGGCATTACAGTTCTATATTTTTTTAAAATGACATTCTAACTAACTATTAAATTTTCATCGTGCTGTCTTCTTGGAATCACTACAGACAAACCATGTTTTAATAGCCACACATTAAAGAATATTAAAGCACCAATTATGGGCCTTTGATTTATGTTCTTAAAGCACGTAACGATACAACTTTAAGAGAAAAATACAGGCAATTCGACAAAATATTGACACTTCAGTAAAAAGATTAGATTTTACAAGAAAAGAAGTCTACTGTAGTTTGGATACTATCATTTCAAATGTATGCTTCATGTTCGTCTCTTCTGTGGTAACTAACAAAAAATATAGTTAAGCATTATTAATAAAATGTTACACACTTTACCAAAGTGATTATTTAACCCTTTCAATTCTAGCGGGATACATATGTCTTAGTAGAAGTTTAAAAATCCTACAGGGGGCGGTTCTGGTGCACAGTACAAGCTAGACAATGCTTGTCCGTAATTTTGGGGTTATTCAATATTCGGGGTGTGGCAGAACTGCTAAGGAAGCAATATGGCCGGTGTTATCAAACAAAGTGTAAAGGTGTGACGCACCAAGAAAGCAGTACAATAGCTTCTGATATATATGGAAGGTGAACAAAGCAAAATTAATGTGACTTGTGTTATTTACGAGCTCTAGTATCGTATTATAAAACTGCGTAACTTTGATGACTTGCAGATTATAAATCGTTGTAATATTTGAATGTGGGACACATTTGTCCCAGTAGATACCTTGCTTGGGTCGGTATTGTCCTAACAGCCCTATATATAGCATTTTCATTATTCTTTTACAGGAGAGTTGGGCTGATTCGTGAAGAATTAAACGAGCTACCTATGAAGGATTTATATTCAGATGACGACATCTCAGCCAGTGACAAAGATGATCCAGATTACAGCAGCAAGGTTCAGCTGATTCAAATATTTTAAGGAATGGAATCTTATTCTTCGTCTTCTGAGGAAGCAGAAAACGAACAAGCTTTGAAGAAACGGTCAGCTGATTCACTTAACAGCTAGCATCCTGCCTGCACCCAAGTTAGCTGGTGTAAGAACATCTAAAATATCAGGTAAAAATCAAACGTAGCAGTGTGCGATCAAGCAGCGATGATAATGTTATATAGTATAATGTGAAAGACGACTTTTAGCCAAGAAAGTCAATCCCACTTTCGCCGGACTGTGGCATTTTAGCAGATTTGAATTGTGGCTCTTCAGAATTGCACGTTTTTTTTTCCCCCAAATAGTTTGTTCATATTTATTGCTCAGGTGCAAATGAGAGGTTTATTCTTGAATTGACATCTAAAAAGAAAATTGCAAAGACAGATGAGGGTGAAATCATGATAGCTTTAGGTTGTCCATTTGTCATGACTCACAACAGGCTTCCTCATTTTTCTCGTTATTGGTCCTCAAATCCCTCATTGGGAGATGAGACAATAAAAAATGAAATGTCGAGAGATAGGTGCTTGTTGTTGTTTTCAAAGCTTTATTGCAATGAACCAGAAAAAACAGGCAGTGATAGTAAATTGTACTTTGTAGAAGAATTAACTTCCTGTTTGAAGACTACATTTCAGACACGTAGAACAGATAGTGATGAACATATCATAGATGAGTACATGACCAAATTCAAGGGGCGATCAGTGCTAAAACAGTATATGCCGCTAAAGCCAGTTACGAGATGCATCAAGTTATGGCTAAGATGCGACTCTGTGATTAGTTACACTTATTATTTCAATGTTTATTGTAGCAAATAGACCATACACACAGATGGTCAACTAGGAGAGAGAGTTGTTGTTAAATTGGCAGAAACAATTTCTAACCCAAATACAGTTTTATGTTTTGGCAAGATTTTTATTACAGTATATCGGATAGACACCTTGCCTAATGCAGCACTTGGTGCAGCAATAAAGACAAGGAAAATGTGCAAAGCTTGTGAAGTATCAGGAGTATTACTAGAGAGACGAAATTAAATGAAAAACAATGTTAGGATGGTCAAATAAATGACTGTAAATTTTTTGTAACTTTTTTTACTGGATGTGGTTTTGTATGTAATATGCACTATGTATATTTTTATATTGTTACTTTTCGTAATGTTATCAAATTTGAGAAGAGTTACTAAACGGAAGAAATATATATATATTATATATAAAAAAAGAAATACAATGTTAGAATATTACTGAAAATTGTTTTTCTTTTTAGTTAGATCATGTGAAATTGACAAAATGAACAATGTAAACATAATAAGTATATGATAATACTTTTTTGTACGTTGTGCAACTTTTATGCTCGTATTATGTTTGATTATATTCATTTTAAAAAATGGTCAAAATTATCATATATACTTAGCAACCTAATCGGGTAATCGGGCATATATATATATATATATATATATATATATATATATATATATATGGGACACATATATCCCATTAGCGCTAATGGGATATATGTGTCCCAGACTTATTTCCAAAAAAACTGTTTTTCAAAAAAATCTCGTAATTTGAATACCACATCCTAATGTATACCTGAATTACAATCGTCTGTAGTACGAAAATATAAAATCAGTAAAATAATATCAAAACATAAAATCTAATAGGCTGCACGAGGCTCTGCCACGCGCAGCCTAATCAGAAAACGGGTTCGCCTGTATCACAGGAACCGCAACACCATTTTACTTTTGTTTACTTGCCTATTCTGAGGTCACGCCTTCTGCGGTTTCCTAGTTTCCTGTGGCGTTCTGCATATTCTTCTCTGGGAGCTGATAGGTATAATCCATTCACGGTTACTTCACACTTCTAAGCAGCCCTGCTAAAGTTCTACTTCCAGGATATTCCTCCGCCTCGTACATACTAAGCCTATCTAAGTATAGAAAATTACACTAAAGGACGGCGCACCGAGTACGTGCGCACACAGTTGTAATAATATTTTGCACGAGAACTATTTCTTACAAAGCACTACCAACACACGTGTTTTTAAACGTATTTATTAATATTTATTAGAAATTAAATACTATAATTTATTAGTATAATATAGGTGAAACTTTAATTAAACGAAAAATTAAATATTTTTATACTAACAGAGGAATAAAACTCTTGTGATGGATGACATATCTAAGAAAGAACGAGACCCGTCATGACTGGGGTGATTTTTCAAAAGTTTGATACAAAAAGAGTGAGTAAACCACTAACAGACTGTAAATGACACCGCGTATTTCTGAGGAAGCGTGAGACTATTTTAAGTGGAGTTACAATAACCTCTGGCTGCTGTACGTCTGTCTTTCATCCGCTGCCTCTAAGCACAGACTAAAGATGAAGTAGACCGATCCCACTGGCTACGCACAACCTATCTTCGTGTCCCAACATTGAACTGCTTTTTTGCCTACACGTCTAGCAAAAATGGCGTGGATTGGGTTTGACGTTAGAATACTGTTTATTAAACAAGTGCTGGTAAGATGTTTTTATACCTTCTCTGGCCAATTTGTAATGCTTTTTGATTAAATTCTAACTGGTAAAAGTATTTTATTAGTACAATAGTGTTTGTCATTTAAAAATTAAGATATAAACTAACATGTTAATCGCTGTTGACCATGCGACTTTGACAGTTGTGTATGATTGGGGTAGGTCAATGTTGGATGCATGCGCAGAAGACGAATAAGTGGTCTACTTTATCTTTAGTCTATGCCTCTAATAGTTCCATCCGTTCGTCCGTGAAATGTTAAGCAAGATTTAATAATTGCATCCGTTCGTCCGTGAAAAGCTAAGCAAGCTTTAAAAATTACATCCGTTCGTCCGTGAAAAGCTAAACAAGCTTTAATAATTGCATCCGTTCGTCCGTGAAAAGCTAAGCAAGCTTTAATAATTGCATCCGTTCGTCCTTGAAAGGCTAAGCAAGCTTTAATTTCAGACGGACGGACAGATGTAGTTACGGCCTTCCGAAATGGTACCTTTTGTTGCCGGTTTATTCCATTAAAAAGCTGTGGACTATGTGCCTGTTGTACGCTAACTGTATTGTTTCATAACATTTCGAACCTCGACTAATCCTCGGTATTTTTGTTTATTTCCGCAGGAAACGCGTTTTTTCCGCGTTTTTTTTTTTTTTTTTGTGAAATAGTTGTTTGCGCGAATACACATATCTCAGTAAATAAACGTTCTGCAAATACGACAAAAATTAGTCAGAAAAATATACAGAACCAATACTATATGCTCCTATTTTTGTACGTTTGTCATATTAAGTGAATTCATTGAGAAAAAAATTCGTGAAAATGGTCGAATATCACATTTTTAAAGCTCGCCAATGCAGTTTCCTCATGTGGCAAAAGAAAAGTACAATGGTACGGGCGTAGTTTAATCTGTGGTCTTTAATCGCGTGTAATAAAACGCCACTGATACAGGACTAATTTGCACAGTACAGCGTTTTGACAGAAACACTGCACGCCTTGCGCGTTGGAGCGATGAGGCACTTGGCGTGCCAGTTAGTGTCGCCCGTATCACTCCCTCGCTTCGTGACCTTGAACGCGGGGGTCCATCCCACCCTTAACGCAGGTATTTTGTCGACAGTTTAAACGTTTTTTTTACGTTCGTTGGCAGAAATCAACTGGCGATTGACGGACGTGGTCTGTTTTAAATCACTGGACTTGCAGAGGAAGATACGCGACTACTGTGCCGTCATCTTCAGTCGGTTCGTGTGATGCAACAGCAACAAATTGCTTCTCTCTGCTTACGCATTCTGCGGGCGCGGACAGAGGATAGAATTTATCTTACCTTGAACTATCAACTTCTAGACCACAGCGTTTCTTAACGAAGTCTTTCACCCGCTGCGTAGTCACAAACACGTAGTCGGTGTTTGATTGAAGTTGACAGTCGACAGAGGTGCCGTCAAACGAAAAGCACTTGCAAAAATGACGTAGTAGAAAAGTACGGAGAGAAGTTATCTTAGCAGTTCCTATTGTCATGAAGTGATCAGGCCTTAGATGGGCGGCCTACCTGATGACACCTTGAAACATTGAACCAGGGCACGAGTTTGTTTGAAATAATACCTTGCGAAAGACAGTTGCAGAAACTCCCTCCACCGGCCAGCAAACGGGGCCAAAAATATTAAACAACGCGCGTGATATAGGCCAGAGTAACAGTGGGAGCGGCGAGTTTCTTCATCGGGGCAGCGGACCAAGAAGATGTGGAGATGGGTATGTCCGGCCGTCGTTAACCTCCTCCTAGAATCAGCCTCCAGCAAGATGAACAACGTGGGGACTTTCCAGTTCGATTGCAATAGTAGTGACTTGCGGTAAAAAAAACTTATTATAATTAATTAGCATCTTGTTATTCCATTTAAGCTCCCCCGATCAATAGTCACGTAAATAGTTATTGTATAGTTTTTATGTTCAATAAATCCCATCGTATATAGTTGTGTTCTAGCTAATCATGACTCATTATTTAGATACACCGATACATGAATTGACTTAAAAAAAAATTCGCAATACTATAATGTGGCTGTTTACTGAGAAATAGGTTTTGTTTGATTGTATAGGGACAGTAAAATATTTTGATACTGAAAACAAATGCTATTGTTGTTATTATTTGCTTGACTCACACTGTAAGATTTGGTTGGTACTGCCAGGGATTTGTTTGGTTCTACGTGCATAAAAAGTTTCGGATATTATAAAATACTTGGAAACACAAGCGAGATCCGAACTCGGACCACATGAACCCGAACGATGTGTCCTAGCAACTTCGGCTGAAGTGACTAATATTTTCTTAGCCCAACACAGATGTTTTATTCAAACGTGTATTTTTTTTAAACGAAGTAAATGTTCTTCGTTGCTTGTAATATTTTGTTTACTTAAAATATTTTGTTGAGGCCACTAAATGTTTGACCACAAACAAGTAGGCCTACTTTGTTGGCTGGGACAATAATTTTTCTCAGTGCACCCATTCTCTGATAGGCTGGTTGCGCGAGGGCCTGCGGACAGCCGTGGTATCTTATTGGCTACTGCAGGCTGCTGATCATTACCTATTGGCTTTGCTGCCATTTCTCTGACGTGTGCGGTTGGAGTCGATGACATAAGCGGTTAATTCAAATATGAATTTTTAATACGTTCGGAGGGGCCACGATAGTGAGTCACAGGTATCAACCAGCTACTTTGTATCTGATACACACTTGTAACAAGTACTGTAAATGAGCACACTGCCGAAGTATCAGATACATATAGTAACAGTTTAACATTCTCCGCCATTATGTTGCGTCTGCTGTTCCAAGTATTTCTGACACAATAACTTCAATTGTATTTAAAATCTGCGGTCAAGATGAAACTCAGTTTCTTGATTTAGATTTGGAGTCTACATAATTAAGTGATTTAGTTTAAAAAAAAGAGAGATAATTTATAACCAAGTTTTTGTTTACACGATTTACATACAGCAAGGATCATTATTCTCTCTGAAACATTTTCCACAAAAGAAGTCTTTTATTATGATCTTCTTCCAATCCACGCTTTATTTCACTGTAAAATATAACACACGGTACACCAAGTCAAAACACGTACTTGATAACGCGCGTACTCGATAAGGCGCGTACTCGATAAGGAGCGTACTTGATAACCCGCGTATCTCATATACGTCCGTTACTCGAGAGACTGGCTATTTGGCGAAGCAGCGACGCACTCGGGGAGCTCACAAATTCTTGTATCTGGTAAACAAAGTATCAGATACAAGCTTTTAACTGTAGCAATTTGGAGAAGGTGCGGAAAATAGCTGAAACAACCCATCTCTAGGCCACGGTGCCTGAGCGGTTAGATTGCTCTTCTCCCACCGAGGCGAACAGGGTTCAATCCCCGGTCGGTTCTCTCCGGATTTTCACAAGCGGGAATCGTGCGAGACTATTTCGCTGGTCGGCGGGATTTTCTCGAGGATCTCCCGTTTCCCCCGCACCTTCATTCCGGCTCTGCTCTATGCTCACCTCACTTCACCCTCATCGGCTCTCAAGAACTCTATATTGAGAGCCGCCCAAATCTCTTCACTCACTCTATGTTAACTTATCCTGTTGGCCACATCCCGGTAACCTCTTGGCATAGGCCTTTAGATTTGACGTTAATAAACCCAATGAGTTTTTCACGTTTCAGAGCTAATTACTATTGTTCTGCTGTTTTGTTGGATTGAAACGTTATAGGCTACCATTGATACTGCTCAGGGCACTCCGAAATGAAGGTCGGCAACACTGAACATAAAAACTAAACTTTTTTCCCCCTTTACGGTTTCGTAGCGATGCAACAGGAATTTCAAGTTCAAGTCGCTGTTTCTGAAAAGGTTTCTCCGATGAACATCCGGCTGACAAATCCACACACAAGGTTCTGTCTGCGCCTGTTGGTGGAACAAGTTCAGAAAATGTCCTTTTCCCGAAGTAAAAAAAGTGTTTCCGGTTGTTCAATGTAACGTCTGATAATGAAATCCATCCGGAAATGCCTTGTTCAATTTTCCCACGCTCCGTTGATTCGTGACTTAACTGTCACTACTTAACCAAAGCGTGGATGGAACCGTTTGCCATCTGTAATGATAAAACCCACAGTTCCATGCAACTGAACAGGATTTTTTTTTGTAAATGCAAGGGGATGGGGTTAAAGGAATGTTCAAATATTTGAAATGTCAGTATTTAATGACGTAGCTGCATCGAATTCCACATACGCCAAATCCTCCTGTTTGCCTGTCGTTCCATAAAAGAATAAAATAAATAAATTCCAAAGCTAAAATTGTGTACGACTATCGTTATACATAACATAGCAGTGGAAATATTTTTAACTTTGTCTGTTTTATTTTGGCATATATTCGGACTGGTTCATATTTCTCTTTAACAGCGGAAATAAATTTATTTTACTATCCGATATAGGATACCAATTTCAGTGTGTTCGGATTACTGAGATCCAAATATAATTTTAACAATGAATTAATAAAAATAATTGTGTACTTTACATCAATAGAATCGATAAAATTAAACTTACTACGAAATTTAGTACGAAATATAACAATATTATTGCTTCTTTAGACTTTCAAAATTGTCTATGTAAAAATTTATCCACATTTCAAGACAAAGTCGCTGTTCAAGGACAACACAAATGCGTAAAAAATACTTACGGCCAACTGAGTCTTTGCAAAACGCTAATTTATTAAATATTTTTGTGTGTTTTCTTTCCTTCCTTCATAAGACATTCGATTTTTTTGGGCAGATTGTGATTTTTAATTTTATATTTTTATATTTTCTTCTAGCGTCTGCCGGTTCGGTGAGCTCGTAATTACAGTTGCTGAACCATTTTCGATTTTTTTTTTTGCCAGACACGGTTTCTGGGGATTTCGGTCTGATGTATTTTGGCAGAACTGAATTTTCGATTGGTATATTCAATCTCCTGGCCATTACTTTCTCTTGGCAATTACTTTCTCTAGTGTTTACATATATTCTTCAGGAAGGAAGTCCCAGTCTATAGGACTATAAGTGATACAGTTTCATGCGTACTTTCCTGTTACCTTAAGTACACTGAAATAAATTTAAATCGTTGTGGTTTCCTGGTACGTAGTAACCGGAAAAAGTATCTAATGTTATACTTTCATCGCCGCTGTTTTCACTCAACATGACATGACCAGATAAAGCAATATTTGGAAGCCTACATGTTCAGATTGGTTTCTTTAATTGGTAATAAGATTAAAATTTGCAGTAAACAGAAAATTTATTTATGGATATTTCATATTTTTTTACCTATAATTGCAAGACTTTTCTTTTCAGAATTAAAAACCAACAATATATATATATATATTTTTTAATATAACAAATCTTTTCCTAAAATGTATATATTTTAAGTTGCTTGCCAAATTTTAATGTTTAAGTGAAATGAGCTGGAATGAACTTTAAGCTAGTCACGTGTTGCATAAAAATATTTGTTTTGTTCTTAAAGTTTCATAATCATTTGACTTAGGGGTGTACATATGAATACGAAAATACTTGAAATTATGTGAGAATCGAAGCGCAGTGTTAGGGCAGTAATTAAATATTTAAGTTTTACTTTCCCTTTTTGTAAATTGTCTAGTGAATAGATACATACATATATAATTTTTATTTATCATGTGACCGCAATTAACGCATTTAGAGCCAGTGTCACACTGTGTTGTGACAGGTGACGAGTAATATAATTTCCTGAATTAAAAATAAAGTAGTTTTTTATCATTTCATTATGAGGCGCGTAATAAAATATCTTGTTTCGGTTCTTTACTAAAACAAATTTATCCTGCCGTAAAACCATTTTATCAAGTGGCTCCAATGTGGAACTAAAACAGTAATTTTAGATTTTCTTTTTAATTTTCTCTGACCGATATTAAATGAGGACTACAGGCTGCTCGCGGCAAAGTAAAAACTTTTTAATGCCCTTTAAATTTTTACTTCCATCCAATTTCTATATTCCTGCTACTTTTTAATAATAACATTGCAATGTGACCAATACACACAGTGCATACATTTCCCCACTCTCAAAAGTTAGCGTCTAAGGCTGCAATAAGATATACTTATTAGTGGTTAATGCCTGTCGGGAGGGCCTTAAAAAGTGATCACTTTACCGTGAATAGCTTATACCTTTGAGAGACAACTGTAGATTATCAAACCTGACTCCCCACCTTATGGTGCGACAAAATTGCCCTCCCTTGTCAGGTGGGCCTAGGTGAATTCATACCCCTCAGTTTCTTTTTCCTCTCCTCTTAGCTTATTAAAGTCGCATCTATCATCTGCCACCTTCGGACAACGGACGCTATCCGGAAAAATCATAAAGAGAGCGACAAACTCATGGCCAGTTACGGTAGCTGCGCATCAATATTGCACGTCAAAGGAAACCTTCTTAAAATATTTTCCTTGTGCTACTGACTACTACAAACGTTCCGGCGGTCTTGTGTGTCAGTATGGACCATAGAAGGCTACTGAATTCTCCGATTACGGATTCACAGAGTGATAACTAGGCACACCTATTTAATATGCATTTTTCATAATTATTTTTCTCTCTAATGAAGGTTTTACTCTCCACCTACAAGTAGTCAAATACATTTTTCATGAATGGGCCTTATTTTCATAATAGAAAAAAAAGTATATCTTACTTCGATTATCAACAATGCCGATATAAAAATATCGAATTTAGCAAATTTGGTTTCGTCAATGAACCATAATATTGCGATGCTTGTGTGACGACCCTAAGCGAAACTGAATTTTGAGACCCACAAACATAGACATTGATTTCTGTGCGATTGTCTGAAAAGTTAAACATTAAGCTCAGTGAAGTTGATTTTACCAAGGCACAACCAGGAGAAAATGTCCTGAATCAACACAATCGTAAATATACAATTTCGCTTATGCATTGGTCAACTGCACTAATCTTCTCATGATGAGGGGTTAGGATGTTTGTGTATTTCTAATGGTATAAATTACGTGCTCTCAGATCACTGCAGCCTGCCGCATTACACATTAAATGCATACCGGCCAGTTCCTCCCACATAAATCTCTACGTGCTGTCTATAGTCAACTTGCAGTTTCTTCAAACTTTTTAAATCAAACCTTTGGAAAATTACCCTATGTATGACGTTTTTAGTTATTTCCTAAATATCCCATGTATCAGAAGCGTTTTATACTTGTGTTCATAACAGTACCATTTTTTTTGGTTAGATTGAAATGTAATTTATACTCTCTTTAAAAATTGTAATATTTTATTTATAATTAATATGAATCTAAAACAGCGAGAAAACACGTGTGTTGGTAAAGTATAGTAAGAAATAGTTCTCATGCAAAATATAATTATAACTGAGTGCTCAGGATGTGGTGCGTTGTCCTCTGGTGTAATTTTCCACACTTAGTTAAGCTTAGTTTGCACGAGGCGGTAGACTATCCTGGAAGTAGAACTTAAGCAGGGCTTCAGAAAATTGTGAAGCGACCGTGAATGGATTGTACACTGCAGTGATACACGCATGTAAATCCAGCACACACCGTCTGTTTCGTTTAATTTTTGCTTTCAGCAATAGCCGGCCCAACATCGGTTACTTACGAAGTATCTACCTCCGCGTGTAGGAAGTATTGCATACATACCAGACATTGTACAGTCACTGCTGAAAACTTAGGGTACGTTTTAAAAGGAAACGACGGGTTTTAGGCATCTGCAACCAGAATACCTATTTTTATAATTAGGTCGTACTGCTCAGTAAGATGGCATCAAAATTCCATAAAACTTGAAGGCAAAATAATTGTACACAGTTAGAGGATGCGCCCTCAATTAGTTTCGCTGTGGCGGAAGGTATTGGCACCAGTGGAAATGGGACTGCTAAGGAATAAACAGCCTTCCAAAAGGGCATATTTGTGGACGGCCGAAAACTGGACGCTTCGATAACCCCGCCAACTACTGGTCAAATGTACCCATTTTAGTACAGTGGTGGTGCAGAAGAAATTGTATGAAATGGGGCAATTGCAATCGAGATACAGAACTGCAAGGGTGTACGGAGAGTGAAAACAGAGGTGAGCGTCCAGTGAGATGGTTCTTGGAAGCTGAACTCCACATCGGCGACAGCAGCTTACGAGACATACAACTCAAAGTACACCTACCATATCCTACGCAACGACGTGGCGAACATCGACGCGTGTGAAGTTATACAGCAGACGACCCATCTGTAGAGACCTGCAAAATTCGCGTTATTATTTGGAGACATGTTGAACTCGAAACACACGTACCTTTGCAATACGTTTGTCATTGGACCATACTTCATGTGACACACCCTGTTTGACTCTGTAACAATAGAGGAGCACTTCACGATTGTGTCCCAATCACGTGTAGCACAATGTCTCCACATTTATGCAGCAGCCAATGGAGAAACGACGCTGGCTCTAGTTAATACAGTACTGTGAAGTTCAGCCTGATGCCAAATAATAACGCGAATTTTGCGTGTCCCTATCCATCTGTCATCCACTGTTCACAAACTTCACCGTCGACTTCGGCTCCTCCGTCTGCCCGTGAGCATGCTGCTTTGGACATATCGAGGTTTGCAAGAAAGTGTGCTGGTCTGACGAACCAGGATTTTCTCTACACCAGGCAGAAGAGAGTGAACTTTTGTGACGTCTACAGCGTGAGGCCATTCTCCCACATGGTGAGTGCTATACCGGATGGTGGGTGTCACTGTATGACGTTGAAGGGAAACGATAGTGTGCACTCTAAACCGGAATCAGTGAGAATTTCACTGCTTTAAATCACTTAATGCCACTTGGCTTATTCGCCAGTTACATCTGTCAATTTAACTGATGCATTATTGGAAAAATGCCAGTTTTTCTCCACTTACAGATTCAGTAACATTTTCCACCGATTAATAAACCATTTACGGTTTTCCAGTGCTTTGTGTTTTGACTGATGGATCAGTTAAACAATGTGTATAAAATGAAATAACGCATAAACTAATAACACCCAAAAATATATTTGATATAAGTTTCATCTTTTATAATACCATTTTACCAGGCAACATGAACATTTGGTCTTTAATTTCGTTTTTATCTCTTTCATTTCGTTTTCACGTAATCCTCATAGCGCACGGTTTGAAGGTTTAACCTGCATTAAATGCGGTGAAGCGAGTGCATTCATACGTAATATTTGAGTTGAGATTTAACAATCCCAGTGTTACAAATTGAACTAAGAACGAAAAGATAGTGAACTATAATTACATATACTTTCCCTCTTCCATTTAATTTTGTCTTGGTAGCTCGATGGGTCAGGTAACGGTCTAAAACGAATAATACGGGATGAAATCTTGGGCACCGTGGAATTTTCTCACTTTTTTAAACTACGTCTAATTTTACCATTTAAACAGTGACAATTGGGAAGAAAAAAGTTAATTTCTCGCAATTTTTGCCCACATTCAATAAAATCAATATATAATTCGCCGCACGCATTTGACCATCACTTGTTCAATCAGTGAACTTGTTTCACTATAACAACCTGTGGTTTTACACCGGATCTAAGTGGGGCCATTTTCACTGATTCATTCGAGTAGTTGAATCTCACTGCGAATCAATGGTCTTCCACTGATTAGAATTTAGTGTGTATGTCCTCCTGACCGCCGTGTATTATCCACTGTGTATCGCGAGTAAAGGCTGTTCATGATAACGTGAGCACTTTTGAATTCAACGTTAGAAAAAAGTCACTGCCACTATCTGCATATATTTTAACGGGCGATCTGAATGACATGTGTCCAGTAAAGTTGGTAACGATCGATTGAAAGTAATTTCATATCTTAACGTCGAATAAAAAGTGCCAGGTAATCATTTGTGATAAGATAAATTATTTCTTTTACTATTTGTTTTTTTTTCTTGTGCATCTAAGTGTAAAAATGAGCAGATTTGCAAAACATTTTAGTTTGCAATAATTTCACAGTTTCACTTGACCGACGCATGAATAAAGTGACAATTCCCATGGCAATGTTAATTTGCATAAGGCGGAAGAATACACAATGTGCATACAAGTAGGTCTTAAGCAGGGCTTTGAAAAGTGCTCACTTTATCGTAAATAGCCTATAGTTATGAGACCACGTATACTCCCCGATGCAACTCTTATATCGACATCGGGGAGGAATCTTCTAGGACAACAATGCGTGATGACACCGAGTGAATGGTACGACGAACATTCTATTGGCTGTTCAAGCTAAACTGAACACTTTTGAAAGTCTTGAACACTTTTGAAAGTCTTGCTTAAGATCTACTTGTATCCACATTGTGCATCCTTCCATAGAGTGTTAAATCAACATTGTCACTGGTCTGATCACCTTATTCATTCGCCAGTCAAATAAAATTGTATGATTATAAGGACTGTAATCTAACATTTGACAAATTTGCCAGTTCTTACGATTATATGAATTAAAATATAAATAAAATAAATTATTTTATTATTTAAAAATGTTTACCTAACACTTTTAACTAAACTTTAAGACGCGGAACCTCGTTACCAACATTACTGGGCGCATATCAGTCGCAGCGTGCACGTTATAATATTTGCAGGTTAGGGACAGTGGCATTTTCGAAAGGTTGATTACGTTCGTGCTCATTTAATCGTGAACAGCGTATAACATGATTCACACAATAGACTGACTCCCAATCTCTCCCCCTGTGTGAAATGATGTGGAAATGGCCCTTCACGTTGTGCATCTTGCAGCGACCTGGATATGCTTCCCACAGGCTGAGATCAGTGATAAGTGATGTCATAGCTCCATGGTTACAATTCAATACCTCGTATAGCAAGAAGTATGCGGTTTGTCTTCCGTACCAAATAATAGGTATAAGGTGTTCACGGTAAAGTATGGCTTTGTTCATTATTAATTAATAGCTACATTCTAATTCGCCCTTTATAATATGTTTTGACTAACTGGGAGGCGTCTTTTATACATAGTATAAAACATAGTCGCCCGACCACGTGTGTCTGTGTATTCGACTAAGTCTTCTAAACTACTTGTATTTTGAGGCGGTTTTCACCGTCATTAAGATAATTTCTCAAGGAAGGTTTTAAGTATATAATAGATTAATATTTAATGTAAGGATAGTAGAGAAATGTCAACGTTTTATAACAAAGTCGAAAAAAGCCTCTTTCCGGCGCACATATGGCTTACGCTGACTAAACCATAAGAGATACGCCAAATTAATGTGCTACAGAATTGTAGGTCTAAAAAAATTTACAAAAATGTCCGCGACAGCATATGTTTATCTTTTAGGGATGACCCACAGTAACCAATTTTTTTTTTTAAATTTGATTAAAAATATAACTTTTTGAACAACGTAGTATTTATCCTTATCAAACTAAATATGTTAGATACACCATGTCATTTTAGGAGCTAGCAAAGTTTTATTATTTACGTGCAACAACACACCATATTTGTAAATCGCACCCAAGAGAAGCCGGACTGGGTCACTAGTGTACACTAAATAGGAATTGAACTTACAGATATCAGACGCATACATATTCGTGACTTACTTCAAATGAATTTGCAATCTTCCTTTGCAGTACGTCGGGTATTATTGTCACCGTATTGGCAAAACCGTGGGGAAAACAGCACAAGGCCGTATACAAGTCCGCACGTGTGATTTATCGACCGCCCATTTCCCACCTCGCGAAGCACGCTTTGTCAAATACATGCTTGGCGGAGTAATTTATCTCGCCACGCATCTGGGTAATTTCCGTATTTCCCTGCCCTGACTAACGATGCAGGGCTGTCAATATCACGTAAATTTGCACTGCCAACTGGCGTGAAAGCATCAACCTCGTCACGGGGTGGATCACAGCATAAATTTGGCTTCACCCGTAGGGTACAAACTGCGCCAATACAAGTCATAAACTTGTCGCCCGTGCTTACGACTACGAGTGTTTGAAGTTTTTCTTTGTCAAGTACACGTATGCAACTGGAAGTGATATCAAACATAAAATGATGACCTTCCATTTTATCCAGAGCAGAAGTGCTATATCATGCAGTCGTGAGCATAAAAATAATAAACATTTAATTAATTTTTTTTTAGGCCAACACGTATGAAAATTCCCTCGCCCCTTGCAACAATTATTTCAGTGTATACACTTTTTTTAAGTTTCTTGTTTCTTTTATAACAAAACTGGCAGATAATAAGGAAAACAACTAACTATATAAGCCAAAGCCTTTACATATATGTATGTTAATACTATATATATAGTATTAACATATATATATGTTAATATTTTTTAGATATATGGGTGTGTCTATTAAAAATTACTACCCCCTACATTGACGTATGAATATTTTTCAGTAAGTCTGTCGCAGTACTAATTTTTTTTTTCGCCACTTCAGGATAAACAAAAGGCAGAAATACGAAATTGAGCATGACTTACAATTTTTTATTTTATTTTATGTTTAACTAACTGTAAATAGCATTCTGAAGTTAGCGGACTAGATCCCAGGAGGATGCGCAGTAGCTTTTTATTTATCGCGTGTATTTGAATTACCGTTTTAGAAAAACTTCGACTTAGTTCCTTAATTTTGTTTTCCCATTTCCCTACTAGCTAGGTTCAGCTCCTAATGAGAAAAACGTTTAAAAGTATACTATGGTTACTATATTAGTTATTAGGACCAAAACTGTTATTTGTTTATCAGCGGCAGCGACTGTAAGAGAATAGTATAGGCTGTTCACGGTAAAGTGAGCACTTTTTACGGCCCTTAAAATTTTTCTTTTCATCCTATTTCCATCATCCTGCTGCTTTTTAATATCAACATTGCTTTGTGACGAATAAACACAGTGCATACATTTCATATTCCTCAAAATTTAATACCTGATGCTCCAATAATAAATATTTATTAGCGGTTAAAGCCTTTTGGGAGGGCCTTAGAAAGTGATCACTCTACCGTGAACAGACTATACAGAGGAATATAGGCTGTTCACGATAAAACAATCACTTTTGAAAGGCCTGCTTGAGATCTACTTGTACGCACGTTGTGTATTCCTTCGCCTTGCGTACAATTAACATTGTCATTTGCCTCATCACTTTACTTATACGTCTGTCAGGTTAAACTATGGGACTATAAGAAAAGGAAATATATTACAAAACTGTTCATTTTTAAACTTCGGTGAATTAAACAAAGGCTAGATTAATAATTTAAGTTATCACAAATGGTTACCTAACAAGTCTTATTCGACGTTAAGAGAGGGATAGACTGAAACATTTTCTGTGAAATAGTTGTTTGCGCGAATACGCGTCTCGGTAAATAAATGTTCTGCAAATACGACTTTTTGTCAGAAAAAAAAAAAAAAAAAAAAAAAAAATTATATATGCTCCTATTTTTTACTTTTGTCATATTAAGTGTATCCTTGGAGAAAATTTCGTGAACATGGTCAAATATCGCTTTTTTTAAAGCTTGTGTATGCTGTTTCCGCGGCAAGAGAAAGGTACAAAGATACGGGCGTAGTTTAATCTGTGAGCTTTCATCGCGTGTAATAAAACGCCACTATTACATATCTAATATGCACAGTATAGCGTTACGTCAGAAACACTGCACGCCTTGCGCGTAGGGAGCGATGAGGCACTAGGCGTGCGTGTCAGTGTCTCCCGTATCGCTCCCTCGCTTCTTGACCTTGGACGCGCAGCTCCATCCCACTCTTAAGTTATGGAACTATTTTCCATTTATCATTACCAATTTCACTGGACGCATGTCATCTCGTGCGCCCGTTAAAACGTATACAAGTAGGGGCAGTGAGTTTTTTCTAAGGTCGATTTCAAAAGTGCTCACTTTATCGTGAACAGCCTTTACAAAAGCGAAACATCTGCTTGTGACAGTAAATCTAGCTGCAGAAACCAGTAAGATGGCGCCACTGGTCGAACGTGTCGGTACGCCCAGCCAATAGGGAAAATTTCGCAATGCACAATAGCCAATCAGATGCATGGCCCATTCCCAGAGCTTTGCGCAACCATAGAATAATTGCCGCCACATCAAAGCAAACGCCACGCCGTTTCTTCTCTGTAAATTTATCTAATCTGTGTCTGAGCGGTAGGATATCCGCGACAACCCTCTTTCTCAGGGACGAGTGCAGTTAGGTTCTAGCGTATTTTTCATCTGTAGTTTGTAATTTATTTTAAAAGCATATTTTTCTATGTTTTTAATTTTTGACGTGAATACGTCTTTAAATGTGCACCCATGGTGGGAGGCAATTCAGAAAATCCGATGGTAACAAAATCAGGGGTTACAGTTTCGCATTGCAGCTCCGAATCTATCGCCTGTATTAAAAATCCAATTGCACCACTCGATTGCCAAAGGATCAAAGAATATATTACGTTGAATCAACCGACGCATATGGTGGGGTAGTTTGGTTTGTGAAGTAGACGCGAGCGATTGTGACAGCAATCGCTACAGACATCAATGGATCACGTGAAGAGACATATGTGTTTGTGCGTTTAAAAACAACAAGAAGTGGAGGAGTGTGTTATACGAATGATTCTAGAACCCCGGAAAAGGAAGAGAACCGATGCTATCTACTTTCGAAGACATGAGGAAGGATACCAAATCAACTTAATAACAAAATATCTTACGGATGATGAAACCAAGATTCACAGTTTTTTTCGTATAACAATAAACCAGTTTCATTTTGTTCTGAGTGCTATTAAAGAGGACATCGAGAAATCTCCTTCAAGAACAGTACGGTGAGTAATCATACCACAAGAAAAACTATCTGTTACATTAATGTAAGTGTGAACACTAATGTTACAACTAACATTGTATGCTCTGACAATAGGTTTGAAACACTATTTTATTCATTCGGAAACATAAATATGCGTATAGTACTTATTATGAAAAAATTAAAATTTACACTGTAATCTTGAAAGAATAGAATTTTGTACTTAATTAGATGAATTTGTCCTCAGTCTTCAAATCGGATTTGTGGCATCAGAAATGAAAACAATACTGTCCACACTCAGCGTCTCAGTATTGGCCTGATGTTCCAGTTCAATCACGCATTGTAAATGCGTTGGAGTTTTTTTTTCACAGATACTGCCAGACTCTTGTAAAATAAGTCCATGTCATATTCTTTTGCATCAGTCTTGCTGATTGCTTCCATCAACCTGCCCCTTCCTTCTGTCGATTGTTGAAGGAGACGTGATAAGTTGTCTCTCTGCGCCACCTTTCGTTCACTTCCACGTGAACTTTTGCTGGTACTTGCTGTACTACTTTGTTCACCTTCAAATCCAACAGTTTCATCTTCCATGCTGACAGAATCAACCACTTCTTGTTGTGTTACCTCGGGAGCCGACTCTACATCCTCATTTGGTACACTTGTCTGCGTGCATCTCTCCGAATTAACATAATTTAGGAAATCTAAGTACGGGACTAAAGCCCATGCGCGCTTAGCCCGGGCCGCAGAGCCACTACCTAATTTATTACTTTTTTTTCAGGCGTTTCCACGTATCTCTGATTGATCGCCATCTTTTCTTGCAATCTTGTCCTGAAACAGAGTGAGCATCACTTCATTAACATACATATTGTATTATATAAACTGAAATCTTAAGTTTACTATGTGATATTAAGATTACCAACTAACATTAATCTATTTGATAGCAGGTTTACGGAAACTGGAGAATCTTTCCATTCTCTGAGATATGCATGTCGAATATCACAGTGTTATATCAGCGTGATTGTTGCCGAGGTGGGTTCAGAAATTTGCAAAAGACTTCTTCGCATTCTCATTCCTATGTCCTCAGAGAATGCTTGGCGAGCAAATGCAATTGAATTCTGGGAAAGGTGCAATTCCCAAATTGTGTTGGGGCTGTGGACGGGAAACATGTACTAATAGTATGTCCTTCAAATAGTGGTTCCCAATTCTTTAATTATAAACATTTTTTTTGCAATAGTGATGTTGGCAATTGTAGACGCAAATTGCAAATTTGTATTTGTTAATGTGGGCTCTTATGGAAGAGAAGGTGATAGTGGCATATTTGCCAATTCAAGCATAGGATATAAATTATATAATCACGCAATTAATTTCCCACCAGCCACAACATTAGTTCGGATAAAGTTGTGCCATTTGTAATTGTTGGCAATGAAGCATTTCGGATACACAGAAATCTTATGAAACCTTTTAATATGACCCAAGCCAAGGAGGACTTTGAAAAGGCAATAGTCAACTATCGCCTTACTCGGGCTAGACGAGTATCGGAGAATGCATTTGGTCTGTTAACACAGATTTTCAGAATTTTTCACTCTCCGATTGCAGTGAAACCACAAACATGTGACATGTTAATCTTAGCGATTTGTTTTCTTCACAATTTAATTCGAGAGGACTCTCCAGCAAATTTACCTGGCAATAATACAACACAACCAACAGCTTAACAAATATGACACGTCTCCACAGAACTGAAGGGTTCACATTGAAAGACCGTTTTGTCAATGAGGGTAGAGTCGAAAGGCAAGACAGAGCGATAAGCACAAACTAAACCTACAATACGTGGATTATTGATATTGTTTTCCCGTAGTTTTGAAGTACTGTTACATGAACGCTGAACATGTTATACCTGATATCAAATTTTTACAATTGAAAAGATATAATTACAACAATATGAATGTAGATTATGCAAAATTATCAAATACTGATATATGAATGCTGAACGTGTTATGTTAGAAATTAAATTTTTATAGTTGTAAATATATAATTACAATGCTATGAAGGTATACTATTCAAAATACTGATCACGTCATGATTAATATGTATTTCTCATGGTCTTAACTATATAATTACAACTCCTTGAATGTATATAATGGTAAATTGTCAATACTTTTATTAATAAGTAATAATATGAATCTTTCATTACTTGCCTGTTTTATTCTTCAATTGCGAGGCTATGTTTTCCCATATATTATCTCGCAATGCCACATCTTTGTAGTCTTTATTTGAATGATCATATAACATCCCTTGAACTGAAATCAGTTCTATGAGTCTCGCATCCTCGTCTTTGCAAGAATTCACTACTTCACGAAATAGTCAGCTAAACACAGTATATAAACAACGACTTCGGCGCATGCGATCGCTGCAAAGTACTGGCCCTAACAGCAGTCGCTGCAGCAGTCGCATGCGATCTCTAGCGTTCGTCGCGCAGACGAAACCACGTCCAGAGAATTCCGTTCGACGTACCATAGTAGTGACGCACTCAGCCTCTGCACGCAGTAATCGCATGCGACGAACGCACAAACGTAAGCGCGCCTTAACTTTTGACTAGGAGAAGCTACGACGCTCCTTTAAGTTTCAATCGACAGCTCTCGTCAAGATCAATCGATTGCGTGTATAAAAACATATTTGTGGCGTGGTTATGGTGAAATTGTATGAGTTTAATATAAAAAATCAAGAAAACACAATGTCGGCCTATACTCATCAAAAAGCAATGCCAAAATACAGATATCGTATACGGTTGAAAAGAGCATCTGAAAAACAATCCAGTGGTAATCATTAAACCCCATATTATCGAGTGAAGCGGTGCAGGGAACGTCAAAAAAAAACATCAAGGCGTCCGAGCGCATCAATGTAGACTTATTGATGCAAAACAAACGGCCGTGTCCCCAACACAGCCACACCCCATTTTTAAAAATTAAATTTGTGTATTTGTGTATTTTCCTTATGTTTGCCTTGTCTTGTGTGTAGTGTATTTCTTTCGCATCTTTGTAGTGAAAGCTTAGTTTAAGCTTTTGTAGTCTCTTACTTTATAAATTTACATTTTTAAATAAATACAATTCATATTCCAGAAGGTTTCGTTAGTGACCTTGCGAGAAAAGATTCATTGTCCCCTGAAAACGACATTATTGGTAATATATTGCATTTTCCGTAACGACACAACCGTCAATTACACAACAAGAATTCTCCGCAGCTGTAAGCCTAGTTTCCTGCTCTCAATATTTCGTTCTTACCCTTCAAATAGTAGTTTAGAGAGAGGGTTACTCTCAGTGAGCGGGTGCTTTGAGCGCTGTCTTATTGACAACTTTCTGTTGCGCTGATATTTCTGTGAAAGTGTCTTGGGTTTCTGAGTAATCCCTATTCTAGGAGACACAAGTGATGTGGCAGAAATATTTGAAGCCTGCAGGATAATATTTATTTGCTTCTCATTGAAGTATACCAACAGCTTCACGGTAAGCACTCCCCGTTAAGATACACGTTTCTTATCTGCACACATATTGTTACAATTTTCTCTCTAGAAAATGAATGGGCTAAACCAAGTTCGTTAAGGAATGGAGGTGTTATTTAAATGAAAGTATGTATTATAATTTTCTTATTTTATTCACAATAACTACAGCAAAAATTCTCTGAACTCAAAATCTCACAATAAATTGATATCACTTACTGCTCACAACAAATTACTCAAATTTAATACAATTTATAATTACTACAAAGAAATCAATTAAGTTAAATAATTAAAGATCAGTCCCAATAGACAGTGTATCAACCTATGCAATTATGCTATAAAATACGCGTTCAAATTTACAGTTCGAATATTTACAATAAAATCCGTATTACACTTCCTTTCAGTCCCACCTCAGTTCAGTCCATGTCCCGCCAGCCCGCAATGTTCTACAGTCCTCCGAGTGCCCTCATGCACAGTAGGCTTCACTCGTCAGTTTCACACCCTCTCGTCCATTCACGCCTCCTCTCCCCCCCCCCCCGTCCCGATAATAAATTAGAGCAGTTGGGGAGTGGTGAAGTTTGGGCAGCTTTTAACATCGAGATTGAGAGCCGATGAAGGTGAAATGAAGCGAGTATGGAGCAGCACCGGAGTGCATTGTTGGGGGAAACGGGAGATCCACAAAAATAACCGCCGACCAGCGGCGTCGTCCACCACGATTCCCGCCGAGAATAGAACCCGGTTCGCTGAGGTGGATGTCGAGAAGTCTGACCACAAAACCAGCCAGGAAAGGGGAAGAGTCTACCACGGCCTGTATTAAGTAAGTTTCGCAATACTCACCTAGAGTGGTTACGGAAAACCACGGAAAAAAATATATCAGTGTTTCCAGACCGGTATTTGAACCCAGCGTCTCCCGAATGCAACTCCAATGTGTTAACACTGCACACTTCACTTGACGTGTCTGCACTCCTAAAACCAGTTACATGAATCAGTACTTCCTGGAATGTTTTATTATTTTCTTCTCCTATTAAAGGCCGTTCGCGATAAAATAAGCACTTTTGAAATGAACCTTTAAAAAATGTAACTGCCCCTGTCTGCATATATTTTAACGGGCGCACAGAGTGACATTCGCCCACTAAAGTTGGTAACTATGATGGTAAAGTAGTTCCATATCTTAATGTTGGTTAAAAATTGTTAAGTAACCATTTGATATCTTTTAAATTATTTCTTTCCCTTTCTTGTTTTTTAAATGCATCGAAGTGTAAAAATTAGCAGATTTGTAAAATATCTACTTTTCAAAATAATTCCACGGTTTTACTTTACCGAAGTATGAATAAAGTGACGAGGCCCGTGGCAATGTTACTTATACATTAGGCGGATGAATACATAACGTGTAACAAGTAGATTTTAGCAGGGCTTTCAAAACTGTTCATTTTTTCGCGAGCAGCCTTCAGTGACAATGATTTAGTTTGTGCACCGGACGAATGTTGCATTACGTCAGTTCACAAAGAGTTGACACGCAACTGACCTAAAAATACTTACTTTAGCTTCCCCATAACTCTAATTAAAAAACAAAAAACATAAAATTTTATACGTACATATAAATACTGTATCGGTGCTCGTTCGATGGAAACATGTGGTGTAAATACCATAGTTAAAGGTATACAATAACGCGATGGCTAAAATAACGCAGCGTGTTTAGAATTTGATTAGCTGTATTTTAGTTCTTGCGCGAAGCCTGTACTACCTGTTATGGGGGTGGGGGAGGGGTTGAAATCCGCTTTGTGTGGCTTCAGTTGAGCTAAATCCTTTGTGAAAATTGGTTGCAGTCTGATTTTCACAACACATCAGAAACTGCTTCCTTGCTGCTGGCCTTCAAGTTACTCCCTTGGTTTATGATAAACATTTAATTTTACACGTTTTATATTTTATAATACATATCAGATATATTAAATTAAAAAATAAAAACAGTACAACACAAAAAATTTCTTTTTTTTTTACTTGCTACGTCATGAAATTTCAATTTAGCAAAACACATTTTTAATAACGTCAGCATACTACAAGGATGCAATACCACCGTTACTAGTTATTATCTGGAGCAGACTGAATAGTGTTCTCTTCTTTTTTAGTATACGCGCGTATAATAATTGGGTATATAAAATAATTTTAAGCATTTAATTCAAATAATTTATCAGTATTTTAATAGCTCGATCAATGTGGATGAAATTTTAATTCTAAAGATTAGTTTGCTTAAATAATTTGATAGCTTATTGCAGTAAACATAGAATGCTCAAAAAACTGCCCGGGATGTAATTAGTTATAGGATCTGCGGTGCCTACCAATCTGGATGCCGCAAATTCCAGTTTCATCTCATTTACGGCTGTGAATTTTTTTTGCGAGTTTCGTTGCTATTCAAGTTATTCCTTGTTTATCTTACGGCGTGCGGCGAAGTTAATTTGATAAAATTTCTAGTTAAATGTTTAAAAGCATATAATTGCACAGAATCAACTCCCTAATTTGTCAGCTAACAAATTATTCGTAGGGACGAAAGTATTTTTGGGTAACCCGCAGATAAAAAAATAAATTTCGCAAACGATATTACGTTTGTCCACTTAATATGAGTTGCGTGCAGACTAGCTCAACGTAACCTAAAATTAACGTTGATGCTTTTCGGCAACTAAAGTCAAATTAGAAGTGATAACGCTGTTTAAATATTTTTTAGTTATAGTAAAGTGTACGTGAATTAATCACGCAATATTCATTGTATCTGTAGTACATAATATATATGCAAGTATTTTATAAAACAATATTCTAAATAAGTTGTTTCTTGTGGGGAAATTGGATGGTAAAAATCACAAATGATACCAAGTAACTAGAAGCAAGTTTAGTTTCTCAGGACAGTAGAACTTGTGAAGTACGGATACAGAGTATCAGTAGCTATTAAGGAAGCTTTGAATACATCTCAGATCACTGAGTGATCACTTGGCATAATCGAACTTGATCATAAAGGATCGTCAGCTTAATTACGAAAAACTAAGCATTTCGTTTGGTTTTAACAAGAAAGCGGTTTATGACGTAGTCTTCATAAAGGAACAGTGTCACAAATAAAGTAAAAAAAAAAAAAACTGTTTTTTGACATAAAGTTGTTTAAGAGCTCTGAATGCCAAGCCAGTGGTGACGTAGTGCATCAATTCGAAAGGTTAATGTTTCAAACAAAAAAAAAAACAATATTCAACGCATATAATACTGCAATGTTTAGAAGTTTTTAAAAAAATTACTCGTTCGTGATATAATTTCACAAATTATAAACCGAGGCTTAACTGAGTATGGAAAATTGCTCCAAAGGACAACGCACTGAATTCGTGCGCACTCAATTGTAATAAGATTTTGCACGAGAACTATTTCATACTAGGTGCTACCAACATACATGTTTTCTCACTCTTTTTGTTCATATCTATTATAAATGAAATATTACAATTTATTAATACAATATGTGATACAACTTCAATTCAGATACCGTTATGTTAACGGAGGTATAAAACCTTCGTGATATATGGCATATTTAGGAAATAACCAAAAAC
This sequence comes from Dryococelus australis, assembly GCA_029891345.1. Lineage (NCBI taxonomy): Eukaryota > Metazoa > Arthropoda > Insecta > Phasmatodea > Phasmatidae > Dryococelus > Dryococelus australis. The sequence goes on along the minus strand of CM056993.1, from coordinate 297,112,650 downwards.
GTGATACATGGGGTGTTTTTTCAAAGGTTTGATTTAAAAAATGCGAATAAACCTCGAATAGAATATTTTCCTTGTTTAAAATCCGTGGCTGCAGCCTTGTTAAGGAACGCCCTCAAAAACTCTGAGCTGTAGTGAGAACTACAAAACTGTAGTGGGTCGATGCGTTTCTGTAGAAGAAATTTAGTCCGCACTTCGCATATTTACAAGAGATGGACCTGCCTAATGCATCGCAACTAAAACGTCTGTGAGATCGGCTTCTATGTTTAATCATCTAAGTATATAAAATAAATTCTCATCCCTGACTGAACGGTTGACAAACTCATAAACGCACAAACAAGATCGCTGAATTTCGAAAAATTGAATTTTAGAGATCGCTTCGCCTAAGGTTTTTGCTAAAGGTTTTTTCCTCCCAAAATTTAACATGCATAAAAAAGGAACAAAACCTGAAAAACCTGAAAACTAACGTTTAAAATTTGCCAAAACATCGGCGTGTTCATTTTTTTTTTTGCTTGGGGGAGAGTGTGTTATTATAATAACATACAAACAGTCGTAAATCTTCGAAATTCAATCTCTTCGGCAGTTAAAACTAGCGAAATATATATGTTACGTCACTTCCAATATAACTTAAACTTTTCACTTCTTTGCGAGACGTTTTACTTGAGACCACCACGCAAACAAATGTCAAAATAAAAGAAGAGACGATTTTTCAAAAGTCAACGTTCAAGAAGGTGAAACGGGTTTAAATATGTTTTCTCGGAGCTTTCAATATATTTTGAATGCACTGAAAGACTCCCGTGATTTTTGGCTTCCGAAGACTGCCTACAGGCCTACAAAGCCTAAAATTCCCAAACCACTAGATAAATATTTTACTCCCGGGGAGAGGCATGCAGGAATTACCGCGGCCAAAACCTGTGTTAATTTTTTCTCTGCCACGCGTGACGTAGTGGCGGCAAAAAAAAAAAAAAATATATCAAAACAATTTCGGTATGCCACATATCAAATTCTAAGTGGGCAATACATAGTCACAAATTTAAAAAAATTAATTCACTTTCAATTTACAAAACACAAACATTTAGATAACGAGCAGGCGAACCCACTAGGTGTACGGGTGAAGGCTATTTTCGATAAGTAGATTCACGAGTATTTCTCGAATTCATTCGGAGGCGAGGTAGATTCCAAACACTTATTATTTTGCTCTACTGTTCTGATTGGACAGCAGTTCTTTAGACACGCCCCGTTTAACAGTGAGCCATTAATAAGCAGGAAGCAGTAGTGTGAGTAACTGTTTAACACTCCTGTACAGAGGCCTCACTTGATCACAGCAACCAATAAACAAACGATTATGTCTCGAGTGTATAGAGAACTGTTCAGCCTAGCTTGCTGCCAACTCAATCCGCGTAAAAGTCACAGTCCTTAACTATATATATATATATATATATATATATATATATATATATATACACACACACACACACACACTACAGTACACACTCTCATGCTGTTTCCTATAATCTGTTCACGGTAAGATGATCACTTTTGAAAGCCCTACTTGAGATCTACTTGTATGCACGTTGTGTACTCTTCCACCTCATGTAAAAGTAACGTTGCCTTGGGCCTCATAACGTTATTCATGCATCGATCAAGCGAAACAGAAAACTTGCTACAAAAGAAAAATTTCACACATCTATTAATTTTTACACTTCTATGCATTAGAAAAAAACAGTAGGCAAAAGAAATAATTTAAGTCGTTATAAATAGTTACCTTATACTTTTTATTCGCTGTTAATAAATGGGACTATTTTCCCTCCATCATCGTGACTAACTTAACTGGGCGCATGTCACTCAGTGCGCCCTTTAAAATATATGCAGGCAGGGGCAGAGACATTTCTTCGAGGCTGATTTCAGAAGTGCTCATTTCATCGTGAACAACGTTTAGTTAAGTTGGTAGTGAATTAATGAAAACCGTTTTTAAAACTTAATGTTTGATTGCGAATCTAATGTTTAGATGTATGACCACTATACTTATAGTATATTTGCTGTTACTTCATACATTTTGAATTAAACGTTTGAAAAAATTACCTCATGTATGTATGCCGTTGATCAAATGTTTTATGCTTATATTAACGCAAAATATTTTTTTTCGTGTAATGGGACTTGTTCATATAGCTTAATCATAAATCATAGTTCATTCATAAATAATATGAATAAAAACTCGGAGAAAACACAAAGGTATGTTGGTAATACCTAGTAAGAAGTAGTTACCTAAAATATTATTAAACCGAGTGCGCACGTATGCAGTGAGATGTCCCTTCGGTGTAATTTTCTAGACTTAGTTAAGCTTTGATTGTATGAGGCAGGGAAATTAGCTGAAAGTAAAACTTTAGCAGGGCTTCAGAGAAGTTCGAAGTTAGCATGAACGGACTATAGTTATTTTTGTTATATACACGTAAGGGTATTAATTTGCAAATCAGTAACCCATTTACATTCATAAAAACAATTTTACAAATATACATGGCTGGTGCATGTATAAAGTGATCAAGGTTGTGGCAGGGTTAATATTAGATATGGCGGGAGGACACAAAAAAATCTTAAGAAAGGCTATCAGAAATGCTAAATCACACTTTAACACCTTATTATTGAATACAATTAAATTTATTGAAGGGACGAAGCCGAAATGGAATTTATCTCCATTTACGGAGCTGGTTTCGTGGACTGACAATAGTTAACTCCGTAATAGCTCTCGTTTTCCCGTGGTTGCATCGTGCGGCACGGAAAATTAACTTAAGCTAGTCATCGCTCCTTCAGTTTGTAAGTGAGTCAAGAATACACGTTGCTTCCAACAGACCATTTCACTTGACTGCACAACATGCACCACTCTTTAAAAGGTAGTACGCACACGCTAGCAAAATTTTCAGGAAAGCATGATTTTTGTTACATATGAAAGAATATATTGTAGACATTCTGCAACACTGCAGCGCAGTTTGCTATAAATTTACTTATGCAACTGTTTACAATATTAATAACGGTCTATGTTTAATCAAAATTTAAGTGTATATACATTTTGGATACGTCAGAAAGCACATTTTACAAAAATCTTTCACCAGTAATGACTCTAATTGTTTCTAATAAAAATTAGGAAACCACAAAAAGATTAATATCCAATTTTATGCAAATCAATTTCAGACACGAAAGCTATAGTTTTTATAAATTGTAATAAGTTTATATAAAATAAATTATTATAATTATATTTTGATATCGATGTTAATATTTTATTATTATTACTTTCTTGCAAAATACGATTTTCTTAGCATCCAAAATGGAAACACGCTTAAATTTTTATTACAATTAGACTCTTACTAACGGTGTTGGAGGATGAAAATTAATAACTTTATTTTTGTACCAAACAGTGTTCAACTTGTAAACATTTTAATGACATTTTCCTCGAATAAAAAATTTTTATGCTTTATACTTTTTGAATAATTTGATGTCAAATTCAATTTTTTTCCGTTTTCCTGCAGCCATAATAAAAAATAATAAGTTGAACAAATGAAAAAATTTACAAAGTACACTAATGCCGTGGGCTACCGTGTGACATATATGTAATCACCAAATAACAGTTCGTATATTCACAAATAAAAGTTAATAAATTAACTATAAAAGTCTTTTAGAATCAACCTTTTATTTATACATGCACTAAAAATAGAGAACTAATTATAGTAGTCACAGATTTGTAGAACTTGTAAAATGGGCAATATAGACATTATAACTCATTTGCGCAAGTTAAGTAAGAAGATATCTTGTGTAAGGCTCTTAACTATTCGCATCAAGCTTTTATATACGAAATATAAATTGATATAAACATAATAATTAGTAGTGAAAATTACTACGGCTTTTTTTCTACCACGTCTTACAAGTCATACAAATTCTGTAACTACTATATGTATTTTTCTCTTATTTGTGCATTTATAAATATAAGGTTGGTAGTGATAAGTTTTTTACAGTTAATTTATTTTTCAATTTTTAGTATTAACAATATCTTTGTTATTATTATATATGAAGACTGTTTATACATTTATTTATAAATTCGTGAGACTAAAAATACTAAAAATATTCAGTTAAACACTGGTGGCCCCTTTCAAACTTTTGGCTGCAACCTGACAAACAGTCATGCATAAAATATTGGCGAGACTAAAAAGACTAAAGAAGTGAAGTTAAACACTGGTGGCCCCTTCCACACTTCGGTATGCAACTTCAATAACAGTAATGCGCTGTAGACAGACTGCATGCCAGTTCAGTGCATACAGGTATAAATGAGGTCGGACATACACAGTACATCATACAATGCAAGCGGAATAAAAGCTTGTAAAAATACGCAAAAATTTCTTTATATTCAACAGTTTTTTTTTTTTCATATACATGGCTTTTAATTTGGTGATGACGTATATGTCATTTGGTAGCCGATGGCATTAGTTTACCATATATATTTTTTCATTCGTACAACTTAGTTGGTATTTGTTATAATGGCGGCAGCAAGAGAGAAAAATTTTGCATCTGACATTAAATTATTAAAAAAATGTAAGTGTAAAATTTTTTTATTCTAATAATATGTCGTCACATATAATGTGTACAATTTGAACAACGTTTCGTACGAATTTATAATTATTAGATTTTTGGGGTTCAACATCTTATTTTGTTTATTTTTGCGTTTAAATTATAGCAAAGTATTGTGCAGTGTTACAAAACACATACATTTTTCTTTCAAACGCGACATAAATTGTACATCTCTGACAATTTTGGTTATGTGTGTCAGACGTTTTGATGAGTTCTACATGCTGGGCAGCCGTGAGAAGAGCTCCACTGGAAGGCAGTCTAATTCCATCTTAAGGAGTGGCAGCCACAAAGAACCCCGGCCACTATTCGGCAGTTGAGTTGGCGGAACAGCTCTCCTAGGGTCGATGGTAAGTTCATTGTCCTTCCTCACAAAGGCCTCGCCTCTCTCTCTTGGAGATAATGGCTCCTCATTTTTTCAAGGCGTGTATATCGTCCTAAAAGTCGCCGGGGTGAAGTCATTTTCCTACATTATCCTTAATGACTAACCCTAACAGGCACATCAATTCCGGCTTGCTGTGTTTTCTAGAATGGCAAGTTTTAGTTCGTCTTCCATACTAGGCAGCCCAAAGGTTTTTGTAAAATATTCTGCATGTGATGCCCTTACGTTTCCTTCTGAACATCAGTGCACGTACAAATATCTAGCGTAAAACTATGTAGATATAAGGTGGGAAATCCCACGCCTCAAACGAGTGCAATATAAAGGCAAAACAAAAAAAATCAATATTTACCGATATAGATATCTTGATGTTTGAACACCAGACGTTAAACTGTAAAACTGTCTACAAAATCACAGATTGTGTGCTAAAACGTTTACAAATATTGACACGTTTCTAAAGAGAGAAGTTAATCAGAAATGTATGTTAAGGAAATATTAAAGTTTGAAGTGAATTAACATGGGCATACAGTAATTGAGTTCAGTCTAAATAACTGCAAATAAAACCATAGATTTCTCTCTCTCTTTTATACTATTTCTGTATGCATGGTTTCTGTAGTATTGATAAATTAATTCTGAGGCCAGTATTTGGCAAATTCTGTATTCAATACTTTGATTTTATATTCCTTGAAATATAAGGCAATTAAAGGAACACACCGTGCGCGGTCGCATGATATATTTGATCTTTTGTATTTGAGATACAGAGCAGTGGAATGTCCCACGACAGGGTGCCAGGGTTACATAAGCGAGCACATGCTATATGCTATAGAAAATCGTATGCAAAATAGTGTATAAAGGCTGTTCATGATAAAAGTGAGCATTTTTAAAACCAACCTTAGAAAAAAGTCATTGCCCCTGCCTGCATTTATTTTAACGGGTGCACTGAATGACATGCGCCCAGTAAAGTTGGTGACGATGGATGGAAAGTAGTTCCATTTCTTAAAGTCACATAAAAAGTGTTAGGCGTCTATCTTAGATAAATTAACTTATTTCTTTCGCTTTCTGTATTTTTTAGATTCATCTAAGTATAAAAAAGAGAGCAGTTTTGTAAAACATTAATTTTATAATAATTTAACATTTTCACCAGACCAACGCATGAATAAAGTGATGAGGCAAATGACAATGTAATTTTACATATGGCGGAAGAACACACAACGTACACGCAAGTAGTTATTAAGCAGGGCTTTCAAAAGTGCTCGTTTTACCGTGAACAGACTATTATAATGCTTTAACTTAGTATTTTATGATAACTGACTGTTAGGCGCCTTGTGTGCTCTTTACTATCATGTGGTCATATCATCAAAAGAAATTTCGGATGAATATGGCCGTACCAGCGGTTTATTAATTTCGATTTAATTACATTTTATGGAACGAGGCGTTAAACGATGCTATCTATAAGAAGCGAAAGTACCTTAAGAAAAAACAGTGGAATCGCACAAAGAGGGTAGGTGCCGCTGTGGCTGAGAGGTTAGCCCGCTCGTCTCCCACAGTGGTCCACTCCCGGCTGGACCACTCACGGATATTCACAAGTTGGAATCGTGCCGGACTATGCCGCTGGTCGGCAGGTTTTCTCGAGGATCTCCCGTTTTCCCCACCCTTGCATTCAAGCGCTGCTCCATTCTCACCTCAAGACCTCGCTGTTAAGAGTCGCTTAAATTTCTCAACTGAACACAAAAATTGTAACAGGCACAGGAACCTACAAAAACCAAAACACATAAAGAATCACGGAACAAATTTATTAAAAAATCGTATGTATGTATAAACACGGAAAATGGCTGTTTGTTGTAAATTAGACGCAGAGAGAATGAATAAGAAATTTTGAAACAGAGTATTGGGTACAATATTAATAAGGGTTAAGTGAAGATCATGATTCTACAGCAGATATAGAAAAATAAAATCTTTAACATAGGAAGAATTAAAAATTACATAAAATTTTGTGGATTGGAATATTTATCCCTTAGATGTATTGAAGATATGACACGTTCAATAAGGAATAAAACTGCTTAGACATCGGCTATTAACATTGATGTCTATGTGTTGACTACAGGACAGGATATCATAAAGACCGATATAAGCCCTAGTAATATCACTGAATATGATGGTAGAAATAAATCTGAGGACTACAGATAAATAAGCTTTTCGAATTTAGGATATAAAATATATTTCAATATAATAAATTAAATACTACAGAATATTAAATAAATTGGTTTTCATGAAAACAACGTTGGATTTCCACAGAGTAACTCGTTTATACATAATTTTTATAACTAAGCAATCAGTTGGAAAGGGTAGATAGCAGAACTTAACTATTCGTATAGCTTTCATTGATTTTCAAAGGCGTTTGATAAGGTAAGTCAACAGAAATTGACCATTCACATCAGTTAGAATGATTTTGAAAGGCGTATGATAAAGAAATAAAAGGTATATAAATAAAATCTTTACAAGGATATGTTATATATAATATGTTCTTACATTCAACTTTTTGCTGACGATGAAATGTTAATACAAGTTAGTGATACAAACTAATAGAGGAATATATAAATTACAAACGATTAGCAACACATGTAAGTGTATTATCTCTATATGAAAAAAAAAACTTATGTCATGGCATTTCATTCGCAGTCCCCTGCTATAGCAAAATAATAATCGACAACCATAAAATTTAACATTATGTTATTTCAATTACCTCGAAAATATCACATACATGAAAGACATAACATGCAATGTTATATTCATTTTAAAAATTCATGAAATATGCTCACGAAAATAAGAGGAATAAGACCATTTAAATTGGACTGCACCAGAAAAAAATGATACACTTGACAAGGAAGCAATCTCAGAATCTCCTTTTACAGAGACGGATAGACCACATAAATATGATGTATAAAAAAGATAATAATAGTAATGTTGAGTATAAGAAAATGGTATGACTTAGGCACGAACAATAATAATCCGAATTTATATAGTAAAGAAAAATACCGCATGCTATTTTTAATTAATACAATTTCTTTTTTTTGTAAATGAAACTAGTGTTCTTTAAAAGCTCTTCGGCAGCGGTATGCACTGTGTGGTACGCATGTGTGCCGGCGACTGACGCACATGGGTCGTCTCAAAGGATACTAAAGTTTGTTTAAATACGATGCACCTGGACTTCATGACTAATGAAAGCTCGTATAGCCATATTTTGAAAGACAGAGGGAACTGATATTTTCCTTATTATAACTCACAACTTATCATTCGTCATGCAGCAGTATTTGTGGCATTACCGCAACGTACCTCAGACGTAAGAAGAAAAATGAAATATATTTTTCGGGAACACAATTGCGCTGGGCAAAGGAGAGATCTTGACAAGTACGGGACAACGGGGGAGATGCGGCAGAGACCTCCAGAGGAAATAAGATAATTTCCAATGTGTTGAACAGTCTCGATAGGTTGCAGTATATATTCGTACAACGAATTACTTTTTGTTGGCTCATCGTCAGTTGGCATTTCACAACTAATTGTCGGTCAAACACGCAGGCCCCCTGACCCGACCCCGGGCTAACACGCATTAACCCTCGGTCATGTGCCAAACTGACGCCCAGCCATTATCCGCCCAGCCTCTGTGTGGTCCAGCCCAGTATCCATAGAGTATCCTGCCTACCGCTTTAACACGTCGATGAAACACAGTTATTTGACTCAGCATTCTGTTTGCGTAGCCAAATTTGTTAGAATTAATGGGTGTGTATTAAAATGCGTAACTCGGTTTAAAAAATATATCACCCGAAATTTTAAAGAAACTACGATCTTTTGTGAGTTATCTCTAACGACCTCAAAGACGGCTCTAACTTCGTTACTAGTTCCCTTCGTTTGTAAGTTATTATTTAACGATACTTACCTATTGCGCATAAATAAACATTGACTTTAAATCCCGTTTATACATTGTAACAAAGTCTGTTATACAACGATAGTTGACAACATTTACAAAGCAATTTGCATGAAAACTGAACATCACGAAGTTATTTCTTGTGTTTTCAATGTTTCTACATGTTTCCTGGTCAAACGAAATAAAAAATTACTCGAAATATTATTGTGAAACTTTGGAAAAAGAGCATATAAAGTTTTCAAGAATGTTTGTGCTACACGGTTTGTATCATTCAATCATCATTGCTTAAGGGCGGGTTTTTGTGATGACTTGTCAAGTTACGCTTTCGAGTGTACAAAAAACCTCGTCTTTCGTGCCCTATATTATGATGATTTGCATATGAACTTAAACTTACCAAAATTAATAAAAATGTCTGGCGACACAGTTGATTGAAAACACTGAAAATTCAAAATGTGCATGGGTATTTATGTTATAACTTCGATGTAGCAAAAAAACAGACAGCGAAAATTTGCATCTCCCAAGTGTTGCTTTGATCTGTATGTTATGGCCATATCGTAGTTGTTTCCATAGTGTATATAAATCACGAACGCCAGTCATGTTTTCGGGGTATATGTAAATAAAGCATGTGAGTAGTAGGGGCTGGATGATTTCACTTCACTTTTGATTAATAGGATTATCAATTTGATATCAAATTAATTGAAATGGTTAATAAAAAGGGTTAATACTTAATCTGATTTCAATCCGATCAAAAAATTCTTAATCCCATTACAAATTTTTAATCCGATCTTAATCCGATCAAAAATTGAAAGAGTTAAATCTATTGAAAGGGTTAAATATAATAAAAGAGTAATATTTTCTTGTACTTATTTCCTTCTTTTTGGGCGAGTTTTGCAGGAGCTCTGTACCATGTTGACGGTGTGGTGTTCCTTGAGGCGACTGACAGAGTGGTGGGTTGCAATGTCTTATTTAAGTGTAGAGTTTAGTGCAAGAATGGGCTAAGGGAATATTTCCTATTCTTTTTAATTTTGTTGTGTTTGTAGAGCTATTGGTGGCAGATAGGCGATTTTTGCGAATATATTAAACAGACTAGAGAAATTCAGAGTATTCTGTGTATGAATAAATTACATGCATCAAATCACAAATTTCAAACAACTTAGTGAATAATAACTACAATTACGTGAGTCTTAAACGTAAAATGAGTCTCGAGCTTAGCAACATAATTTGCATGAGAGAGAATTTTAACTAGGTGAATAACATCTGATGTCGAAAAGTGCAAACGCACTAAAAGAAATACAGATAGTCAGTATGAATAAATTACACATTACATATACAAATTACACAATTCAGACTCGTGATTGATATCTTACAGCAAAAAAAAACTCTGAATACAAATTAAACCAGACACAATAGCGTACGTTTATACCGATAAGTAAAATATATAACAATTCAAATTCTTTCCCAGAATGTTATTAAAATACGTTCGTTCGACATATGAATTAATGGTAATTACGTCGAGCTGTCAGTAGATACGTCTAGTGTGGCTGATATACAACTGTGTTTAATTTACAGTAAAAACTCGTAACTGAAGGGAATTTATTTTTTTATGTTTACGAAATTAATTGCACTTTTAAACACAAACTGCTAGGAATTTCCGTAGACCCAGCTCTGAAATACACATAATGAAATGGCTCCAGGAGCTCCCCGAACTCGTACCTCCATCCACTTCGGAGCTCACTTGATGAATGACTGGATGCTATGACATACGCCTGCTTATATACATAGAGTTTGAGTGCGAGTAGAAGTTTACAACAGACAGCAAATCTACCAAGCAACTATTAACGACTAAATTCGTTCTACAAGTACGTGAGTGTATAAAATTTAATTATAAAAAATAACGGACATACTACATATGGTTTCCGTCTAGTCTGGTAAATAGAGAGCACTTGTTAACACAAACACTATTTTTTAACAGCTAGGAATGTTCGCAGTCCGAGCACAGAAATTGAAAATCTTAACACAATATTGACTTAACTCACGAAAATTTATATTTTCCAGATAAAATACTTTTATATTAAAACGTAAATTGCGGCTGTCACTAGATATGGTCGCCGGTCCGTATTTGAGGCAACCCCCGATCATAGCCTTGTCGTCCATCAAGTTATAGAGGTGTGGTGAAGATGAGAGGGAGAGCTGTACGTATCTGTCTAGTCCTAGCTAATATCGCCAACTGAAGATGGCGGCGACTGAATAGCTGAGGTCACTTTGCTCCAGAGCTCCCTACACCCCCTCCCAACATTCGCCTTAGTGCGACCTCAGGATATCTGCGATTGTCAATATTTTTCGGTAATGGAGCAAGATGTGTTAACTGCCTAGTTGAGTCCAGATCGAGAGGACCCTGCCTAACACCCCAACCCTCCACACTATCCTGCACCCCTCATCCTCTGAGCCAGCCCGAGTCCAGGATTCCAACCACCCCCTACACCTCCCTCCCAGCAAACCAGTGTCTGCGAGGTCCTGGGGTCATTCACCTGTCTGCCCATCGATTTCATTAGTTCTTTACGATATGTATTACTATAACATTCTTTCATGGAATAATAAATGTAAAACATAATTAATAAAATTAAATTTTATTTAATGTGAAAAAGCTAGATGTGCTTAATTTTACAGATGTTTAAACTTAAATGAATAGAGTTGAATTTTTCCGAATGAACGTTATTAACTTTGTAATTTATACTCACTTCGAAATCTTCTATTTATAGCATTTGTCAATATCTCAAAAAAACAATTACGTTTAGAGATCTGAGATCTTAGCACTGTGACCATTCCTTAATGGTTAAGTTTCAATACTACCAAATACAGAAACCGAGATTTCAGAGGTTGTCACAGTGAATTCAACAAACCCCCGCAGAAAGCATTTTGGTTTTATTATACCTTGGAGATAACCAAGGCACCTAGCTTTTCACGAAGGAAGCGACCAAGGACATCCCTAGCCCCTGTTAGGGAGGAGACTTCTTCAGGTCAATGATTTGAACCATTAAGAATAACAAGGTGAAAACGTCTTACTAGCTGTTCGAAATCTCTCGATGAAAAATATTTTGTTTTCTACTTGATAAAAATTAATATTCACTTTGCAAGCTCCATTACACAGGGGAAAATAAATATACACAGATGTATATTAAACATTTTTAAAAAATTTATGAGACTTTTTTACTCCTCCATACTCACCGAGCTTTACAAAAAATTTTAAAATATCTCATAAAATAGAATTTCAACCAAATTGGAAACATGTTCGGATACATTAACGGAAAATTTCCTTAAATGTTTAACGTATATATGATTATCAATAAACAGATTAAAAAACGGGCACATATACTAAAATTATATTGTAAAGTGTAACATGCATCTTAAACTTGACAAGGAATCAAGTTGAAAACTGACTCTAAGCCAGAAACTCTAATTTCCTGTTCCACTGTTGCACAGCATTACCACCGAGAAAACTTTCAGAGCTACCAACCCATGATTTTTGGCTATACTTTCATACAGGAAAATAGAATACAATATTGTTCTACTTTTATTTTTTGTTTCAATTTTCATTTTAAAAAACGTTATCTGATACCGAAATTTTACTTTCTTACTATATAATTAACTAAAAAAAACAATAAGTAACACAGTTGAATTTTGCTTTTTAAAACATTTTTTCAATTAAATATGTTTTCTGATTTTGTGTAAAGTATGACTGTATTTTTTCACCACCAGACAACTGTGTGTTGATTCTGCAACAGTTGTAATCTTGATGCTGTGAAGGAAAAATATTTTTATTTTTAAATTTTGGTTGTACGTTCCCAGTTTAGGACAGTGGAGAAACATTGTCGTGTGTCGCCAAGAGGTCTTTCTACCTGCCGCCAGAAAAGGTCTTTGTGTATAACTTTCATTAAATTCCCTAAAGTTCTTGTCCAACAACCCAATACAGGTCTCTCAAAATACTAACCTGCTGTCCCGTTCCTGTCCCAAACTTCATTCATTCAGCTATGTTCGTTTCTCTCCAGCTTTTTTGCAAGTACTCCTCAGCTCTTCAGTCTATGTTTGTTTTATTACATTTAATTTGACATACTAGTTTTTCTTCTTTCTCAACTTGATATCAAACAACTTTTATTTTCCAGTTACTAGGCTTTGAATTCAAATGAACACTGATAAAGGCCATTCACTGTAAAGTGAGAACTTTTTAAAGTCATTTTATTTGGAATAATAGTCAATAAGTATGCTTTACTTTAGCCTAAGATGTTAACTTTCGAATGTGGTGTAATATACATACTGTGTTTGTTACTTTCATGGCAATATTTATTTAAGAAGATGTTTAAAGGATAAAAAATGTCTGAAAGGAAAAAGTAACCAGGCGTTCAAAAGTGCTCAATTGTCCGTGAATAGCCTACTCACCAAGTCTTTTAATGATTACCAAGAATATTTTTTTGTAGTTAAATAATAAACACAAAGTAATGGCAAATGGAACTTTCCAAACTATTAAATAACAACTCACACACTATTAATTTTTAACATCATAAGATCTAGAGTATTTACAACTAGTTGTAAACAAACATGGACACAGTAAATATATTTTCAATCACACTATGTTTTAGCAACTAAACAAATATAAACATAAACATTTTTTGACTTATTTTGAAAAAAACATAACAAGAGATTGCAATATACAAGAATCATGTTACAAACTTAATTACCCCATAAATTTTTCAAAGTCATTTTATAAAGACTTTATTAATTTTATTAATTTAAACTACCACACATTTACTCAAAGTTATGAACATTTCAAACCTACTACAATAACTACTGTTACTAAAACTACTATTACTACACTACTGATACTAATAATGTTACTATAACTAGTATTACTACACTACTGCTACAAAAATGTCTGACATATATATTACAAGATTTAAAAAAAAAAAATTTAATTTCAGATCATTATGGTTGATGTATCTTTCCTAACTATGTACAATATTTACAAACTATTGCGGAGGTTATAAAGATGCTTACTGTGGAGTGTTCTTTTGTATGTGTCACAACCAGGTATTTCCCACTCACACACACAGCAAAGACAGAGTGTAACACACACATGCAAGCAGGTTCCACTATGAATTTCTTATTCTTATGTGAGAAGGGGTAAAGACAGTAGTAATCTTGTTAGGCAAACATGTAGCAGCAGAATTGAATGGTAATGCAATTTGTACTTGGTGTAGTAAGCTGCGATGAGGATTGTAGTCAGCTGCAATTGTGATTGCAGACAGCTGCGATGAGTGTGGAACACTAGATGCATGTGGTGATGGCAGATGAACGTCATTAACAGTCGTGGTGTTGTAGATGACAAGGCAGATTATATTATGACATTAACTGCAGTATCGAGGGGGAAAAATATTTAGACATATATTATTTCAAAACCTCTAGTAAGACATCATCTGATTTATGGATTTCTAGTTGTATTAAACCCTTGTAGAAAATTTTTTTTTATCTGTACATCGGAGCGAGTGAAGAGATTTTAACGGTTCTCGAAACCGGGGTCTTGATAGTTGATGAGGATGAAACGAGGCGAGTATGGAGCAGCATCGGATTACAAACCTTCTTATCGTTAATATCTTGGATTATTTACAATCAGCAATGAATAGCCTCTATTTAAACATGTGGATGTTCCTGTCTGCGCCAGTGTTACTACTATTGTTAATTATCTGCGCATCATGTTAACCTGTCAGCGAATGTGATAGCCACTAGCTCATATTTGAGATAATTGAAATTTTCACTGAAGCTGGAGACTTGGAAATCAAATTACTTTTCATCCCTGAAATAACATATCGAATCTGTGGAGGTAATTCAGTGGGCGGAACAGGAAATGTTAACTGTGGAGCTGGACATGATAAGTGCGGAACTAACTGAGGCACCGGCTCAGCAGGTGGAGCAGATTGTGTAGGTGGATCTGGAGCAGATTGTGGAGCTAACTGAGGAGCTGTCTGAGGAGCAGATTGTGGAGCAAATTTTGTAGGTGGATGTGAAGTTGGAGAACAAGTGTTGCAAGTTTTACAATGTCTCTTTAAGGCATCTCTCCAAGAAAATTGTTTCTGGCAGAATTCACACTGAAACTGATTTTTTCAAGATTTTATTCCACAGCTACTTATTTCATGTCATCGTAAGTTATGCAAAACTGTAAATGTTTTACTGCAGAAGTCACACAACAAAGACATAATTCCTTCTGTACTATTCCAATTTATAATGAAACTGCTTATAATAGGTTCTAGGTAAGTTAAAGAATAGCAAAAATGAGCAATAGTAAATTTCTAGGGATTGTAAATTTAACTAAATTATTTGTTTTATCACTGAATACATCTGAAACTGATAGTTTCATTAACAATACAGAAAGCAAATATAATTGTTTTTTCTCCTACAATAGTACAATTAATTTCATAATATTTGTAGATCATGCTGAAAACAGAGAAGAAACACAATAGGGAATAGACAGGCCAAGGTCTCGGCCGCCCGACGGGATGTGTGCACGGTGAGAAGGAAACGAGGCGACCATGGAACAAGCCAGGTCAGTCCGAACAGAGCTGGTAGTGAGGGAATGGGAGCTCTAGTACACTAAACTCCCTTTCCCCTCCAAAGACACATCGCATAGACCCTGCAGGCATCTCTGCATTGTGACGAGGGATGGGAAAAAGAGAAACTCGTCACTTCCCCTCCAGCCCGCCCCTCCACCAATTTTCAGTCCGCAGCCCGAGCTTTTACAGTGTAGAAATGACCATATCTCGGGACCTGTCTCGCCCTTGTCTTCTTTCAAAAGATTTCTTTTCGCTCCAGGCACATGGTTTTCATAAAAAATATAACAGTGAATTTTAAACTCACACTATTGTATTAATGTTTAATCCTACTTTAAACGTTATTTTTGTGAGAAAAACACTTTACATTTTATAAAATGTTTAGTTTTACACCATCAAAAAAATTTATGAAATCATTTACACAGTCAAAAAATTCAAATTTCAGCTCTGTTAAATAATTCAAATTTTACACTGGTAAAAATCTCAAATTTGAACACTGTCAAAACTTTTAAGGAGTGATACACTGCTAAAAATATGTTCAACATTACACTATAATAAATAATTAACTAAAAAAAATGTTCATAATATTTTCGAAAACAAGATTAATAACAAAAGTTTTGACAAGGGGAATTACTCTGTAAAACTGAAAGCATTTAAAAGACATGTCTAAAATTCAAACATATTTTACACTATAAACTAAACATTGTTAAAAATACTTAAAATTCAAACATTTTATGCTATGAAACTATATATATGCAATATTTAAAGAAAACCTACATACAGATTTAAGTAATTTAATACTTTAACAATTACACAATCATGCATTTTAGATGTAAAATTTACTGAAACTTAAAAATACTTGAACAATCTCTCTCTCTCTCTCTCTCTCTCTCTCTCTCTCTCTCTCTCTCTCTCTCTCTCTCTATCTCTCTCTCCTCACACAGACACACACACTCGCATTTACTCATCAACTTTGAAAAGGAAATGGCTAAAAATTAACTTAACAAACCAAACCACCCCATCACATACATTTCAAAAACATTTCATTCATTAAAAATACTCAAGGCTCATATATTCGTCATCAAAAAACCTTCGCCAGTCAGCTCACACTGAACAAACTTGGGAGCTGAGGTTATGCATATCCCCATTATGCTTGTGTGAGGGGAGTAGTTCTCCCTTGTTTTAGCCATTCCAAAGTTCCTTACTCATACACAACATCCCTCCCTTAAACATTTCTTATAAATATGTTAAACTAAATAAAATTTACATGACTTTTCCCCCACACTCACACTCAGACATATAACTACCTAACCAGAATTTCTCAGAGTACTTGGCAATATATTCTAGATGATTTTTCACATACTTTTGTGAATATTTGAACAGTGAAAAGATTCTGTAGGTGTGTGTTATTGACACAGTATTATACCATACAGTGTAAGATGCTACTACTGGCAGTTCACCTCTCCTCTGAACTCTGCTAAATAAACTCAAAAGTACATGAAAAATTTACATCTGGAATTAAATTTACATGACTTTTCCCCTGCACTGACACTCTCGCACCTACCTAAACGAATTTTTCTCAGAATAGTTGGCATTTATTCTAGAAGTTTCTTCACATACTATTGTGAATATTTAAACAGCGAAGAGAGGCTAGAGGTATGTATGATTGCTGCAGCCTTGTTCATATAGTGCAAGATGCTACTACTGGTGGTTCACCTCTCCTCTCAACTCTGCTAAAAAAAACTCAAAAGTACATGTAAAATTATATGTGGATTTAAATTTACATGACTTTTCCCCCACTCACACTTACAGTCATGCACTCTTACACCCAATTATACCAAAACCAATCCTTAAATATCCACCATTAAATCTCATTAAAATACTTAACAAGGGTTCTTAAGATTAAAAACAATTTCATTTGATTTTAAAGAAATTTCGTTCAGTTTAAACGATTTTTAAAGAAAAAACATTCCATTCAAATGATTTTTAAAGAAATTTCGTTCAGTTGTAATGATTTTTAAAGAAATTTCATTAAGCTGTAATGATTTTGTTAAAGTTTAACAAAATTCATTAAAATTATTAATAATTCCAAAGACTTGTTTTACAATTTTAAAGGCCAATCATTCAATTTAATAAAAATAGTCCAAAGACTTGTTTTACAATTTTACAAAGTTTAAAGAAAATGCAAAAAAAATTAAAATAAATACAGAAAACACTAACATTTTATATTAATAATTATTCAATTACTTAAACTCTTGTAGCGAAGATGGTGGTTGATGAAGGAGACCCGAACCCAGGTCAGTCGAGCTGAGTGCTATCCCAATCTGCCAGATGAGCGCCGGGGCAGACTGGCAGCCAGGCGCTCGCAATCCCCTCGAGAGCTCCGTGCGAGCCTAGTTCGGCAGCCTAGCAGGCAGTCGAGCAAACTTCACTGGTAACTTCTCCAGCATGTGGGGAGGGTTGCTTTCACCATCGTGGCAGAAGTGATGGGTGGGCGGGTCCCTTGACCACCGCTGAAAAGCCCTGTAGACTCAAACAAAAGGTGAGCAGGCGGCCCACAGAATTCCCAGGAAAGCAGCCACATTCCCAAGCATGTGGTAGATCAGGAAACAAGAAATTAATTCACGACACAACCCTGTAGCATCAGGTCCAGATAGCGGCTGGAGGACGGGCGACCGGTGACCTTGACCTAGATAATAGGAGATGTTACCTCCGCGAAATCAGATCAGCTGTTGTGGGAGGCACTATTTATAGCCCACAACTCTCCCTTCGTTCTAAATTTTTATATTTTGTAATTCGCTATCTAAATGTATTAAAGCTGCATATTACGAAACACAAGCAGTTTTAACTAAATTTTAAGCAAATCTAACACATTAAAAGGTATTTTATGCATTTTTTTTTTAAATTTAGCGTGTATTTGTTAGAATGCAATGTGTTTGGGTCCAGTTTTTAACCCAATAAATTTGAATTACATCCTTATTTAACAACTTCTTACAAAAAACTATTATTCTAATACAAACCTTTCACACATATTCTGTGGAAGAGTATTATAGTAACATGTAACGTACCAACATAACATAACAAAATGTATCAACGTAATATACCATGATATCAAATAAGTATTGTCTATTCTGATTGAACCCTTATAAGAGAAACTAGATTACATTAGTACCTAACTCGAGACTCGAACCCAGAATCTACATATTATAATCATAACTAACCAACACTGAACGTCAGATATTAGATTACATTCGCACATAACCTAACAGACTCCAACCCAGTTTATATCAACCAAGCCTTATCCGGGATGGTATATTACATTGTTAGTTATGGAAAAGCATATAGAGTGTTTGAATCCAGAACTTTTGCTCTGGTTTTTTTTTTTTGCAGTACAACAGTATTTCGTGTTAATAAGAACATACTTTGTTTTTTTATAGAACTCATAGACTTTTGACTTATTGCAACATACTTGTAATAGAAAAAGCAAGAATCTCTCTCTCTCTCTCTCTGTCACAACAATTTAATTGCTTTCCCCTCATACACACACACACACACCCACTCTCTCTCTCTCTCTCTCTCTCGCTCTCTCTCTCTCTCTCTTTCCATTTAAAAGAAGTTCACTTTTAATAAGAAATAGGATAAATAAACATTAAAATTCATTTTAAAACATTTAATTTATTTACAAAATGAGGAAACTAATGGTGTTACGAAACATAGCACATATTAGACAATTGTTTTAAAATATATATAAATTCAGAGTGATCCAAAAATTTATGTAGAAAATTTTAACACAGCCAAGTACAGGAAGTTACAAAAATCATAGCACCAGTAAGTATAGGGCACTTCACAAACATGGATACCAAAAATTTTAATACTGGTTATATGTTATAGTGTTTGTCAGTTTCATTCCTCAAAATCACTCCTCGAAACATACTTTATTCCTCAAATAAGTTTGTTTAACAATCAAATAAGGCTTGCCTGTTCCACCAACCATTCTTTATTCCTTAAATAAGTCTGTTTTGTACTCAAATAAGGCTTTTTTATTCTTCAAATAGGACTCTTTTTCCACAAACATAATCAACACTCCAACCAAATTCAAACGACTTAATTGGTTTAGAGGAATACATAATATTTCATGTTGAAACATATTCCTATCATGCAATGTTGACTTGAAATAATTACTTTTTTCGGTTAAGTAATAGGGTTAACTTGAATGTATTATCATAATTCTCGGGTGTTTGCAGATATTACTTCATTCGATGTAACCTCGTTCCTTAAGTGTTGTTATAGTGAAAACCATCTCTTTTATTCCATAATATACATTGTATTTTTTAAATTGCAATAAATATCGAAGTTTATTATTACATTAATTAGGGTCTTTGGGAAATATGTAACAAGTGTTGTTGACACCTTTTATGTTATGTCGAAAATTGATACGTTCACATGTTATTGCATATTTCATACAATCCGATTCTATGTCATTTCTTGTAATTACGTTATTTACTTCTCCTGTGATATTGTGTAATGTAGATGTTAGATTTACTTTCTCAGGAGGAAGATAATTTTTACAGATCTTGACTTGACGACTCAAGTTATCCATTCGTACGAACTGGCGAAGACAGTATTCACAGTAAAGAATCGTACTAGATAAATTCTTCAAACAATCGCTCCTCTATATGTCTGTGAACATTATAGGCAAAAGTGTAAATTTTCCCACAGTCTTTGCAGTGTAGTTTATTGGGTGATGTCTCCATTCTCGTCAATGTAGATTAAATTAATAATCTTCAGTGTGAGGAGAAAGTTTACTTCCGAATAGGTGTTCACATCATAATGTCAGAATGAAAACTAACTTGTTCCTGTATGAATGTACTGTTTTAAATAGTATCATGATTCATTAATGATGATAAAATGTCTTTTATTCTAATATTTGTATGTTAATTGCAGGGGTATGCACACTAATTCACCATGTGATTAAATATATGTATTTTAGACAAAATACATCTTTACATGGTATTCGATTAAAATGAATAAATAATAATTTAATTACAGGAATGTAGAAGGGATAGATGGGTTTAGAAGTATTTTGTAGGGAATTTTTAAAGACTTTGTTTACTAAACGATTGTGTTAGTAGGAGGTTAGTCTGTTGAGTAAACAATTTTGAGCTGTGATTGCCTTAACTGTCTTCTGTTTTAAACATGCATATGTAGTGCGAATTTTGTTTTCCCCACTATTTTGTCTGATAATTCGTTATGTTGAATCCTAAGTTGTATGGTATAAAGTTATATGTCTCGGACATCTCCTTACGATGTAAATAATTTGTTGATAGTTGGAATGTTTTATCCTAAAAGATGTGTTATACGATTACAAAAATGGTCGCAGTTTTCCTTTAAATTTTGCTTAAGTGTATTAAAATATCATGGAAATTAATATATTCGAACTCCGACAGAAGACATTTCGCCCTTCATTTGTGCTATTTATTAAATATTATGTTCAAATTTGTTTTCTAGGGAAATCGATTTGTAAATAAGTTCGAGTATATATATATATATATATATATATATATATATATATATATATATATATATATATATATATATATATATATATATATATATATATATATACATTTTATGGTAGATAATATATCTAAAACCTTGATTAGGAAGCTTTTGAATTGAAACTTTGGTTATAAGTAAATTTTAGTGCCATAGAGAAGTCTACACAACATATAAGTATTTTCTCTGCTATACACTAATATTTAAAAACATATCAAAGTTTGAATATGTACGTATGTATGTGTCGTGTCTTCGATCGTAATAGTAAAAACTTAGGTAAATGCAATGATAAATGTTTGAAAAAACTGTGCTCTTTCAATGTTTTAAAATAATTTTTTTTGAAAGTGACAATATCTCTTGTATGAGTGTATACTTAGTTTCCTGGAAATACTTTAATAATTTTCTTGAAATGGGATGAAGTTTATTCGATTAAAATTAATTTGTTGGTATTTTATCTGGGGATTAAGCTTTTGGGTAATATTTAACTTCAGGGATATAAATTTTGATCTGCAGGACATGTGAATATTTTTTTTTCGCTCTGAATATGCCAGGCTTTATCGATAGCTGATATCTTCAGAAAAGTCAGCTTCATGACTAGGGGAGGAAGGGGTGTGTGGACAGGTGGCATGTTCCTCTGGACAAGGTCGGTTCTGAGGAGTGGAGGGTAGGGGTCGTAGGCAGGGTCTTCCCAATATGAGCTCAAGTAGGCAGTTGATGCCATCTTAACTCAGTTGCGAAAAATGATAATCGATGGGCAGACAGGTGAATGACCCCAGGACCTCGCAGACACTGGTTTGCTGGGAGGGAGGTGTAGGGGGTGGTTGGAATCCTGGACTCGGGCTGGCTCAGAGGATGAGGGGTGCAGGATAGTGTGGAGGGTTGGGGTGTTAGGCAGGGTCCTCTCGATCTGGACTCAACTAGGCAGTTAACACATCTTGCTCCATTACCGAAAAATATTGACAATCGCAGATATCCTGAGGTCGCACTAAGGCGAATGTTGGGAGGGGGTGTAGGGAGCTCTGGAGCAAAGTGACCTCAGCTATTCAGTCGCCGCCATCTTCAGTTGGCGATATTAGCTAGGACTAGACAGATACGTACAGCTCTCCCTCTCATCTTCACCACACCTCTATAACTTGATGGACGACAAGGCTATGATCGGGGGTTGCCTCAAATACGGACCGGCGACCATATCTAGTGACAGCCGCAATTTACGTTTTAATATAAAAGTATTTTATCTGGAAAATATAAATTTTCGTGAGTTAAGTCAATATTGTGTTAAGATTTTCAATTTCTGTGCTCGGACTGCGAACATTCCTAGCTGTTAAAAAATAGTGTTTGTGTTAACAAGTGCTCTCTATTTACCAGACTAGACGGAAACCATATGTAGTATGTCCGTTATTTTTTATAATTAAATTTTATACACTCACGTACTTGTAGAACGAATTTAGTCGTTAATAGTTGCTTGGTAGATTTGCTGTCTGTTGTAAACTTCTACTCGCACTCAAACTCTATGTATATAAGCAGGCGTATGTCATAGCATCCAGTCATTCATCAAGTGAGCTCCGAGGTGGATGGAGGTACGAGTTCGGGGTGCTGCTGCAGCCATTTCATTATGTGTATTTCAGAGCTGGTTCTACGGAAATTCTTAGCAGTTTGTGTTGTCAAGTGCAGTGAATATCATAAACACGATTTTTCCCCCTTCATTCACGGGTATATTATTTTTAGGCTATTCATTTAATTGCCTTCGTTAAAAAATACAGATTGAAGGTTTTTTTGCATTATTTGTTGCAATTAGGATAATATAATTGTTTGATAGTTCATTTATTGATGCTTTATGATGGTGTAAACATCCTAATAAACTATTTCAACAGGAAACTTTAAAAATATAGCTGTAAAACTTCAAATATTTATTCAAGCACGTTGTGCAGTAGTTGAGACATATATATTTAAAAGCATTCCCATTGTGTTTGTGGTCACTTAAGCTGAAATTGCTAGTGCATGGCATTCGGGTGGAACAATCTAGAATCTAATATCGGTCGTGTTTTGTGTACCAACCGAAACTCTTTAATACCCGTAAAGCCAAACAAATGTATGGACGCACCAACCAAATATTTTTTTTGAGGCAACCAAAGAAGAACAACAAAGTAGTTTAGTTACAACCACAAATAATTTCACTTCCCCCTTTACAAACGATTAATTTGGTTGTCCCAAACAAACGCCTCACCGGCGTTCAAAACCTCGCTGTAAACAGCTCATTGAAACCGCTCGTCAGTTCGATTCTTTCGAGTGCGGTGTTTGAGGAATGCCGCTTAATGCATAGTCACTGTCCGTCCAGCAGCATTTCCGTGATGTCGAGTGGGTCTATTACGGATCTCTTTTTGCCCCGTCATAAGAGAGACGTGAAATAGCTATGACGTTCGACGACAATAGTACGACGGCCACGTCCTATTTATGAACCGCAACAGTGGCCACTCTCAGTAAGTTGTCGTGTCATAAGACATACACAAGATTAATAGCGAGGTTTGTACCGAGGAAGTTATCAATATTAAATTTAGTTAATTTTTTTTCGTGTATTATGGGACAGCATTTTAGTATTTTTAATCACGGCATCTTCACGAGGCCATCGTATGAACGACGGGTCTTTAGCAAGACGTCTACCGCAGAAAGATCCGTAATCGACCTGCAGGGATAGAGAAGGCCCTGCTAGTGTGTAGGTATCCGCCATATTAACCACAGCGATTTTCTTTGTTCAGGAGTCATGGTTACGTGTCAGCCTTACCTTGCCCGAGCTACTAGCACTGGCTGCTTGTTACAGGGGCGCGATTGACTACGAACTTTTTGAATGCTTGTGCTTGGGATTATTTCGAAGATACGTTTATGTTTCAAACGAATATCCCTTGGCAACTCATACTCCAATTTATTGTATGGAACTTTTATACACAATGTACGTATCTGCCTTGGGATTCATGTACAGCGCTGTTGGTCGGCGCGACTTTTTACGATTTACCGCGTAACCTACAGTTGACAAATTTTATGGATACTGGTAGTTACGGGGCATTGCACTGGATTGGGTGTGGCCGCTCTTACCGCTTTCATTCAGCGCGCAGCAATTTAAACCAAACCCATTCTCGTAATGGAATGCATTTGTATCGTGGTGTCCTAGAAATACAGGAACAATCATACTCAATTCACCTTCGCTGGTCCCCGCCGTGAACACTACGTGCTCCTGAGCATACATATATTCTGTAAATATCTCCGTATTGAACCAGTGAATCCTCTCTTGGCCGGTGTAATTCTAATACTTTCCGTAATATTTTTCTAGACATTTGAGGGACTGAACGGTTGGAATACTCGCCTCCCACCTAGGTGAACCGGGTTCAATCCCCGACCGGGTTACCCCGGATTTTCGCAAGTGGGAATCGTGCCGGACGATGCCGCTGGTCGGCGTGTTTTCTCGGGGATCTCCAGTTTCCCAGCCCTCCCCAGCTGCTCCATTCTCACCTCTCTTTACCCTCATTGGTTCTCACGACCTCGTTAAGAGCCCCAGAAATCTCTCAACTGAACTGTCAACTCAATTCTAGATATTTGATTTTTCTGGTATCTATGCTGGCTTACAATGCTCTATAATAGTATGGATGACTATGGTCTTACATAAAAATTATTTCCTGCTTAGAAATATATTGTGTTTTAGGCAGTAAGGAAATTATTAGTTGTTATATCGAAACCATTTTGTTATTGTTACTTTTCACAAAATTATTCGTTATAATTATTTTGTAGTGTCATCACTAAACAATTTATTCCACCCCAAAAATAATAGTGAAATAGAAATTTACAAAACTTCGTAGTCACAAGAAAATTACTGTTGGACGATTCGAAGAATAACTCCGGAGGTACTGTTATTAAGTAATAACTACGTTTAGTTTTCTAAATCCGAAACTGTCGGCAGATCAAACGTTAATTTTGAAAATTATCGCAAATATTGTGCTTGCAGAAGTGTGTACAAATTCGAACAAAAAACTATCAGAAATTTCTGGCTAACCCCTTAATCTTTTTCGTTATTTGAGCTAAAAATAATTTCTTAAGCATGCAATTTCATAACCACTACGAAATTTATTATTTTAAAGTTGTGTTTGTGTAAATTCAGGTGAAACATTTTAATAAAAAAAAAATGAAATAAAAATAAAATGAGGTTATGGAAAATTACAAAGCTAATTACAACGCTCATCTGAAGTTAGGCGAGCGACCAGCTAATAAAATAAAAGGAAGTATAAAATGAATACAACAACCACAGCGGACAACTACAAGACTGGTAAAGTTACACTGAAAGTTCAGAAATTAAACGCCCAAACTGCGAGGAGATGATTCCTTATGAAAATCAAAGTCGAAATTATAGAGCACACCGAATAACTAAACGGAATATTAAAGGAGATATGAACCTATGAAAATTGGGTTTTGAAAACGTATTTTTGCCGAATGCCTTGTACAGCGCCTACAAAGTCCGCAGATAAAGGGTGACTTACGCTTCCTATGTTGCAGAGACACGTGCGTAATGCTGGCCGTCCTCGGTCTGAGCGCACTGTTCGGCTTGAGGAAACGATACGTCAGCACATCAACGACATGCCTTGCACTAGTACACGCTTCATAGGGCGCCAAATGGGCGTGTCCCATTCAACCGCGTGGGACGTACTGTGGGTAACTCGCCGCCATCACTACCGCTGGCAGAAAGTACATGGGCATTCACCGAAAATAAGTTTTCAAAACCCAATGTTCACGGGTTCATATCTCCTTTAATATTCGGTTTAGCGGTGTCTTGTATATTTTCGACTTTATTTTTCACCCCCGCAATATGGGCGTTTAATTTCCGAACAGCCTGAACAGTTTAATTTCCGAACAGTCTCATGAGACTGAAAAGATACCAGAATGGGAAACGATGAGAATGGTGGGATTTTCAGCACCTAATTTAAGTTAGTACTAATTCTGGGAAGTTATATAACGCAGAGAAAACAGAGATAAAGCCAAGCGAACAAAAGACGATAATAATAATCGAAATTTCAATACGAAAATCAGTAGATGTGATTCAATAGCAAAAGTTGAGATTTTTTTTACGGCGTAAATATGTACAGTTAATTTCTTAGTTGCTGTGAAAGAAGCAAAAAAAAAAAAAAATTTTTTTTTTTAAATTTTAATACGTTGTGACAAATGAGAATAAGCATTGAATGTTATAATCACATCCTGATCTAAACAACGCTGAATGTGGTTGAAACGTCATAGAACTCAATAAATACAATTGATAAACTATTATTTATGACTTATGTTTTTCAGTGAACTGTTAACTTATTAATGAAAATTCATAAATATATAACTTAGAGGCTTTATTGAAATGCAGTTAAGTATTTGGCTCAGTAAAGGAAAAGAGAGTTAAAATTACTAATTAGGCTTATGTGATCATAATAACGCATTCGTAAACGTAATAAATAACTTACAAATTTTTTCCTGAAAATCAGCCATGTTGCTAGATGCGCTGGAAGAATACTTTTACAGCTAATTAATGCCTCACAGCGTGTATACCTGTCAGAAAATTTTAAGCACCCAAGTATACCTTTCACGCAGCAAATTACTTTTTAACATTTTCTTTGTATCCTCTACACGAAGAGTTATTTTTATATTAAAGTGTGAGTAGTTGTTCTAACAAAATTATTTACCACAAGAACCGTTACCGAGAAAAATATATGTCATCTACAGTTTTAAATTTGCTATTCCTCCTGTATAAAAATCACATTTGCGTTTACGCATACCTTTAGGTTTTTATACTACACGAAGCAAACATTTGACACTGATTTAAACTTACGGAATGCGGAATTATAAGACCTATTTCAATAACAGGTCGCGGGATACGATGTCTACAGTAATAATTCACATATCGCTAAAATAATGACAAATCCCGTTTATTTTTATCTCAACGTTCGCATGATTTTAAGGGCGACGCTTAAAGCATCGTACCGCTATAATGTAACACTCTTACGTTAGTTGTGATTCTACTGTTACGTGGCACTAGTCGATATCATTGAGATACTGAGGAAAAAATCACTCTGAAGATAGTTAAAAATTAAAAAAACTGCGCACAGTGTTCGGTGCGAGAGAACAACAAACGAGCAAAGCAAATTTTAAGTTTCATATTTCTGCGAGACTCTTGTCGTCCGAGCCAGGAAAATCCAATGCAGAAAGGCCTTTCAAACGTAGCGTGTAGGCTGTTTAGGGTAAAGTGAGCACTTTTTAAGGCCCTCCCAACAAGCATTAACCGCTAATAAATATATCTTATTGCAGCCTCAGGCATTAAATTTTGAGGGAGGGGAAATGTATACACTTTGTTTATTTGCTACATTTGCAATGTCTATATTAAAAAGCAGAAGGAAGATGGAAATTTGACGAAGGGAAAAATTTAGAAGGGCCTTAAAAAGTCCTCACTTTACCGTGAACAGCCTATAGGCGAATAATGCAGCAAAAATTCCTTACAAACAAAAAAACAGATGGCTTCCATAGAAATGCATTTTTTTGTACGTAGATCTGTAGCCTCAGAAATGTTTAGTGGGCAATATATTAACTTAATTAGTAAAATGAAATGGTGTCTTTTCCTACCGTTCTCGTTATAACGTTTCACACGTGCAAGGAAAAAAAAACACGAATCTGTTGCGAGTCGAGACCGATTCTATGTTAGCTCAAATATTTGTTTCCCGAATCAGTATATAAGTTATTCAGAAACCTCTTTAATTCTAAGTTTCCGTCAGCATCACTCATTTTTGCGCATAATCTTGAAAAACGGTGATTATATAATATAGGCCTATAGTTTAGTACCCTACACTTCATTCCAGCAAAATGGCGAGATGCCCTCACAAATTATATATAAAAGCCAAAAAGTTCGTCATTAAGAGTTATTCTGAAACATAGCCTTTAATTTTATTAGGTGATGATGCAATATTACCATCCAATATCTCCATCAATAAATAGCAAGCAGCCGTTCGAACGAAGCTTATCTTACATCGAGAGTTTAATCATGAAGTGTGGTGTTCCCTTGACTTTTTTTATAGTTTGTGATGCAAACTACAATGCAGACTACAATGGAGACGGTATTAGCGGAGGGTATCACATACGTAAATCTCTCTATTTGTCTTGTTCGGCTGCGCTGAGATGGCGTCTTCCACATTCTGTCTTCATTTGCGACGGCCCGGTCGGCGGAACCCTGTCTCTTCGTGAGGCGGCTGTCACATGTGTTCTATACGGGTGCCGGCCCGTCTTTGATATCGAAGTAGATGTCGAGAGCGAGGGAACTGTAGCCTTCTTCCATAGTCTATTCGCGGTTTTTTCACACTTTTTTTTTAAAAAACAAACCTTTGAAAAAACACCCCATGTATGTTGTGTCTGGTTATTTCCTAAATATGCAGTATAACACAAGCATTTTATACTCGTATTAACATAAAATTACTTTTTTTTTTTTTTTACTAAAGTGAACTTTTAATTATACTTTATCTATAAATAATAATTACTAGTTTATAAATATTATATACCTATACAGAGAGAAAATCTGTGTGTTGGTAATGCCTAGTAAGAGTGAAGCGAGTGAAGAGAGTTGAGCGGCTCTTAACAGCGAGGTCTTGAGAGCCGTTGAGGGCGATTGAAGGGAATGTGGAGCGGCGCCGGAATGAGGGGATGGGGGAAACGGGAGATCCCTCCCCGAGAAAACCCCCCGACTAGCGGTATCGTCCGACACGATTCCCACTTGCGAAAATCCGGTGACCCGGCCGGGGATTGAGCGCGATTCGCCTTGGTGGGAGGCGAGCGTGCTAATCGCTCAGCCACTGCGGCCTCCGTCCAATAAGACATAGTTCTTTCGCAAAATAGCATTACACTGAGTGTGCACGCGTGCGGTGAGTGGTCTGTTTGGCGTAATTTTCTAAGCTTTGTTTGCACGAGGAGAAGGAATCTCTTGGAAGTAGGACTTTAGAAGGACTTCAGAAAAGTTGGAAGTAACCGTGAATGGACTATTTAATATGTTCGCGGTGTATTCGCTCTTTTTTAATCAAACCATTGAGAATTTACCCCATCTATGAGGTGTTTGGTTATTTCCTAAATATAGTATGTATCACAATTGTTTTATACTTATGTTATAAAATTTATTAATTTGAACCTTTACTCATATTTTATTTGTAAATTATAATATTACATTTTTAATTAATATGAATAAAATTTGAGTAAATAGGTTTGCTGATGATGCCTACTAAAAATAGTTTTCATGGAAAATATTATTAATACGAGGACACACTCAAGTGTACTGTGTTGTCCCTTTGATGTAGCTGTCTGGATTTAGTTAAACTTTTTTTGCACGAGGCCTAGGAATAGCCTAAAATCCGAAATTTTTTAGAGTTTTAAAAGAGTTGGAAGTTATCATGAGTGGAATATAGGAAAAAATATTTAAACAACACAAAATACATTTTAATAATATTATTTTTAACAGTTTATTTCACTTAAACGGAACTAAATTGTTCACAACAATAATGTTTTCTATTGCACTACGTTTTACATCTGAAATAAACCTAACTTCCATATTTAAATGCACCATCATTGACCTACTAATATAAAATACATATTTTTTACGTTCTGCAAATTACTGTTTTACACTTATAACATTATGATTGTGTAGCCAGCTCGAGTAAATATAGATAACCTTAGCAGCGAATAACTTGCGATTTACCCAAAAGAATAACACAAAGCGCTTAATTCGCTACTTTCTTTTTTACTTTTATGTATTATTAAAAGCGGTGTTGTGAATCACGCTTTGCGGCACGGTAAATTTTTTTCGTCACTTCCTATAAGCGAGTTTGACTGAATTCGTTAATTCTTGGCAAAAAGCGGCAGTCGACATGTCCTGGCAATTTTAGTCTGTAGGTCTTTTTGATAGTACGGAGATCGTCACGTTATATTTACGCTCAAATGTGAATAAGTTTCCAAAGTCAGACTATTCGTAGGATATTTCGAGGTTCATGCAACAGTATATTTTTTGATAATGGGATTAACATGTGTTAGTGAAATATAAAATATAACTAACGTCAAAAATTGATTAACTAACCGAAGCAAACCAACTTTAAAATGCATAAAATGCCATAAAATTCCCGTCTACGGCATGTACTTGGTGAATCCTGAACAAATAAGAAGATAAATATTTTAGTACAAAATATCGACATATAAAATTTTACTTGCGCAAAGGCGATAAGTGTAGTGTTGGAATGCTCGTTAAACATCTGTTGCATTTATAACGTGTTTACCGTAGTTCCGTATTTTTATTTTATTTTAATATTTCTTTATAAATTTCTTTGACTTTCAAAAAATTATGTACGTTATTTAATGAATTTTTTTATATTTGTTTCGGCATTAACTATGGTACCATGATAGGTAAGAACGGCAGAATGGGAATAATCTCTATTTATAAAATTACGTGTCTATGCTGTCTGACTGATCGACCGACTTACTGATACACTCTTACTCTCACACTCACCCACAGATTCACTCTCTCACTCGCTCACCAGCTCATTCTCACACTCACTCACCCACTCACTCTTCCACTCAAACTAACTCACCCCGTCACTCTCTCTGACTCTCTGATGTTCTGACCCACTCTCTGACTCTCTCACTCACTCTCTGACTCTCTTACTCTCACTCACGTTCTGACTCTTACTCTCTCACTCACTGACTCACTGACTGACTCTTGAACTCACAACCTAAACCGCTGAATGCGGAACCATTAAAATTTTGGGATGGCTTCCCTTGAGGGCGCAGATGCCCATTTAGAAAGGATTTTTTGAAATTTTATCCCTTATTGGGGGAAAGGTATAAAATGATTTTTTCGAGGACTCCTCAATAGTTCATTAACCCGACAAAATATAATTATGCCCTTTACTTAACAAGGTTAATTACGTACCTAAACACTTAAAAACTTTATTTCAGGATTTTTTTATATTCGACGCTCAATAAGGTAAAAAGGGTTAAAGGGTGTTTCCGAGGAATCCTTAAATAGCTGTTTAACCCAACAGCATATTGTTATGATCTTTGTTTCCACAGTTTGGCTACATAAATACGTAAAAACGAACATTTCGTATTTTTAGAAATTCACCCTCTTAAGAACTTGAAAAGGGTTAAGATGTGCTTCGGAAGATGTGTTACCAATATTACATCCTTCCCACGTCTGCAACCTTCAAACTAACGTATTTCCTTACAACTTAGCGAACGACGAAGTATGAATAGAAATAAAACCTGTTTCTTACTGCGAAACAGAAAGTTTCATTTCCCTTATATATGCAGACAAAGTAGTCAGAACTGAGCAGGATCAAAGATTAAAAGTCTCGTGTTCACAAAATGCGTGGTGAGTGGAATACATCACGCTATGTTCTTCTCTTTTTTTTTTGCTTGTTTTCCTAAGAAAAGAAAGGCTTATGAAATAACTTTCTTGTCTGTGTGTCTGTGCACGTGTGTGTGCTTGCGCGTGTCTCTAGAACATTTTGAATACTTGAACCGAATTTCACCAAACTCGGTAAACACACAGTATTTGGTAAGTAAATCCGACATTTGTAGTTTTCGACCGTGCTGGGTGCTTATTTTCAAGAATTTATCCGTTTTAATGTCTTGGGTGCTATGTCATATCTCGGGCACCATTCAAACAATTCAAACAAAATTTTGTATGTTGATAGTGCATCATGTAAGCATTGGATTTAAATATAGATATTGTTATTGGTCCGATTCTCGCCGGGGCATGTAAATATGTGATTGAAACCAATAAGGTACTTATTTTCAAATGGCGGCCATATAACTATTTTAGGTTTATTCGATACATCTACCCCAGCCATTCGGTTACTTTCGGCTAAATTTTGTATTCCGAAAGTATTTATTGCAAGCATCGCATATGCAAACACAAAACCATTTTTTTTTTTGTAGTTTGTAAGATAGCCCCATATGAAGAAATGAATTTTTGTGTAATATTTCGGGGAAAGATCTAGAAAAAGATGTATGAATTCTTATCGAATATGGCAATCAAATACTATTACAATTGGTTATCTGAATTGGGTCAATTTGGGTCAGGCACTTATTTTCAAAATGGTGACCATACAAACATTTTAGTTTGTTACGATAAATTTACGAAACCATGTAACCTATTTAAATTTGAATTGGTATGCTAGCAGTATCTAATTAAAAAATTAAATATATGTTACATATTCGCTTTTGCCAGCCATTTTGTAAAATAGTAGGCCTATAACATGAATAAGTAAAGTTGTTATATCATATATTGGGAAACAATTAACCGATTACTACCAAATTTGGAAAAAATAAATAGTACTGTGGTAAGTGATGTAAACCGGTACATTTTAACTTTATCGGGAACTTATTTTCAAAATGGCACCTATTCTGTAATTTTATTTTAGTATGCTACATTGTCAAAACAATGCAATATATCTTTAGATAATTTTATACAATAACACCAGATAATAAAATAAAATTTTAAATGCCATATCACGGGAACCAATCAACCGATTACCACCAAATTCTTCACTTAAGTAATGATAATGTTCAACCATGTAAGCTTACGTGTTATAAGTTGCTGAGGCACTTATTCCCAAAATGACGTTCCTCTAAATTTTCACGAAATTTGTTACAGCAAAGAAAAAGTTGTTTTTTGTTCGAGTAATGACTATGATAACCTTGCAGTGTCGTTACAGTTCAGAAGACGTTTTTGTGGTAATATCTGCTACACTGTAAAGAAAATTTCTGCTCTGAAAACAACCGCGATTAGAGAATAAGAGCAAAGAACCAAATTTTCCAAAATTAAACTCACTAAAGATAAAAATTTCATAGGACGTCTCCAAGGCTTATAACCGCACCCCTCGCATCACCAGGTTTACGCCCTTCATCAAACAACCACCAGTAATATTGTGCTCAGACTAGCTTTGATAGCTGGGCTACATCAGGTGGTGACATGGGCCGGAATATGTCACCTCTTAGAAAGAACAGAGGTTAGTGAGTTGTAGAATCACTGTACTTCAAAAAGACATTAAACGTATGCAGGAGCCACGTACTTGCTCAGTTGCAGTTTGACTGCCGAGTATAGTGGTTTATGAATTTTTGCGTCATGACGACAGTTACGTACTGAAAACTGCACTGCACGATAGAAAACCCTTGAATATCACCAAAACGTTACCTTCGCTACTAAGTAACTTTTCTTTACTGTGAACAAAAGCATCTCAACAAATGTTCATTTCTTGGTTTTAAAGGAAAATATTATTGCTATAAAACAAATACGCACGTATTGAGGAAACATTCATTTACAGCAACAGCAGGCCTCCTCTTTAAATTACGGAAATATCGTGTTACTGTAAACAAAGCATCCTCATATAAATGGTTTTCTTTGCCTTACAAAATGTTTTGAATTGAATTTTCTACGGCGTATAATTCGAAACATTAAACTAATTACATTCGAAGTTGATTATCGAATGTCGTACCTTCTTAATGAAGGTACGACATTTTCTGGGTTCAAGTTCCGGGCAAGGCATGTGTGTATTTGTAATTATTTCACTACTGTTATATATGTTTCTTGTTCGATATTTAATGATATTGCTGTCAATGAGAAGTCGAGGCCCACTTACTGTCTAAGCTATTTAGAACTTCATGAAAAAATTATTTGAACCAATATAGAGGAAAGAAGGCACATTACTTATAAGTATCAATAACTTCTTGTTTCCGTATATAATTTTGTTTACGTGCTTATATCATATTTTATATAGCGGTTTATAACTTCGTACGTCATTTTGGATGACGTGTGAATTGGGATATAATGATGTATTGTGTTTCAACAATTAATTGGATTCTTGCAAACAGAACTGTCAGATAGATAAACTTGGGAACCACTTTAAGAACTGAAAAAATCGCACATTAGGTCTATAATAACGGCGCGGACTTTTTTTTTTTTTTTTTTCTTTCCAGATTTGATTTTTTGACAAATCAGAGTTTTTGTTCATGACAATAATATTTTACGTAACTTGAATGTATTCCAGTCGCATTAATAGTAGATTCGGTCATAAGAAAAAAAAGGAGTTTATACAAATCTACAGTATAAAAGTGACTCACAAATAGTTAAAATAACATTGGCATAGAAGACGTTGCGAGGACTAAGCAACGTTAATATAATAATAAATCATTGGCATGATTTGCCTAGTTTGCTCGAAAGGGGTGGAGATGGAGTAAAAATCTGTACACACAGTTATAAAGGCTGTTGGTGATGAAGTGAGCACTTTTGAACTCAACCTTAGACAACAGTCACTGCCCCTGCGTGCAAACATTTTAACGGGCGCACTGACTGGCATTCGCCCAGTAAAGTTGGTAACGATGGATGGAAAATAGTTCCATATCTTAACGTCAGATTGAAAGTGTTTGATAACCATTTGTAATAACTTAAAATATTTATTTTCTTTGTACTTTCTTTAAATGTGTCGAAGTGTAAGATAGAGCATATTTCAAAGTTTCACTTGACCGACCCACGAATAAAGTGACGAGGCCCATGAAAGTGTTAATTTTACATAAGGCGGGATAATGCACAACGTACATATAAGTAGATCTTAAGCAGAGCTTTGAAAAGTGCTCATTTTACCGTGAACAACCTTTACAAGTGTGTGATAAAGTCTATTGTCCTGCGGAGATCATCAAAATCATCTATACTCCCAAGCCTATGAAAACGCAATTTTCCCCTCGAAATTGGGGCTCCGTTAATGTCGCTGCACAAAACCCTCAACCCGCCGAAACGCTGCAGTGGCTCCAGGCTCCAAGTGAATGCTTGGCAGAAGTTGCAAACGAGGCCACATTCTTCACCGGACGTGCACAAGGGTAATACATTTCCATACCACGCACACAACTCACTCCATCTGAGTACACATTTCGAATTCAAGACACTGCAACCCCCGTCGAGGTCTGTTTTGCTGTGACTGTAAATAAGTCCCAGGGACAAGTCGCTAATGGTGGCAGGGGCTGACTTGAGGGAGGGCGTATTGCTACTCACATGGGCAGCGCTGTGTGGCGTGCTCCAAAGTAAGCTCGTTTACCAACTCGATAATCTTATTATCTGAGGGCTTAGCCATTAACGTGGCGTACAAAGTGGTCCCTCGATAAAGAAAACTAATAGGCAGAGAGAGGTGTTTTTCGCGAAAAGATTTCAGGATCAGTTGTACTCCAAAACACTATTGTTCTTACGCACTTTCGTGGTTGGATGGTTTTAAATGCCGTGTGCCTCATGCGCCTGTCCGCAAATCATGGCCATTCAGTATCGGAGTACTTTATTCTGATATATTTCACTGTGAAGTGAAGTTGGTTTTGTGGGTCGTGAATTATTTAATAAATATCTACAAGTTTACTTCTTACTTTTTGTCCTACGTGTGATGTGAATTAGACAAACCAAT
Organism: Dryococelus australis; assembly: GCA_029891345.1. NCBI lineage: Eukaryota > Metazoa > Arthropoda > Insecta > Phasmatodea > Phasmatidae > Dryococelus > Dryococelus australis. Next base: position 297,077,103 of record CM056993.1, on the reverse strand, counting down.
GGAGTACAAATACTTGTTCTGTTGGGAATGCACTTGGGACAATAAAGGTGAAATACTGGCTGAAAGTAATTTGAATAAAGTTCAGGCTATTATAAACTGCAGTAAAGTATGCAATGTTGATCACTACCATCACCTAAAAGAAGAATTGGCCGAAACCAATGAATTGAGTGTGAAATGCCACAGAAGTTGTGTTTCAACGTACCCTTCAGCAATACTGTTGGAACGATATCACACAAGGAAGCGTCAAGAAGATACTCACTTGAGATATCCAAAAAGGACGAGGAACACAGAAAAATTAATCATTATAATTTAAGAAATATTGAATTTATGCGCAGAATAATGCAAAGTCTTGGAGGATGAAAATAAATACATCACGTATCCGTAAATAGGCTGAAGACCGTGGTATAAAAAGTCATTAGAAGATTCTGTGTGTGATAAACGAATAAATGAATATGCTTATCTTGTACGAATGCGTTTTCTGTGATCACTGAGTGACCTTCATGACGCAGATACATGATACAACGTAAACGGCAGGTAAAATTTTGTGTGTACCAAAATCTGTTAATTTTGCTAAAAGGCCAATAAGAGTGAAAGCGAAAGTGATGTGGCATTAGATATTTTAATAAATGAAATTAAAAGTAATAGATCAACAATGTTGACGTCTGTAGAAATGCATAAAATACAAAAGAAAAATTGATAGAGTGAACTCTTACTACTTCTAATTAAAACAATATCGACAAAATTGGAAGCTGATGTAATTGTCCTAAGTTCACCGGGTGGAGCCAACATTGTCTTTTTTTTCGGAGCACAGCAAAATTAAGATCTAAAATTTGTAGATAGTAAAGAAGATGATAGTGAAAGTTACATTTCAGTAGTGAACAGTAAAATAACAGAGGGGTCCAGGCAAGTTATCGTAAGTTAGATAGCAGGGCATTCAATCATGAGCACTAAACTGTTCCAACATCCATGTTTACTGCTGAAGGATAAATGTTAATAGATAAAGCAAAATCCTCTATTAAGAAGATGCTACGATTAAGTGTGTCTAAACCCAAACGGGATGTATCCATCACGAAAGTGTGTCTCTTTTGTGTGCTATTAACTGGAAAAAAAAAAAAACATTTTAAAGTTTGTATCTGGCAACCAGTAACCATACCTGAACTTCCAATAGTAGAAACAATGACTTACGGATGTATTCCAGATGGGATATATTTTGAAGTTGGTCAAATGTGGCTGCACAAACCTGATTCATTACCAACCTTCTAAGTGTAGTTGCTATTCTACAAGATTTTCATGCGCATTGTTCTGTGACTACATTGATTTGGAATGCAATAGTTCTTCTAAGTGTAGTTGCTATTCTACAAGACTTTCATGCGCATTATTCTGTGACTACATTGATTTGGAATGCAATAGTTCTTCTAAGTGTAGTTGCTATTCTACAAGACTTTCATGCGCATTGTTCTGTGACTACATTGATTTGGAATGCAATAGTTCTTCTTAGTTTTTTTAAATTGGCGTAATATAATTAATATAATTTTCAAAGATTTATAAATGAGATATTTTCAAGTTATTTTATTTATTCTAAGAATTATGTTAAGAAATGTTAGTTATTTAAAGCACACTTGCAACACTCGATATCCGATAGAGATTTTTAACTTTTAAAATAAATTTATTCTCCAAAAAAAATGGGACTGTTTACTTTTCAAAAATATTTATTTTGATAGCTAAAATTTTTGTATTTTAACTTAGCTATACATTTTTGTGACATACTATATTATCATATATTATTTTATCCCAGCCCACCTGCACCTGACATACTTTTCTACTTTATATGTAAGTATAGAATACGTTAAACACATATACGAAATTAAACACCCAAACTGCGGGAGATGATTTCCTATAAAAAATTAAGTCGAAAATATGCAGGTCACCATATACCTAAACGGAATATTAATGGAGATATGAGCATATGAAAACTAGGTTTTTAAAACGTATTTTCGCCGATTACTTAGAAAAATCAATTGTTATATTTGCATAGGTGCAAAGATTGGGAGTATCATTTCTCACATTTAGGCATTGGTTCAAGTTTATATATTTTTTCGAAATTGACGTTTAAAAAAAAAGAAATCCATTGATATGTATTTTTCTACACCAAATTTTCTGGCCTTAAGTAAACTGTGCAAGACAGCTTTAAAAAAGGCAATTTTCTTTTATAATTTTCACTATTTCGTTCTTTTAGAACAGACTTAATATTCTGAAAAGGACACTGTACGGGTTTAGATAATTGTTTTTATTTTATATTTTCTGGCAAAAATGTCGTATTCTTAGGACATTAATTTTCTTTGCTCAGCCAATCAGGGAATGGGCACGCCCTCATCAAAGAACCACAACTTAATTTTGCTTCTGTAGACTAACGTATTCTACAGCTGTGACGTGGAAGTACCTCGGACAGCTGGACTGCGTGCGAGTTGGTGCAACTCTAGAAGAGAAAGGCCACTCACTCAGCGCTCAGGGTGAGTGGTACTCGCCTGGCATCTGGCACATGACTGGGCGGTAATAGCAGACAAGGCGAGGGGCGATGTGCCAGCACGCTAAGTGACGGCATGAGAAACCAAGTGGCCGCTACGATACTAGACTTCGGGGACCGTGACGCATGTTTGAATTTTGAGTGAGTGAAGAGATTATGGGCGGCTCTTAACAGCGAGGTCTTGAGAGCCGACGAGGGTGATTGAGGTGAGCATGGAGCAGCACTGGAATGAGAAAGGGCTGTGGAAACGGGAGATCTCCAAGAGAACCCACCGACCAGCGGCGTCGTCCGGCACGATTCCCCCATGCAAAAATCCGGGAGTGACCCGGCCGGGGATTGAACCCAGTTCGCCTTGGTGCTGAGGCGAGCAGGTTAACCGCTCAGCCACCGCGGAAGTTAGCGGTGGCCGTGCACGCCGAGACGCCATGCTCAGTTTGATGAGTAGACCGGCAGATAACTCTCGTCCAGTCTCCAGCTAAGACTTTTTTTTTTGAGATCATTGAGTATGCAGCCACGTCAATCGGAGCCTGTTGTTAGGTCAAAAAGTTTTAAGCTTTTTGGTGCTAAGCTGTATGATATAAAACCCAGGATTTAGGTAGAACCGTCGATGCAAATGTACCGAGCGCAGTCGCCGCAATTTGTGAAGACACTCATAATTATTATTATGTGAACTTTTTTTTTAAGTGAAATCTGTTGTGGAAAAAGAGTACAGCCTGTAGAAGAATTGAAATATGCACCAATTTACAGGAGTAGTAGATTAAAGGGGACTTTGGCACAAGGGGATCGGGGATCGGATTCGGATTCAGCCGACCGCTATGTTGTGACGTCACCAGATCGCCATTCCCCCCCCCCTTTCCCCCTTCAAAATTTCCCTCTTTTCCTCAAAATCAACTGCATTTTCCCTAAAAATTTCTCTTTTTTTCCTTTAAAATTTCCATTTTTTTCCCCTAAAATAAGCCCTAAAAAATTCCTGTTTTTCCCAGAACTCGGGACAGGTATCAGCAACCCAGAGTCAGAGCAGGGAGGCGGATCAGCGAGTACTGTGACCATGGGTCATGGTAAGCAGACCAATCAGGACCATTGATTTTGACCTTGATCTTTCACCTTGAAAATCCAAAAACATCCAAAAAAATTCCAAAAATTTCTGAAAATGTCTCAAAATGTTCCCGAGATATTATAGGAAATGTATCAAATGTTTTATTAAAAATCTATTAAAAATTATTTTTAACAATTATTTTAAAAACCTAGATTTTCAGAGGTCACCCTTTACCAACTACCCATTCCACCATCGTGATAGGTGCAGCCATCCACCATATTGGTAGATGCAGCCAGCTGCTATGTTGGTAGGCGCAGTCCTTCATCTTGGTACGCGTCCGCCATCTTGCTAGATGAAGTCCTCCATGTTTTTTTATTGTCACTTGTTTTAGATTTTGTGTCTCACCTTCGTTCGAGTACCATATTAGATTTAATATGTACTCAATACATACGTACGACCAGGTGAAAGCTATATTTGTTTATGTGTTTAAAGTATAGGTTGTGCTGTTAGTACCCTCCATGTTATATTATATTTTTTAACACATAGATAGTATAAATTATGCTGCCTGCTATCAGCCTTTACCAAATTGTGGCATTGACCATCCCGGCAAAGTATGTAAACTGTCATATTTAATATATGTTTATTTGTCAATATAATTATCTTTATTTAGAATAAATCTTATGGATCTAATCTGCATAGAAACCACCAAGGATGGAATCATTATATATATCCTGTAGAAAGTAGGTTCTCGGGGCATATTATTTGCGTATACATCGCGCACGAAAGAATTCGGGACACTAATTCGCCGTGAACCCTTTCTCGAAGACGACTTTCTGTTTGGAGGTGCACAGCTTAGGTTTAGGCATGTGTGGGTCCTTTCTTTTCACGTTAGTGTACATGGTCCGAACAAGGGAGTCGTTCTTCACGTCTTCAGGCTTCATGCAAGTAGTAGAATGAACAATAATTATATTTGCGTACAAGTTTTGGGAGCAGTGTCAACCACTTGTAGTTTCCATTCGCAGCGAAATGCTTCTACATTTTTCCCTTCAGAGTTCTGTTGAACCTCTCGACAATAGAAGCTTTGAGACTGCTGTATGAAGTATAACGATTAAAGTTATATTTCGTCATCAGGACCTTGAAATCTACATTGTAGAATTCCTTGCCCTGGTCGGGTTGCAGATTAATCGCAATGCGTCCTTCACGCAATGCACCTGCCATGGCTTCGGGAACATCATGCACATTCTTTCAATTGACGTGTATGGCCCACGCGAATTTGCTATATACATCGATGACTGTCAACATGTATTTGTAGCCCTTGTTGACCTGAGTGTACGGTATCATCTCGACGAGGTCGGTTTGAAATAGGACGTTCATCCTAAATACCATGAACTTGTGAAGGTTGTAGTTGCACCTGGCAGCCACATGCAGTTCATGGGCGATTTCCAATTGATTCATTGTAAGTAAAATTCCTCCTTAAGTTCTTCAAAGATGGATATAATCTCTTTTGTGTGGGAGCAGTTCCAACCATTTGCGAAGTGACCAGTAGGTGCAGCCTATCCACCAGTCCATTTGCGTCATCCAAGAATACATAGTCAGTGTTCGTGTAGTTGTCTATATTCTTCAGACCTTCACCACTTTTCAGTGTTAGGATGCTGAAGAGGTTTCCGAGAATGTCGATTTTCTCTTGATTTTCATCCTTATAAACACACCAGTATCTGGATTGTTAACTTGATAAAACGTGTGCGTGAGCTCGAGAAAAGTCTTGTATTCCAGTAGATCATATTATGTTAACTCCCTGGGCTCCTTTCGAAATAGAAATTCATATAGCCCAGGGGTTCAACATGCTGTGTAATATCCAACTCGGATGCTCCCACCTGGTATAAATTCTATTTCATCAGCACCAAGTAACCATTAATCATTATGTCTGTATACACCGTATGTTGTATCATTATTACGAGATGTGTACGATTGTAGGTACCGACGAGCAAGAACATTAGATTTCAGGGCTTTCTTCCATACTTTTTTCATGTTTGACATATCCGCATCCGATCCAACGTCCTAATCTGACCATACTTCAGCATGTTGTTGCTTCTTCAAAGGCTCCGCTGTATCGTCGGCTTCGTTCTTCTTTGCTACGGGTGCTCCATCGCTCTCCCTGAGTACATCGAGATGACGAGAAATGGGCTTAACAATTTCTTCATTTCTTAGGTTGTGTGAAATTTTGGCTCTCTTGGCGAGCAAATATTTGAACGGACAGACTGAATCACCCAATGTATTTCGCTGGCAATGACTGACATCATACTGAATAATAATTTTTGCTGTTGCTCTCTTTTATATGTTTAGTCGCAAGTCTTTGCCAAAATATTTTCGATATTGCTCAGGCGTTTGCTGCAACCATCCAATATGTCCCTGCTGTAATTTTGAATATCCGTTTTTATGGCGAGGTGAGAAATCGAGGTCGTGAATGACGTGCCATATATCCTTCCAGGTTTTCCAGATTCTCTTCATTTTTCATAGATGCTACATTCAATCTTTCGATTATTTGCCTTTGAACGCTCGCCATGTGCTCATCTATAGCCACCATATCGTGGACGATTTCCATCTTCACACGCTCCATCTTCGCCCTGAGCTCGGACAGGTAGTTCCGAAAGAATGTTTTTTGTTCGGCCAGCATATTGCGCAGTTTAGAGATGATTTCCTTACCAGTTTAGATAATGACATGTTTAGTAGCAGCATCCCAGGATAGTTTGGGTTCACCAATGATTCGAATTATTCTTCTACCAGCATCCCAAGTTCCATCGTCTCTTGGTACGAGGCAAACTCCATTGCCGTATTTGTGATGGCGTATCTTGAGGCTACTCTGCCTGAATTTCGATGTACTGTAACTCATTCTCGACAGTCGGCAATGAACTGATGGAACCCGCGTCTGTACCTTCCATTATATAGGGGCCAGTCCTTAACGATCGTCCAAAATTCGTATTTCTCTTTCCAGCACAAATAACACACATATTTGAAATCTGATAGCGTTATGTCCGTATTAACGAGATCGTCGTAAACGTGAAGTAAATTAGAGTCATCCATGTGAAACAGCAACAACACATTAGCATTATCGCGAAATATCTGGTTGAGTATGCACGAATAAGTCTGGCCGAGGTACACGCAGTCCACGTTCGCATGTCGTCCAATGCTAAAGTATTCATGAATACAAGTTTGTTTCTTGCAGGAAATGCCATTGAAGACGAATATCGAGTTTTAGAGTTCTTCGTTATCGCTGCAGGGGAAATTACCCATACCTTCCACGGCCTGCAGTACTAGTGCCAATCGCCGGTATTTCGGTTGCTGGAGCAATTTTGAATATAGATACACATTCTTCAACCGAAGACATTTTCTTCTTCCAGCAGACTCAGTAAGACGCATGTTTTCCCGCAATTTGATGGTCCCACGATTATGCACTTCACTGCATTCGGAAATAGGTTTACATGCCGCGATTCGTGGGAGATATCATCTTCAGCATGTATGGGTATGGGTAGAGTAACATCTTGCTTGATAATACGTATGTTGCCACTACAATCTTCTGGAGCAGTTGGAGCTGGAGGTGGATTTAGAGGTGGAGGTGGATATGGAGGTGGATGTGGATGTGGAGTGTGATGTGGATGTGGATGTGGAGTGAGATATGGAGGTGGATGTGGATGTGGAGTGTGGTGTGGATGTGGAGTGGGATATGGAGGTGTATGGGGATGTGGAGTGGGATGTGGATGTGGAGTGGGATGTGGATGTGGAGTGTGATGTAGATGTGGAGGTGGATGTGGAGTAGGATGTGGATATGGATGTGGAGTGTGATGTGGATGAGGAGTGTGATGTAGATGTGGATGTGGAGTGTAATGTGGATGTGGAGTGGGATGTGGATGTGGAGTGGGATGTGGATGTGGAGTGTGATGTAGATGTGGATGTGGAGTGTGATGTGGATGTGGAGTGGGATGTGGATGTGGAGTGGGATGTGGATGTGGAGTGTGATGTAGATGTGGAGGTGGATGTGGAGTAGGATGTGGATATGGATGTGGAGTGTGATGTGGATGAGGAGTGGGATGTGGATGTGGATGTGGAGTGTAATGTGGATGTGGAGTGTGATGTAGATGTGGAGGTGGATGTGGAGTAGGATGTGGATATGGATGTGGAGTGTGATGTGGATGAGGAGTGGGATGTGGATGTGGAGTGTGATGTGGATGTGGAGTGAGATATGGAGGTGGATGTGGAGTGTGGTGTGGATGTGGAGTGTGGTGTGGATGTGGAGTGGGATATGGAGGTGTATGGGGACGTGGAGTGTGATGTGGATGTGGAGTGTGATGTGGATGTGGAGTGTGATGTAGATGTGGAGGTGGATGTGGAGTAGGATGTGGATATGGATGTGGAGTGTGATGTGGATGAGGAGTGGGATGTGGATGTGGAGTGTAATGTGGAGGTGCATGTGAATGTGGAGGTGGATGTGGATGTGGAGATGGAGGTGCAGGTGGAGAACTATTGCTACGTATTGTAGAATGTTTCTTTAAAGCATCACTCTGAGAAAACTTCTTCTGGCAGAATTTGCATTCAAAAGTCACACTAGAATTTTTCCTCTTAAAGGTCGTTATTTCGTGTAGTGGTAAATTCAAAAAGCAATAAATGCATTGCCACAGAAGCGACAGAGCAGATACATCATTGACATTTTATGTCCGTACTCTTCTAAGTCTAGAATGATATTGAAACAAAAATGCATAAAAGGAGGGTATTTATACTTTTCTCGCTCAGTTCACCGCAATGTTTCGAAGAGGTAAGACTGTAGCTGGAAGCGGGGTTGTCAATACACTGATCAACAATCTACCGTTCGAGTTGCACATTCCAGGATACAAGTTCTGCGGGCCGAGAACCAAGCTAGCTGAAAGGCTTTCACTCCACGAGACAGGCATAAACGCCCTGAACGAGGCGTGCAAGCAACAGGACATCGTCTATTCTCAGCACAAGGATCTGCAAACCAGATATCAGGTAGCCAAAATACTTGCACAGAAGGCCAGCGAAAGAAGAAAATCATTAGACACCGGACTCGGAGTAACAATAAAAGTGTGGAGCTTTTCCAACCCGATGGAAGCCAAAGTGATGATTGGCATGGGTGATACGAGCAAGAGAAAGGGAAAGGTTAAAATGGGAACAGGTGCAGAGAGCAAGTGAAAGGCGTAAGTGAAACGAAAAGTGGTGATAAAAGGAAGAAAAGCATGTAAGGCTAAGAAAATATGTACCGTATAATTTTTTCCATTGTTTTTGCCTGCACTCGGGGCCCTCGGAGGCATGATCAGAGCCAGAAGTGGTATCGTCCGAGCCGTCAACACAGCATCGAATTAACGGAAGCAGTTGTCTGAGCCACAAAGATACGATGCAAATATGGAAGCTATAACCACAAGTAAAAGAAGAAACTGCCAAGGCCTCTGCCTGAGACCGTACCCAGTAGGAGGCGGAAGCGTGCAAAAGCGATGCAGCAGGAAGAGGCTGTACCTCGTAAAGAGTGGTAACATTTCCCATGAGCTGTCGCTGTCCGTTGGCTTTCATGAAATAAACGACATTGCAACGTACATTGAAGAGTCGCTGTACCCCGACACAGAATTCGACCTACGTGGGAATCCCAACACTCTGAAGAGTGCTATCAGATGCGGCGAAGATATTGACTTTACGAAACCGGATACTCTTGGTGCGATGCTGGTGTTCGATGTTTATTTCTTGGTTAATTAACTTAAAGTAAATTACGCGCAGTGTTTATTTTCAGCTCGCCACGGACAATCGTACTCGCGGTGAAGAGCGCACGGCAGGTGCGATGTTGGACGCACAAAACGTAGGTTCGTATTTACTGTGACGATATGATTATCGTCACCTGGTGTATTTTGTTTCTTGATCATGAAATGTAACAGTTGGTAGCCTTGTTTGTCGCTATTTTAATAATCAGTTTTGGTATGGGTGTTTTTAAACGGCCGGCCGTATATTCTGGTTATATTTCGCATTAGTAATTACGTAATTGAGTGTGACGTATCTTATTTGTCCTGTAAAATGTAATGTTTTGGTACTTTATTTGCGATAGATATCGCGTTCATTTGTTATACTTGATGTGAAGGGTCGTCGCTGTATCGCGCCACTGGCGCGTGACGTCACCTAGCCTGGTGTGCTGGTACTGCCTCTGGCCAGTGTGGCAGTCGGTTCGCAGCAGTGCGTGAGTCGAGTCGCAACCATGTAGTGAGGAGTTGCAGTCGGGAGTGCAGTCCGCTAGCAGTCGCGGCCGAGACATCGACAGAGTTGTATGTTCAGCGTGAAACGCGAGAGATACGCGTTTTTTTTTCTGCAATGGTGACGCAGAAACCGCGGTGGTTGTGCCGGGAGGTAAAATTGCAAACATCCCCGGGAGACGCTCGAATTTGAGGCCACTAAACGTTACGTGAATCGGACCAAGTGTATAACTTGTACACTGCTATAAGTGTGCGGTCTCGCAAACAAACAGTGCTGGTGGCCGATCTGTTATTCGATGGACGATCGCGCAAAGTTACGGGCTGGACTGAAATACGCACTTATTTGTTTACCGAAGACACGCTGCTTTAAAATTTCACGTACAAAATTGTACAAAATTACACGAGCGTACGGTAAACGAATTTGGTAGAGGGCGCGCTTAACGCATTTAATATTGAGTGCGCAAATATTCACGAGTGCGAGCGTACCCAAGCGTTAGTGTCCAGTGCGCAGACTTGTCGAAAGTGGATCTGAGGCTTCTCGCAAGTAGACGTCCCCGGCTCTCGGAGCGTAAGGCTGTTCCCGGTTATGCTGCTGTCATTTTCTACGAGCACGTTTTTGCGTGCCACTGCACAGGTATATCATCGACGCAATTTTAAGGCAACGTTCTCCTGGTTCGAGTCCCCACGTAGGCCATATGAGGAAGTTAGTACTTGGAAAACTTTCCGAAACTGTTAATGGCTGATATCGCTGCGATCCTGATTTATAAACATTTTGTGGAAATATTAATTGGCAACGGCTATTTTCATGATTTGCATTAAGCCAGTTTTGTGGACGATCAAAGTCATTTTGTACTGTATAAACTGTGGATTGATGTACGTGAAAAGTACACTGATATATTTTGATAGTAGTGTTTTCCATGAAAATATTTATTTGTGGTTTGGCACGTAATTTTAAAAGAACTCTTAATTCTTTTAGAGTATTTTATATTGGCTATCAAAGTAAATATTACGTGTGAATGTAGTCTTTTCTGCCCTTTGCTCGTTAAATACTTGTGAAAAGTAAACGTTGGTTTCCGAGAACATTTTTGTAGAACCGCCTGGAAGGACATCCTAGGAAATGTATAGAGAATATTCTTCCGCTAAGGTCCTTGACAAATAGTAGTATAAGCAAGGGAGTACTGGGCCGCGGTATATGGGGATTTGAGACGAGACTGCCTTTTGCCTCGCGAGAGTGCCTAGGTAGCTTGTGAGTTGTGAAGCAAGTGAGGCAAGGTTGAGAACTGCTAACGCCTCCGCGGGGTAGAGGGCGTCTCACTACACCTTGCGATTTTCACCGCTGCGACGTCATCAAACTCCGACATTTGCGGTACAATAATGAAACAGAATATGCTCATACTCAGCTCGCTACGGAGTGCGATGCGGTCAGAAAAAACCACTTCACAGCGAACCGAATCTTGCGATAGTTATTGTTCGTAATCAGCCCGCAGGAGTCATCTTTGAACAGTGATAAGTGGAATTCCTTTCTCCTGTATGCGGAAACGACAACAAAGAACAAAGAGCAGTTTTTCGCCTACTGCGCGAGTTTCAAATTACACTATTAACGCTTGCTCATCCCGTAACTAACTTTGAAGGTGGTTTCGTACATTTTTTTTTTTTTTTTTTGCCTGTTTGAGTCCCAGTCCCATTAGAAACAAGGCTCATTTAAACTCTCTGCAATTTTTTCTGGAGTACATGGTTGAAGTAGCCTTTACCTCCTGGCTATGGGCCTACATCCTAATTTTCTGACACATATTTTTTATGTGGGGTTTGATCCCCTCCCTGGTGTGGATATAAGGAAAAAAATTAAAGCTGAAAAGAAATTAAATCGAATGAAAGCTATATATAACTTAAATATTCGGAAACTACATTTTGATTATTTGATTTTATTTGACTTTGTTATTTTTTAATTTCTATTTTATTTTTGTTTTTATTTGCTTATTTTAGATCTTGATTTTTGTTTACATGTTTGTTGTAGGTGTGACCCTGTTCTAATCTAATTGAGTGATGTTATAATTAACCTTAAACCTAACCCCTCCTGGGTAATATATGCGCCCAGGCAGGGCTTCACTACTTGATCCGAAAAAAGGCATTTTTATCCTAAACCTGAAGGATTGGGTTTGCCTGCAATGTCAATTTTCCTTTATAGTAATGAATATTACAAAACAATTAATTTAATAATGTTATAATTACAATGCTGGAAGTATTTCACTACTAGTGGAGCGGAGATATTTTCGTTGCTATTATCCATTGAGGGCGAAGCGAGGTGGATATGGGGCGGTGGCGGAATGCAAGGGCGAGGGGAATGGAAGGTTTACTAGAAAACCCGCCGATCGGCGAGATTCTCCAATACTATTCTCACATACGAAAATCCGTGAGCGTCCCCTCCGGGAATCGAACCCGATTCGCTTTGGTTATGAGGCACGTGTTTTAGTTGCTATGAACACCTGCAATGGCCCCTTTCGTGCTACTGGCCTTGTGTTGAGTGCATGTATTGTAGACAGGCGTTCTGGGCTGAAACACAAAAAGGCGGCGGCGAAATTAACTGTAATTTTCAACAGCAGTGCATCTAAACCGATACGATATAACTGCAACGGGGCAGGAAATGTAGAATTAACAATCGTCGCAATCCAAGTGTCATATTTCTATTCTGCACCCATGACTTACGTAGGCTCTTATAATAAATAATTTACTATAATAAATCTGAAGAATCTTGAAATTAGGTTTTTTTTCGATATTTGAAAACCTTCCGTGAATTGGAACTTAAAACTATTTTTAAGTAATATCCCGTGTCTGCCTAGAAAATCAGTGTCTTTATATATAGGTAAATTCGTTTTTGATTAAATAAAAAGAAAATTTTTAAATTTTGAGAATTTAGTAAAATATATCAGATTAAATTTTAATTAATTCACTGACCATTCAATGTACTAGTATCTTTTTTTCTTTGAATTGACACAGTAATGTATGATTTGATTGTGTGCGTCATAACTTTTAGCACAGCTGGCATGTTGAGACTTTATTTATTTATTTTCGGGTTATATGAGTTGTAAATTTTTTTTTACAATTATTTGACTAAGCAATGAGACGATTGGATGTGAAACTGACATGTGAAATATTTATTCGACTTGCGCTTTCCATAGTAATTGAATGACAGGCGACAAATTAAGGTGGAATTTCTATTTTACATTGCTGTTAAACGTCTGGATATTTAATGAACTTCAATGGATTTAAAGCGTCCGTGCTCTGTTTTATCATGTCGGCGATAATTATTAACAACCGTTCGAGCAAAAAAAAAAAATTGACTTCTTCTGCTCACCTGTTAATCGCGTTATTTCCTGAAAAATTCGTGTTCGAGGTAGTAACGCGCAGACGTTAAACGCACTGCACAAATATTTCGGTTGGCTACACTTTTCAACAGAGAATTATTTCACTAGGTTCCTAAGCGTCATTTTGACGCATTTGTAATCCAAAGAACGTACTTTATTTTTCTCTGTAAAGCAGCGTTTAACTGGTAGAAAATAATAATGCATGCTGGTATAGACAAAGATTGATTTTTAATTACAATTATGTTTCGATGTTATAAAATACTGTCATTAACATTCAGATAACGTAACATTTTTCGCAATTTCGCTTTCAACTTTAGTTTTTGCAGTAAAATTAATTTATAATTTTTTTTTGTAACACATATGAAAAATATTTATAATAATACAAAATGATGAGGCATAATATTTAAGAGAACGATATACAAAAAGTTTACGTAATGTACTGAAATGTTGCTACTACTCCCAGTGTAATGCTATTAAAATCGTTGTTAATCTATTTTGAATTAGGACACACCAGAACGAGATAAAACAGCCGACTGGCAATATACAATACGAACTTCTCTTCAATTTACTTTTTTGTTGATTCTCTTGTGAATATTTCATTTCGAGATGTTACAGCAATAAAATACAAAATGAGAAGTACTTTGAAGCATCGGTGGCAAAGTTGATAAGTAATTAAAGCCTTGGTATATAACGAGTTAAGGCTTAGCATTATTATTATCATATTTAAATATCATTGTGCTCATAATCACCTAAAGCTTGTATAATTCAGGAGAAGCTGTATCGAAAGAAACATGTAGTTTCGGGGGTTTAATTGATAACGTCTCTTTTTGATAGAACAAACACCATTTGTATATGTGATGTAGTCAGTGATATAAATTGCGCATATCGGACTGGCTAACTGATAGAGCTTTCCAATAAACCCATCATGGAATGTCGTAATTTAGGTGACATCATTATTTTTACAAGGCCGAGTAATTGGAAACACATTTACATAACTGAAAACTATAACATGTATGCTGAAATTGAATAATGTGGATCAATATCAGAATTTAAAGTTTCGGAAGCAAAATCCCACTGGGCTCCGCTAAATTAATAGCCATATTAAAATTTCCTCGCTGACAATTGATTTGACGCCACTATGCATAAATGATAGCAAAGCAACACAGTAATAGAAAACTAGCTTAGCAATTCTTTACTTAGCGTTTCTATGCACAAACATAAGAAACCAGTTTATTTAGCCAATAAAATTAATTTAAACTCATTGTGTGTTGCGTACATCGAGTGAAATTTCTTTTTAAATCAACTGAATGAAAGGAAAAATTTTTATAATGAAAACATTTGACAGATGTCAAAGTTCTTAATTCTAATGCCTTATTTTCGTTATTGAATTACGTATCAAAGTATGACGATTATCAATACAGACGAATATTAATTTTTTTAAATCCTATTCTGAACGTAATCCGTCCTAATCACGTGACGGATGCAATGTCATAGTTATGTGTTAGATAACTCAAGAAATTTAAAAAATTCATTCCAAATGCTTAGTGTCTTGTCTCTGCGACAAATTATTTCCAAATCTTTATCTAGAGATGCAGTAGTTAAAAAATGAATAAATCGCGTATTAATGGTAGCGAATACCTCGTTTTATAATCTCGGATGAAATTTCGCCTAGCCTTGAAATTAAGATGAAAAGGGCTATGTTCTAGCATATGTTGAAATACAGGAGACTACAGCCTCTCTCTCCGCGTGGGTGGCAACTCAATCTAAGTTTACCCAGCTATTACCCGGAGTTATTACGAAAACGGAATTTAAATTTGGCTTGGGCTGTTACGGCGACATGACAAAGTACAGGTACACTCAAGACACTGCAGACATAGAGATGAGTAAATAAATATTAACTGCGAGAAAAAAGTAAATTTAATAACAACACCTTACAAATAATTTCACAAGCATAATAAAGAGATGCGTTTTTCAATTCCTAGGCCATTATATACAAGGCGTGCTTCGATAAAAACAAATAATACTTTAGAAAGATAAATATATGTGGAAAATGGAACAAATAATAAACTTTTATAGACACGTTGGCGTAATAGAGCGTCATAGTTGTGAATGTGATATATTAAGCGGTTTATAGAGCTATTTCACCTTTTCAGGGGAATTATTTAGAAAAAATAATTCACAATGGATATAAAGACATTGAAAGAGTGCGCAGCCTTGCTATGCCCTCCCTAAGGACGTGGCAAGCGGGACTTATACACAGCCCTTCAGGAACCAATCCACAAGAGGATAAGAAAAAGATCAAATTTATTTAAAGATTTCTGGTTAAAAAGACAAACACATGACTTCTTTGGCATAACATAAATGATTTATTTGTACAAATGTTTCAAAGTTTACACAGGATTATGTAAAATATTCATAATTTATTATTTATCTATATTCTCAGTCTTCCAAAAAAATTTGACACTGATTAAATATCAGATGGGCTCAGGAATGTATACAATGATACCATTTTCAAATATAAAATACAAATGCCCATTAAAAACTGTGTTAGAATTTCACATACAAGTGGTGCTTGAAACAATTCCAAGTTAAATCTTATGTCTCTCTTGTGTCACTTAACACAAATCCATGTCACTACTGTACTCCTACTCCAGTTTTAAGGGTATTATCATAAAACATTAAAGATAAAAAAAATGCCTGAGTGATATATCACTTTCAGAACAAATAGAAAAATATGCTCTCAACTCCTTTTAAAAGACCACATGGCTATATTTTCATGTTTAGCATTTTCTTAGCAATTTCCTTAATACTTACACATTTTTCTTTAATACTGGCTAGATATAAAGTCTAAAATTGGAGTATTTCCTAACTCCTAATGTAAGCATACTCTTTGGTACTGTACTCACAATACTGACATTGACAATGGAGTAAATATTTTAGTAAAGTCCAACATAGGCACAAATGACTCTAATTTTTCCCATTTTATTGCACTTATGAATTTTTGGCTGTTTTTAAAAACACGAATTATAACTTTAATCAGCCGATAGTTCATACAGAAATTTTCTGTCTTGGAATACGGAAATTCCTAAGTTTTTTTCTACCTGCCATGACGCAAAAGTCGTCATCCTGACAATGGTCAGACGAGCCAGAAATATTATTTCTGTTACAACATTATTTTGAACTTAAATGTGAGCTGAACGTCCAGGAGTGCTGGTCTCTGCCTACACGACCAAACTCCTGGCGTTACATACAAAACTTTTACCCCTCCCAGGGAGGGAGCAACGAGATTCCGGCCAATCAGAGCCCAAGAAACACTCGGAAAGCTTCTATACAATTCCAAGTTATTAGTGAACAGCCACTTCCGGCGCACAGTTCCATGCCACGTGGTTAACCATCCGGCCACGCAACCGCCGTGACTGCAGCGCGGTCTGGCGCGGGCGGATCAAACTATCCCCTACACTCAGAGGCCAGTCTACCTCGGGTGCGCGCCACAGCTGGAAGCCATGTCTGATTGCTGGGCGACACCTTGCTATCCTACGTACGTAGGCCTGCTGGGGCAGGCTTTGCTTCGCAGACCATCATGTGTGTGTGTATAATTGAGTAAGAAAAGTCACTAAGTATTTTTTTTTAATTTTTACAATTGTTGATCGATAGCAACACATATTTTTCATGTAAAAAGTTTGTTTTATGCTGGCTGTATGTCCCGCGCTGCAAATATTGTCTTCCTCGTCGCGCCGGTGTCGAAGTGGGCAGACATAACGGGAGTGGATGAACGTAGTTTTGTGAGGCGCGTGCCTGATACTTTCAACCATAAAACTACAATTTATGAAACAAAAAAGTAATTTTTAAAGCAAAAAATCATGGTCCACAATAGAAAAAAAACCATTTATATTAAAGACACACACACACACACACACACTATATATATTTTATAAAATACATTATTTATGACCCTTCATGTAAACTGTAGGCCACTGACTAACGTAAGCTAAACTATACAATGAATTATAAAAATTATGTACGCTATGATTATAAATAAAATATAAAAATATTATATACTAAGATTATAATTAAAATTATAAAAATACCTACTTTATGCTAAGATCATAATTAAACTGATGAAGTATTCATTATGATTGACATATGTGGTTGAATTAATTCCAATATTTTCTAAGGTTTCAATAATATTTGTATGTTTGTAAAGTATGATAACATATAATTTTAGTCAAACGGTTTTATATATTTATTTTTACATCTAAGGACACTTTCAGTATTAAATTTATAAATGCTTGTTTGACGAAATATAAAAAATTATATGCGTAATTTTATTTAATTCATGAAGTTGTTCATTTCGTTAAAACTTCTCTTTATCTTTCAAAAGAAGTAACTATGTTCTTATATAATTTTTTTCCCATAGTTTCACTTGACTGACGTATAAATAAAGTGATGAGGCCCATGTCAATGTTAATTTTACATAAGGCGGAAGAATACACAACGTGCGTACAAGTAGATTTTAAGCAGGGCTTTCAAATGTGCTCATTTTATCGTGAATAGCCTATAAGTGAAAGTCCGTCAAAGTGTTAGCTGGGGTTTGTTGAGAGCATATACTTGAAAGTATTGCTTTCAGATCAGACAA
Source organism: Dryococelus australis (assembly GCA_029891345.1). Taxonomy (NCBI): domain Eukaryota; kingdom Metazoa; phylum Arthropoda; class Insecta; order Phasmatodea; family Phasmatidae; genus Dryococelus; species Dryococelus australis. The sequence goes on along the minus strand of CM056993.1, from coordinate 297,059,303 downwards.
CATTAGTCTAGCTTGATTTTTGAGGTTAAGTAAGGATTTAATGAGAAGACTATAATAATACGTTAATTACTTTGCATATATTGAAAAACTAAACGATATCGTAGAAAGCAATTGATAAATATAACTGGAGACTGATTTTATATTTGACTCCAGCTTTTGACTGCTTGCTCGCCCTGTCTTAGTAGAGAAGTAATTTGTACCTGCTTGCTAAGGTAACAACACGCTATGGCGCCCGCGTAATTGTTGAAGCTTTCTTTGTTTTTGCGTTTGAGGCTGAGAAGTGCACGAGTTATAAGGCATGCGCTGAAAGTGCGCCATCGCTGCTATAGGTTGATCACGGTAAAGTGAGCACGTTTGAGGCCCTGGTTACAATTTTTTCCTCTCGACCATTTTTTATCCTTTAACCACCTTTTTAAATATATATTTTCATGCAATTATTAAACACAGTGTGTATATTCCACCGCACTCGTAAGTTAACGTCCAAGGCTAAAATAAAGTACATTTATTGACTATTATTCTAAAGAAAAGGATTTTCAAAGTTGTTCACTTTACCGTGAACAGCCTGTACGGGCATGGTTCTGAACTGGCGTGCAGGATTCTCGTAGTGTTTCGTGTAGGTACCTACGGGAGTTTAAGTGGTGACCCTATCATTTTATTGGTGGAAACTGTAGCGATGCTGGGGCTACCTCCTCTTATATTCTACACTTTGTAGCATTGGAAGACTTAATGAGCATAACTCCAAATATGCCACAAATAGAAAGTTCCGAGGTTCTAGTTGTAGGCGTGACCGTGAAATGAACTTCAGTGGCAACGCGGCCGAGCCAAAATTCTTACTCCAGCACTCATCATTACACATGCATTACAGTAAGAGAAATTATTGGTGGATACCATAAAATATGAAATTAAAATTTCTAAATTTAAATGTGAAAGACCAAGGAATAAGCCAGGACAACTCTATGGGTCAAAGTGATCAAAAAGTAAGTATATTTTTCCGACTTAAAAATAATTAACAACCATAATGAATATTTAATACTCAGTGACAAATAATAAATTATTTGGTTCTTTCTTTTGAGTTGCAATAAAAAAAATATATATCAAGTAAAATTTACTGATGACATCCCATGAGTTTCATTTTGATGATATTACACATCTTTCGTGACACAAATTAGCAGGCTATTTTCAACAAATTTACTTTGGTGATAAGTTGACAAAAATATTCTAACAGAAGGTTTTAATGGTAACTAACAAAAATGGATTGTTAAAATTTTGTGATCGCCACCAGTCAACAGTGCATGACCATGCACCGACAAATTTGTAAGTCTGTAAGCTGGACTATCACTGAAGGTGGCCCATCTTCGGGACATTCCCCTTCTCAACGCTGACGAGTAGTTACAGCTTACAAACCGGGCGCAGACTTGAAGCTACTGCAAGGCGACATCACTGTAAACACGCCATGCTTTGGCCGCAAGGCAGTACAAAAAGCCCCAAAGCAGCATGTTTTCCAACCGGCAAGGTCTAACCGCTGCGACATTAAATTTACTCCACAAAATAAAGAGGAACGACCACCGAAATGTATCAAAAAGGCGACGAAAAACAAACACTAAAGAAATAACTCATCAAACGCGGTAAATTAAGTGGGATTACCACATGAAGGTCAAGGTAAGTCGGACCTAATAATTATTTTTGATCACGCCATTACAAGAGAAGGCGAAGAAGGCGGAAGTGGGCGCGTTCGGAAAATGCCAGTGACGCGCACTGTGGTCGGGTTGCTTCAAAAATCACAGATACACAAATGATTCGTTAAGTGGTGATTTGCATTAAAACCAGAAATAAATAATGAACTTATTTTAACAGAAAGTAATCAGAATAAAAAAATAATGAAGAGCAGAAAGATTAAATATTAAAGTCACAAGTGAATATTCCATTACGGAAATTACGGTTATTTTAAAATTTGAAATTTCAATCGGTTGAAATTCTAACCAAAAAATATTTCGATCGGTTGAAACAGTGGTTAAATCAGATCAGTATAATTGGTCACATATTAATTTAAGATGTGAAAAGTAGCGAAGTCAGAGAATATTAATAATTAGATAAATGAAACACAAAAAAAGTGAACCAAAAAAATTAACCTCGCTTTACATAAGCAAATGCAAAAAAATGTTGCTGGAAAAGAACACAAAGGGCTTTGCCAAGAAAATAAAAATATTCCCAGAAAGGGAAAACAAAATCACAAAAATTAAGCGAGTGCCAAAAAGTGGCACAAAAATATGTAGCGTGGTTCAGTGAATGTCCCTTCGTGTGTATGTGACGTGTATATTTTGAGATATAGCGCTTTGAAAAAGCCGTTTTTAACAATGTCGCAGGGCTCTTAGATGGCGTTTTTTAATAGCGCGACTTCTTAAAAGTAGTCTACAGACATAGTCTTAAGTGTGTGTTCTTCGCGCAGTCAAGCAAATTGGACCCACGTTATACAGTTTCGCAAAAAAAACCCTGAATTTTAAGAACATTTCAACACAGCTCCAGCGCAAGGCAGGCGACCCCCTTAAATACATGTAAATAAATATGGGAGAAGACTTGGTATAAACTGTTAACGGTAAAGTGAGCACTTTTCAAAGCCCTCTCATTTGGAAGAATAGTCAATAAAAATATTTTATTTTTAGCCTAAGACGTTAGCTTTCGAGCGCAGTTGAATATACCTACACGCTGTGTTTATTAATTACGTGGCCAAATTTATTTAAAAAAAAAGGTTAAAGGTTAATAAATGGCTGAAAATAAAAAGTAACCAGGACCTCAAATGTGCTCACTTTACCGTGAACAGCCTATACACAGTATAATACATGCAATAGAAGCGCGGAGAACAACACAAATAGGAATAGGGGTTCACGATAAAATGAGCACTTTTGAAAGCCCTGCTTAAGATTTACTTGTATACACTTCGTGTGTTCTTCCGCCTTATGTAAAACTAACATTGCAATGGGCCTCGTCCTTTTATTCGTACGCCGGTCAAGTGAAGCTATGAAACTATTGCAGTAGAAAATATTTTACAAAAACTCTCAATTTTACACTTCAATGCATTAAAAAATACAAAAAGCGAGAGGAATAATTTAAGTTATCGCAAATGGTTACCTAACAATTTTTTTTCGATGGAAATGTATGGAACTACTTTCCCGTCCATCGTTACTAAATTTTCTGGACACATGTCACTCATTGCGCCCGTTAAAATATATGCAGGTAGGGACAGTGGTTTTTTTCCAAGGGTGATTTCAAAAGTGCTCGCTTTATCGCGAAAAGCTTTAAAATGGAAACAGTCAAGTGAAAGTGATTTCTTCGAGTAGTATATAATAGAGATGGACATTGAGTGAGGCTCTTCACTGGGTGCAGTTTCTACAGACATAAAACGACGACAAAACGCCTTAATAAGGATTTCATTTTGTTAGCCGTTAGTGTACCTACGCACCCTTTTTGATGAGACTTGCTTCAGCACACTCCCTCAGGTTCACGTTAGCGCAGATCACATGTAGCCTCATATTATCCTCTTCAAAGTCGGCTGCATTCCCTCGTGCTCACAATGAAGTCGGTATGAATAAATAACATATCCCCTGTGAACCGTCTGATGAAAGAAGAAAGCCCTGGAGGTAGAAATAACCTGCAAGCTATTTTCCAGCGCCCGGGCAGCCGGGTTCTTACACTCGAAAAAAAAAAAAAAAAAAACAGTTGTTTAACATTCTTTATCCTTATTCTAATCACAGCTTTACATTCAATGTATAGCGCAACCAAATATTTTGGTTTTAAAACCAAATTATTACATCTTGTTTAGTTAGTGACTGTAGTAAAATCAGCTTCGCAATGAATGAAAAAGAAATGCAAAGGCATTTCCCTAATTATCCTGGTAACTCCAGGAATACACAGAAAACAAAAAATTAGGAATCAACTTATTTTCTGTATTTATGAAAATGTACATTAAAACAATATTTTTGTTATTATTATGCATTACTGAACTGATTGTCATTATAGATTTATGTCAATCAGTCTTTAAATAGCTGACAAATATGTGGAGATGAATTATTATATTCGAAATTGTTTAACAGTTATTAAAAATTTAACTAGACGTTTGGTAAATGAGTTATAGTTTTAAAAAATGCTACTTAATCAACACACTACAAAAATTTAAACATTTTAATACTTGAATTTTTTCAGATATTTATAAATGAAACATAATCGTTATTACAGTTTTGTAGTGTTAAAATATTTATATTCAATATAGAAATTTTGATAAACTCTGTTTGAAAAAGAAAACACTAGCATTGAAATTGCGAAAATTGACTGCATTTTTCACATTAACTCTAGGAAACCATTGTACTCACAACAACCTCAACAAAAGATGTTAATTATTATGATTGTTACTTTACTTTCCATAACATATTTTTACACGAGATCAGAGGACTTCATACGTGTATATATGAGACAGTTCAGCGAAACTATGTATCTATATTTTGAACCATAGGGCTGCTATCATTTGCAAACTACTGAACTATGCCTTAGATTGTTAACAGGCACCATTACTTATTAAGATCGCGGAACAATGAAAAAACTGATCAAATCTGAATGAATTGTTCCACTGATGATATGATCATGTATTAGATTTAAATTTCGTATCTCAGTAAGAAGTACAAATGTGTGCATAAATGATTGTTGAAGTGATATATACACATGTGTAATTATTTGTTATTAATCTACGTATATTGAAATGTATATTTATTGAGGCAACATATCGATAAGTGTTAGCTGAAATACCGAACCATCATGTTTTGCAGTGTACCGTCTTCTTCACGGCCCGTCTTAGAATATTTATTGTCTGTTATGGTTTCCATCTTCTACTCCGCCTGCCAAGATCTCTTTTCCCATGTGGCTTGAAATTTTTCATTCTGAGTGAAAGTCTTTAAGAATTCATTTATTTTTTTGGTTGAGTCCATCTACCTCTGTTTTCACCGATTATTCTTTTATACTGCATATGCCAGCTTCCTTGATAATATGGTATCTTATAATTTATAATTTATATCCGTTAACATCTCTTAAAAATTTAATTTCTGTGCTTTGAATATGTTTCATATTTTACGTCCAGGATTCGCATACGTCAAACAAAGTTGTACTAACAACATTATTGTAAAACTTTAAAATGATTATTTAAATTTCTTTTATTATTTTTTAACTGTCAGTTGATTGCTTCATATGCACCTCCAAACCTGTTAAATTAATTTTGTCTGGGGTTCTTACAATCATAGGAGATGTCGCAGCCAAGATAATGAAAATATTTTATTTTCTGTCTTATTTTGTTGCTAACGTTAATTTTACTTCTAATTAGGAATTTAGTAAGAAACTTTATTGCTTTAGTTTTCTGTGTGGATTTTTTTTTCAAAATTTAATTTTTTTTCTACTCTATTAAAGTCGTGAATTTCCCCCTTTAAGCTCAATCGTCCACATAAATAAAAGTATATACTATTGACAGATCGTTCATCTGTTCTCGTGAATCAGTCTTAAAATTACTTTCGTATATGTCATCGTCTGTATCATTAATATATAATGTAGGATACAAACTGAAGCCTGCTTCAAACTTTGTTTGGTTTTTATTTGTTCTAAAAGTTATCCGTCAAGATCTAACGTCACTGAAGTATTTTCATACAAAATCTTCATTTCTTGAAATGAGATGTGAAGGATTTTCATTGCAACATGTATTGTTTCAAAGATTTTCTCAAATAACTAAATTGGAAGCTTTCTCGAAGTCTATGGAAGATAAATTTGTGTGTTGGTTGATCACGCTTTGTTTTAAATAATATGACGGTGGACAAATATTGAAATCAGATATTGAGATTTCCTTTCTAAACACAATTCGTTCTATTCTCCTGCCAATTTTGTGTTCTACGTCCACCCTATGGCGTTTGGCTCGCGTAAATGCAATTATAAACATTATGTTTGCCCCCCATATTCCACACAGCGAATGAGACGTTCACTGCAATACACAAAATGTACGTCATCTACGAATTCCATAGGACAGCACGCAGGTAATTACAACGCGATAATCCTTTTGCCATGCCATCTTCAAGCGCCTGAACTCACTATTATAGACACTCCCTGGTTACGGCCAACTTCTGTGAAGTCTTGTTGAAGTTATAATTCCTGGCTATTCCTCCGCCTCGTGCAAAAAAAGCCTAACATAGTGTAGAAAATTACACCAAAGGGACAGCGTACCGCATTCGTAAGCACTCAAGTGTAATAATATTTTATATTAGATCTATTTCTTACTAGACATTACCCAACACAACTATTTTCTCTCCGTCTTTATTTATATTGTTTATAGATGTAAAATGTTATAATATATAGATAAAAATATAAGTGAAAGGAATTTTTAATAAATACTAACATATATTAACACAAGTACAAAATGCTTGTAATACATATTTGGGAAATAACCAAGCACGTAACACATAGGGTGAGTTTTCAAAGGTTGTATTCAAGAAGTGTGAAGAAATCGCGAATAGACTGTATGCTATCTTAATCCTGCATGGTTATAACGTTTATTCCAGTGAGCTCACTTGAGTCTGCGATTGGTTCCGCATCATTCGTGCTCACATATAATAAATTACTAAATTAACTGATTTGATTGAAAGTTTGTAAGATCTGTAAATAAATGCACATTGTTACGGAAGTTTTTCACGCAGATATTGTAACCTCGGATAGCAGGCACTTTCGTCTCTTGGCGGCAAAGTGCAAAGCCCCTGATGGACAACAGTTTAGTCTCAGTGAGCAAACCAAGAAGGTGGAAACTTTAAAAACCACGAGAAACATGATCCACCTTCACGATATTAATTTTAAAAATGGTGCTTTTGGTAATGCAGGAGATTCAGTTTCAAAAAACATGCCAAGAAAAACATGTGCTCACTCCGTGACAAACGGAAAACAATTGACTAGTTTTTTGGATTTTAATTAACACCATAAACGTGTTTACAGAAAATAAAGCCCGATTGAAAATATTTCTAAGATTTCTACTTCATTTGAACACAAGTGACTATTTGTTTTGATTTTTATTTTTTTTAAATTTAACTTGTAATAAAATAGGAATAAATTTTTTTCATGATGGCCACGAACTTTACATACATTTATTAATTATTTCCCTTGTAGCAAACCACGTATGACCCATTGATGGTTTACAGTCGGATGATAAGCCGGCAAATAGTTGGCCAACAGCTGGCATGCACCCGACACCATCACTGGTCCTGAAGGGGCACCACTAATGAGCCATAATCTGGCCCAGGTGTGGTGAACACAAATGGCCCAAACAATGGCCCATCGATGTACCATTTCACAGCCATCAGTAGGCCTACTGATGGCTAGCCATGCTTTCGCCATATGTCTAAAACTATTTCGTAGAAGTAATTATTTTTACCATCAATACCAACTTTTATTGGTTTTTAATTTCTTTTACTTCACTATTAAACACGTTATACGAAATGAAAATCTTATGCTTACCAGTAGAGTAGCCCAGCATGCTAACCATTACTCCACCGTGTATTCTTGTGTTTAGATTAACTTATTTCGAATATATTCGGATTTGAATTATTAACAAACACTAATATAATATCAACTATACCAGTTATTCCATAACCTTAAAATTTATCATGCGAACAAATCTGTTTTTAAAATATGCAGGTAAACCAAAAAAATAAATTCTGTCGTTGAGAGAAATCTTCCTACTTGAATTGCGATATTAACCCAAAAACTTGCCTTTAATGTAATATTTCGTAGTATGTATGTCACTGTATGCTATTCATCTGTTTTGAAATGCAGTCGCCAGTTATGGTTATTTTAGTGATGCGAAACAACAAAAATATTAATTTTTCTTCGTATGTGCATCAGCTGATACAGGATTTCGTAAATTGCACGTGGTTTGTCTTGTATGCGTCAAGTTACAACTCACAAACTGTCATGATCCTGCCAAATTATAGTCGGAGAGCAGGAGGATGGGGACCTATACTGTCGTCGGGTTGTCTTAACTACCTCTCCTGCGCCACCTAAACAGCCATTAGCTTCATTCTCCAACCTCCCAGTTCAAAGTACAACCTCCTGGCTGACTCGAGCAAACTCGGTCTGGCGATATTTTCTTCTCGCCTCCACAAGTTCCTGACTTTGCTGCCACTACGAAGTACCATATATGACCGTTGCTGTGTCACGCTACATAGCGCTAGTGTCATGCAGATCCTAGAGCTATGCACCCTCCCACTCAAAGCGCCCAAAGGCGACTGAACAGAAAAATGAGGCGCTTGTTCTTTCTAAATCTACCCTGTTGCTAAGTATTAGAACCAGCACAACAATATTGGCAGCAGCGATTTAATGCAGGGCCATCCTGCTTCTCGTCGAGTGCATCGGAAAACTTGGCAGCTCAGTCGTGGCACCGACGCTACCTTCTATCTTCTACGCCGACATCAGGATCTCCACGCCGTGGGTGAAGGTGGGGATCTGAAAGAGGGGAGCCACCCCATCCCTCTCCACAAAATCGTCGTTGGTCTTGGGTGAGCACTTAAAAGTGATCGGCGAGACATCCAGGAGCTACCAGCTGTGGAGGGAATCTTCTGGCCCAGGTGTGAAGGCTGACATCGGGGGGCCTCGGAGGCCCGATGCATTCCAATCCATTCCTCACGCATCCGCAGTCAACAACCCGCTGAATCCAGCAGGGAGGTTCGAAACACTTCGCCCTTTGGCACCTCGGAATTCCCTTCCCCGCCTTGATCATTGGGACGCTTCCAGCAGATGCGCTTCGCCATCTCGTACTGAGCCACCCAGATTCCCGACATTCACGACAACGGTGCTGTAGAGCCGACCAGTTGGTCCACGGTCTGGTATTGGAATATTAACAGCCACCCCAGAGCCTGGGCATCCCTGATCCGCCGCATGGGTACGCATCGAGTTGCGGAATGGTCGCCGCACCTGAGCTGCCATGGTCCCACCACACTCTCAGAGGCACCTCGCCTTCGCTGGTCCCAAGGGGCGGGCAGATCCCGGAGAGTGATCAGCCACGAGCGCGATGTTCATCCCACGACAGCCCAGCTCGAGGAAAAACGAAGCTCGGCAGCTTATGCAGCTAGTCCACGCGCTACGCCATTTGTTAGGACTGCTAATGGGATGTGCCTGTAACACGTTATACTCTTACGAATGAAATTGCTAACACGACGATTTTTTTGACCACTGGAACAGCCTGTAACCCACTGCCGTTGCAGTTGAACTGTCGGGCGCTGATATATATGTATATATTAATTCACCACGCACATTTTGAGTTATTTCCCGCGCGGCGAATGATTCACCTGCCATCTGCTGGGCGGACACGATCACAGTGTTGCGCCATCTGCTGGTGTGTGATGTTCACGGTAAACTGAACGCTTTTGACAGCATGCACATTGTGTGTTTGTCTACCGTATGATAAATTAAAATTGATATGGACCTGCTCACTTAATTCATGCGCCGGTCGAGTGGAACTCTGGAATTTCTATAAAAGTCAATATTAAACTAATTTGCTTATTCCTACACTTGGACACATTAAAAGAAAAAGAAAGCAAAGGAAATGAGCTCAGTATCCACAAATTTTTACCCGGAAATTTTAATTCCACGTTAATACATTGAACTACTTTCCATGCGTTGTTAAAGGCTTTTCACGATAAAGTGAGCACTTTAGAAACGAACCCTATAAAAAAAAAAGTCACTGCTCCTGCATGCATATATTCTAATGGGCGCACTGAGTGACATTCGTCCAGTAAAGTTGGTAACGATGAATGGAAAGTAGTTTAATAACTCAACGTCACACAAAGAATGTTAGTTAACCATTTGTGATAGCTTAAAATTATTTATTTCGTTTTCTGTTTTTTTCCTTCTAATGCAACAAAATTTAAAAATGAGTAGATTTGTAAAGTATTTACTTTCCTAATAATTTCAGAGTTTCGCTTGGCCGATGGATGAATAAAGTGATGAGGTCCATGGTAATGTTAATTTTACATGAGGACGAATAACACACAACTAACTTAAGCAGGGCTTTCAAAAATGCTCATATTATCTTGAACAGCGTATACTAACCTTACTGGGTGCATGCTAATCAGTGTACACGTTAAAATTTTGTTCCATGCTTGCTGATCTGCGTCGTATCTCTTGCCGAGTCCCGCTTGAACAGGCTAAGTAGTGTGTCAAGGGCGTTTCGGCAACTCGAAGAGTACGCAGGGTATTTAAAAATGCGAGCCTGCACGTTTAAAATAAATTGTATCGGGACTCGTGTGCTCCTTTTCATTGAGCGGATTGAATTTCTGGTGCTATCCTTATAAGAATGTTCAGGTAATCGCCCCCGCCTCTCAGCGTGACCCGGGGTATGGGGTACCATCTGGATCGGACCAGCGAGATTGTTTAAGCCGTGACAGTCCAGAGTATGGAGCATCGTACTCAATTTAAAGAATGCTCTTTCGAGAGAGCACTCTTTCTCACAACCTGGCGAGAACACTGTTTCGCGCTCTCTCACGTTCTCGTTCTGGGGAATTGATACAACCACTCTCTCTTTTCTCTCCTACATCATGCCGACAGCTGATACCGAAAGGCAGGAACTCATGTTTAGCTAATATCGTAATCATAGCTATTGTAAATAACTTATATGTGTTCAAAATAATTCACGCATAATTATACCACTGTCAGAATAATTATTGGCGCATAAAATACTATAATGTTCGTTTTACACACTACTGTCATGTTGCAGTAAAGCGACAATAAAACGAGACTTGTCAGATATCCGTATTTATACTTTCATTAATACGTGTTACGTAAGTTATTTCGTTGTTTAAAACAGTTGAAATTATTTACTTACAGGTAAAATTCGATGAGGTAATGGCTCAGGAATCTGCTATAAACTTATTCAAACACGGAAATACTGTAAACAAATATGTCATGTGGTCAGAGAGTGCGACAGAGCACCAGCGAGCATGCAACTCTGTGCTCCCGCTCTTTCGCACTCTCTCCGACGAATTGAGGCGACCAAAGAGCGTTCTCTCCGATGTCATGATGACGTGTTCGCGAGAGCGAGAGCACGAGAGAGCGCTCTCTAGGTCCAAGCGAGACACGGAAACAGTGAAGCGAGGAGCCTGCAAGGCGACGAGAGATACCGGCAAGAGAGCGATGTCTGCAGACTGCGAGCATCGGTATAATTAGGGTGTGAGACTGACGGCCTGGACTACTGAACTTAATGCGTGAATGACAAACATTTGGAATGACAACAACAAACAGATAAATAATGTGCGAATGAAGTGACTGTAACCAATATAGAGACAGTGTTATGGATTTTAATTAGAATCGGGATAGACATTAAATATTGTGCTCATTGAAACCAACAAGAGTAAAGGCTATTCACGATAAAGAGAGCACTATTGAAATCAACCTTAGAAAAAACTCAGTGCCTCTGCCTGAATATATTTTAATTGGTGCACTGAGTGGCATGCACCCAGTGAAGTTAGTAACGATGGATGAAAAGTAGTTCCATATCTTAACGTCGAATTAGTGTTGAGTAACCATTTGTATTAACTTGAATTATGTTTCGCTTTTTTGTTTTTAAAGCATTAAGTGTAAAGATAAGCGCATTTGTAAAATATTTACTGTTCTAACAATTTCACAGTTTCACTTGACGGACGCATGCATAAAGTTACGGTACCCATTGCAACGTTAATTTTACATGAGGTGGGAGAATACACAACGTGCAAACAAGAAGATCTTAAGGCCATTGGTGCATTAAAGTAGAAAATTTATATAATTTTTGTCATAACTTGTTTCGCAGCATATTTTTCAAAATTTTTGGCTCGTCAAGACGTAAATAACATCTTTTAGCACCTTCTTACGTTGTTAGATGTTCAATACCGCCATTATTCTCGGAGCACTGATTGCAGATAAGAAAACAAATTCTTTCTTTTCTTCTATTAATGCTCCGAGAATAATGGCGGCAGTGAATATTTAACAATGTAAGAAGGTGCTAAAACTTATTAACTTTACGAGGCAAAATTTTTGAAAAATGCGCTGTAAAAAAGTTATCACACAAATTATATAAATACATACTGCTTTCAAGCACCGATGGCCTTAAACAGTGCTTTCAAAAGTGCTCATTTTACCGTGAACAGTCTGTAACAGTGGAGATAGGCGGTGTAATGTTGTAAGTAGTGGTTGTGCAAATATTAATAGCTTAAAAATAAATTTTAATATCCAATTTAGCCCTTTTAGATCCACGGTTTCAGGTATTTCAAACGACATTTTTTTTATGCGCGCTGTACTTAAAATCGACACAACACCTGTTTCGTGGTCACAACTAACGAGCTGCAGGCTGTAAGTTCGGCTGCAGTTATATGAATCAATTATGCCCTACACCAGTAAGACGGTTTGCAAACCACTTACCCGCAGGTAAGATAGTTGGAAAATTCGCGTTATTATTTGGCATCAGGCTGAACTTCACATCACTCTACATACTCGAGCCGGCGTCGTATTATCCATCGGTTGTCGCCTAGGTGTGAAGACCTACACGTTTATTGAGGCATACAACTGTGAAGTCTTCATTTACTGGCGCAGAGTTGTATGGGGCGTTCCAAATAAAGTACTGTCCAATGCAAAACATGTATATGCTGTTCACGGTAAAATGAGCACTTTGGAAAGCCCTGCTTAGTATCTACTTGCATGCACGTTGTGTTTTCCTCCGCCGGACGTCATTACCACTCATGCGTCAGCCAAGTGAAACTGTGCAATTATTAGAAAAATAAATATTTTACGACTCTGCTCATTTTTATACTTCGATGCATTAAAACAAAACAGAAAGCAAAATAATTCATTTAAATGATCCGAAATGGTTACCTAACCCTTTTTATTCGACGTTAATGTACGGAACTACTTTCCGTCCGTCGTTACCAACTTTACTGCTCGCATGTCACTCGGGAACGGCCGTTAAAATATATGCAGGTAGGAGCGTGACTTTTTTCTAAGGTTGATTTCAAAATTGCTCACTTTATCGTGAACAGCCCATAGTTGAGATACGTGTGAGTTTAATACGTCCCGAAATAATAACGTGAATTTTGCAGGTCTCTGGTAATTGAACCTCCATCTCACATGAACTCGGAATCCCCCCCCCCCCCTGGCGTCACGTGACAATATAATCGAGTCGAGGCAGTGAAATTTTTGGAAGGATGGTTTCAGAGTGCCCGGATAGCCACGGACGGGTAACAGCTGCCGATGTTCCAGTTGGCTTGCGGGGTCCGGCGCGGCGTCGTGAATAACGGGCTCCCACAGTTGAGTTATAACCGCGTCGTTCTGGCGGGCGAGCTGTCCGCGAAGTCCCGTCAGACGTTCTATACACACCGATATCCCCAGGTTTCCAGCCAGTTTTACGGCCGCCTTTTCACCGTTACAACGGATATGCAGATCCCTCGACAGTTACGCGCCGTGGCAGAGGCGGATGCGAGGTACTAGAGCACACGCAGAGATTACCCTTCATAAATGGTAATCTCTTGGTTTTATGCACCTTGTGTGTTCTTCCACCAAATGTAAAATTAACATTGCCATGGGCCTCATCACTTTATTCATGCGTCGGTCAAGCGAAACTGTGAAATAATTTAAAAAGTAAATATTTTACAAAAAACACTCTTTTTTATACTTCGATGCAATAAAAAAATTGAAGTGAAATAGATAATTTAGGTTATCACAAATGGTTACCCACTTAACATTTTTTTTATTCTTCGTTAAAATATAAAACTACTTCCATCCATCGTTACCAACTTTACTGGGTGCATGCCACTCAGTGCGCCCGTTAAAATACATGCAGGCAGGGGCAGTGACTCTTTCCTAATGTTGATTTCAAAAGTGCTCACTTTATCGTAAACAGCTTTTAACATTTAAAACACTATGTGGGCTATTCACGGTAAAGTGATCACTTTTCAAAGCCCTCTAATTTGAAATAACAGTCGATAAATGTGTTTTATTTTAGCATTAGACGTTAACTTCTGAGTGCAGTGTAATAAGCACACAGTGATTATTACTCACATGACAATATTTATTTTAAAAAGGTGGTTAAAGGTTACAAAATGATTGAAAGGGGACAATAACTAGGGCCTATAAAGTGCTCACTTCACCGTGAACAGCTTATACCCGAGTGTATGTAAATCGGGCTACACTTAATAGAGTTGGGGGCCGTGGTGGTTGAGCGGTTAGATTGCTCGCCTCCCACCATAGCGAACTGGGTTCAATCCCCGGCCGGGTCGCTCCCGGATTTTCGTGGGTGGGAATCGTGCCGGACGATGTCGCCGCTCGGTGGGTTTTCTCGAGGATGCCCCGTTTCCCCCACCCTTGCATTCCGGCGCCGCTCCATTCTTCCCTCTTTTCACCCTCATCTTCTCTCAAGACCTCGTCGTTAAGAGCCACCCATATCTCTCACCTTACTTGAAAGAGTTAGCGGCCCGGACAAATTTTCTGTACATCCGTCGTTCACGCATTTGCGCATAGCTATCTCAGGAAATAAAGGTCTGGGAATGCGACGTTTCGTCGGAGAAGATAAGTAAACAATTATAACTCATTCACGGTTACTTCACACTTTTGTGAAGCCCTGCTAAAGTTCTAATTACAGGATATTCCTCCGCCTCGTGCAAACCAAGCTGAACTTAGAAAATTACTCCAAACGACAACGCACCGAATTCGTGCGCACTCAGCTGTAATATTTTGCATGAGAACTATTTCTTTTGCTAGGCGCTACCAACACACGCATTTTCGCACAGTTTTTTATATTTATTATAAATGAAATGTTAAAAAATATGAATAAAATACATGTAAAACTCCAATTTAACGAAAAATAAGATTATTTCATGTTGCAGAGGTATAAAACGTTTGTGATACATGCCATACTTAGGAAATAACGAAACATGTTTTTATAATATTAAGTTTATACTAAGAAAGAAAAAAAAGCGAAAATAGTTACAAATCGCATTTTTAAAGCTTCCTTGCGCATTTTCCTTAACAGATAGGAGATAAATAAAACCATACGTTCTTAGTTTAACCTATGGGCTTTCGTCCAGTGTTATAAAATCCCACAGTTGCAGATCACACTTGCACCATTGAATATAGATGTACTCTACATATATATTCAGTTCTTGCACATTAAACCGTAACAGCGGAAGCACTGCACTCAGGTTCGACGCCCTAAGCTGGAGTCACAATACCCCGACGAACCAGACACGACAACCCCGACACGACGAAATCTGAGTAGCAGCCAATGTAAAGCAAGGTCACTGTGACGTCAGTCCGACAAAATAGCAACCCCGACAGCGTGTGAAAAGTAGATTCTATTTCTACTTTCCGTCGTGTCGGACTCTTCAGGACGCGCAAAAATTGTAAATACAACATTAGAAAACAAAATTTCATTCGTATTTCCCTACTGGAATAAATAATAAACTAACGTACCGCCAATCTAACGTTCCGGTTTGTTTCTAAATATTTTTTATCTCTCGTATAAATTCAAATTTTGTCAAAAGCAAAGTAATCATTAATTTTAACGCGGAATATAAAAAGTAAATATTGGATATTATAAGCATAACATGTCGTTTCAGAATTGCCCAACAGCCAGCAAACATACTTGTCGGGCAGATTTCGTCGGGATATTGTGAACACTGAATAACATTTAACATGAAATTCCGTCAAGCTCTGACGTCATACCTGTATGTCGTGTCGTGTTCGTCGGGCTATTGTGACTCCAGCTTTGTGCGTAGGAGCGACGGGCGCTGGTCGCGCGTGTTATTGTCGTCCGTATCGCTGTGCCTCGTAAGCGGGAGAAATAAAAATTCTCGGGGCTATGTACTCTTAGAAGGGAAATTTCTCTGCTACTGAAAATAAAATTTGCGTGGATGTAGTTTCGTTCTTTCGTTAATTTTCGTGAGGATTTAAAAGAGCTACGCAGCGCTCCTAAATTGATTATCGTGGATAAAAATAATAATCTTTTAATAACAAGTGAAGTGAGCGATATAGAGTGTATTGTGTTACATATGAAAAGGTATTTATTTGGGAGAATTCAGTTCGACACTCTGTTGGCTGACAGCGAGATAGTAATTAACTTTCTTTCAGTGAAATAAACGTGTCAAATGCAGTACGAACCAATAGGAGAGTGAAACGTGGGAAAGCAGATATGAACAGAATTGTCGTTTTTAGAATTTATGTGGCACGTTTGTGGCGTGTATTAAATACCAGCGAATGTGTACAGCTTGAGAAATTCATCAGACTGTACAGCACGCAGAACTTGTTTCAGTTATAATAATGATAACATTCGTGGCTGAAATGGATGTGCATAAAACAAACTGTTAAAAATATTCGTAAAAGTAATTGTTAATTTTTGTTATATACAACCCGAGTATTTATTATAATGGTCTTGCTTGATGAAAGTTTTTTTTGCAGAGTGTGAAGAGATTTGGAGGTCTTGAGAGCCGATGAGGGTGTTTGAGATGTGTACGGAGCAGCGCCGGAATGAAAGGGCAGGGGAAATGGGAGATCTCCGAGAAAACCCGCCGACCAACGGCATCGTCCGGCACGATTCCCACCCGCGAAAATCCGGCGTGACCATAAATTGAACCCGGATTGCCTTGGTGGGAGGCGAGCATGCTAACCGCTCAGCCACCGTGGCCCCTTTACAGAATGTGTTTTCTAAAGCAAAACACTATTAACTTTTTACTTTAAATAAGGTGTCAGTAATGAATATTTTAAAAACTTCAATAAGTAAATTTTATGGAAATAGTTTACAGGATACAAAAGTAAGCATTTTTCTTTCACGTGCAACATAAATGGTACTCTTATGAAAATGTTGGTATAATCCATTTGCGGTTTCTTCACACTTTCTGAATCATACCTTTCAAAAATCGTTCGTGAATAACGTGCTTTGTCCTTTTTGAAATATGTCAGGATCATAATCGTTTTATACTTCTGTTAAGAACAGTATTGTCGTTGATATTGATTGTTATATTTAGATATTTAAATGTTTCAATGAAAAGTGGCAATATTTTAACAGGGCGTTTGGTTTTAATGCATTGCTTTGTAATTGCATAGTTTGTACATGTGGCCTCTTAATACACCGTGGAGCTATTTAGTATTTTTGGATATCTATTTTGTCAAGGAGTGACATATGAAACGTTAGTTGTGGAAAAATAATATTTGGTCTGATGTTTGTAACGAGGATTGTCAATAAATTGAATTTGTGATAGATTAGTACCCACTCAAGTTTATGTATACTGGGATTGATATGCAAAGGAACCATATGTGGTTTGGAACTGTCTGACATTTAACTTTCCGTGTGATTTACGTTGTTTATTTTAAATTTTAACCCTCTTGAACACTTTTTGTAATTTTCCAATTTTTTCATTATTTTTCATGTGTAAGTAGATTTAGGAACCACCATTCGTTTCCTTTTATTTCTGTTACTGTAGGTTAAAAGAGTATCTTATTCTGAGTAATAGTGACTTAACTATGTTCTGTTAATTATTTGTCACGTGAATTTTTATGTTTCAGAACTTACTAATTTTATTTTTAGGGTAATTTATTTTCTTTTGTTTGAGAGTTTAATTGATTTTTATGTGTTGGGCTTAGTGTATTTGTGTGACCGGATATAGCTGAGACCATGTTAGTAGGACGTAGGAAATAGCCGGAAGTTAAGGGGCTTTTAGGTACGGACCTATTGGTCCTGGACGCTTTTTATCGCCGGGATTTTTATGAGGTAGAATCTCCGGCATAAACCTAAATTAGATAATGGTTTTTGTTTCCCGAAGTGAGTTTAATTATTAGCTAATCAAGTCAGTTCGAGAAGAGGGCTTGAGTTAAGCATTTGAATAAGATTTTATTAGTGGTAGCTGACGACGCCGACGCGCCATGATGACAGTATATACGACAGAATGCTACTTAAGGTAACGCTACCCAGTTTTGAGGTCATATACTGTGGACCAGTCTCGTCTATCTACTGGATTTTGATAATCTATATTTGGAGCTTTAAGATAATATAATTCTGATGAAGAAAAAGTAGCTGACTAACTTAGTATTTTGACTGTCACATTAGGCCATAGGTCCGAGGTGAGGTTAACGACCGAGCAAGTGTCGGAGGCAACTATAAACTTGACTTGAGAATATTTGGAAGTGAAATTTAAATTTGATTTCCCCGAGAACATTTACCCTTTGGAGAAGTTATCATTATTTTTCAAGTTAATGTGGGAAAGCATTTAGATTTGACTTACAACTTTTATGAATGGAGCTCAGCATATGTAAGGTTAACTGAACGGCACACTTTCAATACACATCACAGTAATTCAGTTTATTTGGACTCTAATTCAATCTAAATTCAAACAAGCAGCTTTTATGAATATTTTTAATTATCAGTTTTTTTCTATTTTTGTGAGTAAATATTTTAGTTCGAATGGTGGTAATATTTTAATTTTATTACCTACTTGCAGACTAGAGTTTTAATTACTTATTTATCGTTCCATTTTTAACTGTTTCACTTAATTTATTTAATTTTCATTTTTGAATTTTAACTAAATAATTCTTTACAGAAGTTATTTTCTTTTTATTTTATGTTCAGTGATCCAGATATTTTCATAATTAAAACAGTTAAATTTTATGAGTTGCCAATTTATATCAAGGTACAGAGTGTGTATTTTGAGTGCTAGTGTCTTACATGAATGTGTCTAGAGTTTCTGAGACTACAGAAGACGTATTAGAGTGTAAGTTCATTGGTAAATAATATACACCCAATTGAATATACACACAGTCTCGGTCTACACCCTATATTTCCAACACAACCTATATTTGCCTATTTGTTCCCCAAATTTCCCCAATTCATTACAAGTTGACCCTTTGAAGTGATTTGTGCTTAATTTGTACTATGGCACAAGCCTTATAAAGAGTTTTATTGTTACACATAAAATACACTGAAAAAAAAACTTTAAGTACGTTACAACACATACGATTTCACGTCGATAATATTCAACCTTGCCTTTCGCGAAACGAAATAATTTACACTCCTCTCTAACGTTATTGTGATTACAACCAAATGCAAAAGAATTAACCATCGCTCCTTCGTGATTACTATTACGCAAATATTGCGAAAGAGAAGGAAAATCTTACTGCACCGAAGTAAACTACTGGATCACACTTTTGTTTGCATCCAGCACAACAGTTGCTAGGCAACGGCACAGTATGTGTCGTCGACTTAAACAGCGTATAGAAAGGGTCGCATGGCCAACACTCACCGACAAGACAAGAAGACAGAGGGTCACTATTTCAGGGGTCAACTGCCCCAGCTCCACTCGAGAACCAGGCCTAGCGGCACACACACACTGGTCCAGGGAAGAGTGATCAAGGGGGAAACCTATATAATTCAATTAATCATAATAATCCCTATCCTAATCAACTGTATAACCCTATATCACTTAGACTACATATAAAATACTGTACTTATCTGATAAAATTAGTAGTAATAATGTTTAACAATATAATAAAAATAATAATTATTAAAATATTTAAAAAAATAATAAATTAATAATAAAAGTAAAATTATACAAAAATTTATATATTAAAAAGAACACATTACATTACAAAATAATATACCAAAAATATACAAATATGTACCCACAATGACGCATCTACTTAATAGTCGGTTTCAGGTCGGAAAGAAGCAAATAATGGAACAGAAGACAGGGGGAGCTCTGCTTTGACTAAAATCGGAATAGATTCTGGTACCAAAGACCTCTCTAGTATACTAACAATGACTTCTTTCCTCCTAATAGGTTTGCTCCTTCAGGGCTTAGGCAAAATTAATTTCACCCCCAAATAAGGCCTATTAACACTACAAACGCTAACGTAGATGAAGACAAATTTATAGGAGAACTTTTGCTATACATAAAATTATAAAATAAAAACTAAGAAAAAATTTCGATTATCGATATTACAATAACCCATAAACGTAATGACCAAATACTGTACCTACAATTTTAATGCAATTTATAATTGACAAATTTCTCTACAATATAATAAATTTTGTTGCTAAAATTAACAACATTAAAACTCACCCCTAAAGTCCTCAACATGAAACAGTTCTTTTCCATCTCTACTTAAAATGTAATTTGGCATTTTAAAATCAGATGAGTTCCCTCCATTCACCAGATGAAAGAAACAAGTTCACAATAATTCGTGTCCACAGATCTTCATTACATATGGGATGACCTGTGAACATCATGTAGTCGAGATAAGGCATTTCGAACCAATAGTTTGTTAAGGTTAGTTTCCGCCAGTCAGGAAGGGAGTCTAGCATGTTCATACCATTTATAGCTGATAAGTTCACCTCCAAAAATACAAGTTCCTTTAAATGAGCAAACTCGTAACCAGCAAGGCCTCTAAGACAACCATCGCCAGTTTTAAGAAAATTAATTCTGATACTATTTGAAAACATATTACTATAGTAGTGACATAGGATTGTATTCGATATATCAATCACTGAGAGTAACGGCGCGTTCTGATACAAACCTTTTGTATCATTTTGTAAAGGATTGTTGCTCAAAAATAAGTATCGTAGATATATTGAAAAAGAAACGTCGCCGTTAAGATTTACGAAAGAATATTCAGCTGCATCTAATTCCAGCTCTTTCAAGTATTTTGTAGCTGAGGTCACGCAGCACTAATGAACGGAGGTTTCCGAAAGCACCTTCTTTAATGGAAATCCATTTATTATGTTTCAAAGACAGACGGTATAAATATACTTGATTTTGAAATAAAAATCTGCTTATTACGCTTAATGAGTTATACGAGAGATCAAGCTCTTCTAATGCCCACATTTCCGTAAATGTTGCTTCACTAATGTTCTTTATATTGTTATGAGCTAGTGATATGTATCTTACATTATCGGTCCCCGTAAAAGCATTTCCCGATAGATAACTTAAGCAGATCCTTTCGAGGTTTATATGTGTTAGTTCCCCTTTATTATGTAGATGCACCCCAAGATAGTGGAGATTGTCATCTCTACAGGAAAAAATTGTATTTATTTTTAATAAACCTTCGATATTTAGCGGTGAAGAGGCATTAGAGCCTGGAATCAAGTAAACACGCGAACAACAAGAAGGTTTACTGATGAAAGAGATCTCTCTTCCTACCACACTTCGATTTAATATAAGTTTTTTTATATATTTCTTAATTTATTAAGTATCAACCAGTTAAATTGTATTATCATATTTGACGACAAATCCAAAATTTGCAACGAGATCCTTGAATTGAGAATGTCAATCGGGATACACGATAAACTATTGTGCGAAACATTTAGGTACAATACATGTGTCAAATTAGCAAATAAAATTCGAGCACATAATTTCATTTTAAGATATATCCAAATGACTGATATTCTTAATGTCACTGAAAGAGTTTCTTGTCACAAGATTTTAGTTTGTTTCCGGTCAGTTTCATCGATTAAATTATCAGTTTACCGAATGACTCGCTAGCAAATTCTGGCAAAGAACATTCTGTCATAAACAAATGTTGCAATAGACTTGTATTAGAAAACAAAGCAGCAATGGTTCGTGAGTTGACTTTGAATCCAGTTACTGTGCACGTTGTTAAAATATTTAAACTTCTAAAGTGTGCTTCAGTCAAAATGCTTCCAGAAGAGACAGAACTAGTCATTTCTCGCATTTCGAGTTTACGCAAACTGGACAAGTTCTGAAAAGTCTCCTCGTGGAGTAGGGTGAGATTGCTAAAGTCAATGGAAAGGTACTCGAGGTGCCGCATGTTAGCTAGCACTAGTGGGTCGTAAGAGGATATTCTATTTCCTTGTAATGTTAGAATCTGGACGCTTGCTAAGCCAGCGAATGTGTAAAAACTAAGGTGTTCTAAGTCATTATCGTTTAACCTTAAAATTTTAAGTTTCTAAACAGTCTTTCGTGTAAGTAATACAAGCGGTTAAAAGACACATCCAGTAAAGCAAGTCCCGATAAACTGGAAAAATAGTTTGCCAGTATTTCTTTGATATTATTCCGGGACAGTAAAACACAATCAGCTGGCGGATTTATGTCCGGCAGAACAGATAGTCTCAGGTACGAACAGTCTATTGTACGACCACAACGAGTAATTACAACTCTGTCAGTGATTTGTTCTGATACATAAGTTTCCTTGTGCAGATCTTCGCAAAAAAAATTAACTGAGTGTTATTTGAAATGTAAAAGTCTTCATTTTCTCTCGATATGTCAACGAAATTGACTTGGTTATATGTCATATTATTTGAGGCCTTATTAAGAAAGTCTCTAACGATATAAGCTGATAACGTCGGCGCCAATAATTCAGACTCTGAACTCAGGATTAAATATTGAGTTTAACCCTTGTTTCGTGTAATAATCACAAGCGGGTGAGCCGATCAGTCGAAGAAATTTACGGTGCGGGAGAAGAAAAATGTCGTTGCATAATGTAATGTTTTTCCAGTTCAAGTTAGTTCCACTCAGACTTAGTTCTTTTATGAAGTTTTATTTTTTTACGAAATAGCTTGGAAGGTCCAGTTTTGTATTACCAGAAAGAGAAATGTTAAGCACACCCAACGCATGTGCTGAATTATCGTTTGTGAAGAATATTTCACTCTTATTGTTGTAAGAAAAGTCTAGATCGTGGAACGTTCCCCAAGCTGGCCCGTGAATTAAACATGAATCATCAGATTCGTCTGCACATGTTCTGTTGTGATGTAATATATGAGTAGCCCTGCTGGTGGTTAGCGAAATTGGTAAATGGCTCAAGTATAGAGATTGCAAACAGTTGAACGAAAAATTAGCTTTGCGACTTCTAGCAACGTCAACAAAAGTATACTTTGAGAGTTTTCGTAATGAATTGTGGCTAAAATCAATGTTCGTAAGCTTTTCCGAACCAGAAAGTAAAGCACTGCCCAGGTGTTTCAGTTCGTTGTGTGACACTGTGAATGTTTGTATGTCGGTAATATACGTGATTGTCCGTCCAGAAATATGCGTTAAATAATTGTAGTCAAGTTTGAGATGGTACAGAAATACTGTCTCTTTGAAGAGGTTGGGGCGAAATTTAGCTATGTTGTTAGCACTCAAATGTAAGATGTTCAAGTTCCCAAGTCCTTTGAATGTGTTTTCATGGATGTCGAATATCATGTTATTTTCTAGGTAAATTAACTGCAACATTGTCAAATGCTGGAAGGTTGCAGGATGGAGGTAACAGATTTTGTTCTTTGACAGGACTATGCTTATCATCTTAGTCGTACCAGAGAAACAGCTGGATGAAATGCTCGCTATCTGGTTGTACGAGAAATCCATGAGCTGCATATTCGGAAACTTTTCGCGACCCCTTCTCTGTCCACAACCCCTATACCAAAACTGATTCGTCAGGTTGGTAAGTTTGTTGCTTGCCAGATTCAGAGCCATTGTGCTGCCGGTGATATATTGTGGTATATATTCTCGTAGGCCGAGATTGGAGCAATCAAAGAACGGGTTAGCGTTATTGACGTGGTGGTCCAGCACACCTCTCTCTCCCCTCTTCATCGTCGAGTGCTACATGTGCTGTGGTGATGGCGAGCATCACAAATATGCCACCTGCAACAAAGACGGAATTTATTTCCGTTTGGCTTTTACACGCATTATAAGAATTAATAATTTAGAATGACAATTATTCGTTTTTTTTTTTTTTTTTTTTTTCAGTTACGTACGGAAACCTGCACTGAAAGTTATATAAACTGCCAGAGTTTGGCAAATGACTATAAGTTTGACATAGTATACTTATCAGTCACAGTGATAGAAACTTCGTAAAGACACATGAAGGGAGGATAATTGATGTGTGAATCTCACTTTATAAGTGAGTGAATAAAACTGCGAAAAATAATACGACAAATAAAAGCCGCGAAAAATAATACGACAAACTATACTTTCATATTATGGTTTTGTTAAAAGTTTTACCATGCAAAAATCATCTTCAAATTTCTGTTTTCTTTTGAAATATTTTTATAGAGATTGTTTGAGACAGTAGGAAGTTTCACTAAACACGGTAACATACGCTGCTTTCGTCCTAATTTTAATAGGAATTTTTAAGACACTTTCAAGCTGTGTAGGCCTAATTAAGGAAAGGCAGTCAAATGAGCTGTTTTATCTACAGCCAATCAAAAGAATTGTTGTCACCAAAAATTCGTTACGAACGAGTCAAATATCATTCAAGATTGTTCTACCTCACCACAGAGTGATCTTCAAATCTGTTGGTGCTGAACTTATTCATTTAAGATTCAATTTTTTTTATTCAGGTGTGTGTAATACGCTCCTATATAGCGCGTTGGTGAAGTATTTATTTTCAGAAATATTCCGCTAATTCTCTACATCAGTATATACGCATATTGAGAAAATTCGAAATATAATATATTATGTATACACCCACCATCGAATTCCTACGTTTGCTTAAGAGTTGGTTGAATGCACAGTACATTTCCCAAATTTATACTTATGATTCTCAGCATTCCGGTACTGTATATTAAGCCACATATATGGTTAGAGATGATGGTTTTATCGCGAGAAAAGTTGACTGTTTGCTTGGATTCAACGTACCGGACACATGCCCGACAATATTATACCCGTATTGGTGGTCATACGTGCACGAAGCTACTACCTCATTTCACTCGGCCAATGAGGATTCTGATACTCTAAAGTAGCATGTTGTATGTGATTGGTCCGCAAACAACTTAGTCGAGTCAAAACCTTGTTCATACAGTCATAAAATAACAAACTAGATAGAGTGTCATCGAAGTTATATTGGCTCAAGATATTTTCGCGATTTTCCGTTATCTCTATATGTGGTGTAGTGGTGTGGGCAAGCCTTTGGTTTGGCACTTGAGTGAACCAACCAGCATTCGACAAAACAGGGCGAAATCACGGAGGCCCGGTGCAGCCGCGCAACCAGGACACGAAGCCGCGGAAATTGATGCACAACAGAACCCACCTTTTGTAAAACAGAAGGGATATTTAAGCACCGCAGAGCGGAGGGCGCGATGTCTTACTTATGCAGACAAAGAGCAAGATGGATCAGCTGATGGGGTTCGAGCCGCCGTAATCGCAGTGTGTTGAGCTGACGGCACCTTAGCAAGCAAAGCCGTTCCAGTAGGACAAACGATGGACTTGCACTAGCCCAGTTACGTGGCCGTAAAGTAACGTCGTTAAATAGATAATGTAGGTAAACGATGTTCACGATACAGTGAGCACTTTTGAAATCAACTTTCGAAAAAAGTTACTGCTCCTTCCAGCAAATAGCTTAACGATCGTACTGAGTGACGTGCGCCCAGTAAAGTTGGTAATGATTGAGGGAAAGTAATTTCATGTCTTAACGTTGAATAAAAAGTTAGGCAACCAATTGTGATATCTGAAATAATTTCTTTGGCTTTATGTTATTTTTAATGCATCGAAGTGTAGAAATGAGTAAATTAGTAAAATATTTACTTTTATAATAATTTCACAGTTTAGGACTTGATCGACGTATTAATGAAGTGACGAGGCACGAGGCAATGTTAATTCTACATAAGGCGGAAGAATACACAATGTGCAAACAAGTAGATCTTAAGCAGGGCTTTAAGAAATGCTCAGTTTACCGTGAATAGCCCATATTTGTAGAGTTAGATTAACTTAAAACAATACGCTCCCCGGTGCAATATGAAGTATTGAATATAATGTGATAAGTTGTACGGAATATATTGTATCAGATATTTACGGTTTTAAATATATGTGACGTAGAAATGACGTAATGTGCTCTACAATATGTCTACGTTTCCCCCAAACTGCCTGTTCGGTAAGGTTCTAAGGCGAGACCGTAGCAATGGTAAACTTTCCATACTATGTCTAGGGTAATTACTTAAGTACTATGTACGAGTCTATTTTCTCTTACAGTTTGACAAGTTTGTTGGAGAAATGTCTTTTACGGCGTCTGTTTGAAATTGTTACAAAGGTACACCCAGTTGGCGCAAGAATAAAATCAGTGGAGCAACGACAAGGTTAATATTAAAGTTGATGGAGGCTACAGTACGAGCGGAGAAGTAGATCCTTTGCAGAATCTTCACAAATGCCCAGTCAACTGCGGGAAGAGAGCAAGTAAAGGCTGTCCACGGTAAACTGAGCACTTTTGAAAGCTATGCGTAGCGATTCACGAATTTCGCGAAAAAATTTCCGCTCATGCTAAATTTCAATATCCTATGAGCGTGCCAGCAGTTTCCTTTTGCTTATTGGCGGCGTGTGTCTGTGAGAAACATTTTCTTAGTTGACTGGCCAATAAGAATTAAGTTACTCCAATACTGTACGTCTCTGATTCGGGGACAGACATTTAACACGCCTAACAACTATATCACCCAATCACAAAACTTGATGTGAGCTTAAGTGTTTTGAAATACAACATGTCGTGAAATCTTTTCGCGAAATTCGAATGCAGAAAATCTACTTTTACGCACATAGTATATTCTTACGAAATATGTACAGTGCATTTAACTTTGCCATGGACCTGATCACTATATTCATACGTCGATCAAGCGAAACTGTACAATTATTAGAAAAGTAAATATTTGAGCAAATAAGTTGATTCTGACACTTATATGAATTGGAAGCACAGAAAGCAAAATAAATAATTTTAGTGTTCGGAAAATTTTTACTTCAAAAGTTTTCATTCAATGTTAATAAACGCAACTACTTTTCATCCATTGTTCACAACTATACTGTGCGTAAACCAGTCAGTGTGCCCGTTAAAATACATATGCAGGTGGAGGCAGTGAAATTTTTCAAATGTTAACTTCAAAAGTGCTCACTTTATCGTGAACAGCTTATACTATAGAAGTTACAATTTTACAATCCCACGTCAGTTACAGTTGCATCAAAAGTTGCATTGGAATGAAAGTTATGGCCGGACTGTACACATCAGGGCACCAGTTCTCAGTATTCCTTGCAATTAATATTATTTATGGACTTTTCTACACGTCTTTGATATGAACGGTTAAAGCCAATATCACAGAGCGCGCAGCACGGTTGTTCATTGGCGGAAAAAGAAAAGGTTGACAACAAGTACAGTTCATACTAAAATAAAATACGTGATTACAACACTTCAACTCGGAAATTAATAATTAATGTGTGACCAAGCGGGTTAAGGGTCCTATGCACAGAAACGTTTTCTGTGAATTCATTGTTTGCGCCTAAACGCGTGTCTCGGTGAATACATGTTCTGGAAATACGGAGTTTTGCCAGAAAAGATATAAAGCTATTGTCTCTATCGCTATGTTTTTACTTTTATCATATTAAGCGTATTAATGGGGGGAAAAAATTGTGAAAGTGGTCAAATATCGCGTTTTTAAAGCTTGCCTATGAAGTATATTTAAGAGGTAAGAGAAAAGTACGACTATACGCAGGTAGTTTGATCTGTGTACTTTCATCGCGTGTAATAAATCCCCACAGTTTACACACTAAAGCGTTAGGACGGAAACACTGCATATCGCTCACTCGCTTCTTGACTTTGAACGCGAAGGTACATACGACCCTTTAACACTCATTGACTGCAATTGGATACGTGGTTTAGACACTGGCTAAGGTTTATTCTACTCAAGATAGGAGTGGAGTGGAGAGCCGATGAGGTAGAGGTGAGGTGAGTACGAAGCAGCGCCGAAATGCGAGGGCGGGGGAACGGAAGATCCCTGAGAAACGCGCTGATCAGCGGCATCGTCCTGCACTATTGCCACGGGCTGTCTTACCGGGAATCTAACCCAGTTCGCCTTGGTGGGAGTCGAGTAGTCTGACCTTGACACCGCCGGGGGCCCCTGGGCTCTCAGTCTAAAAATACAACTAGATTCATTATGGGGGAGTTTATCATAACATATATTTCCACTGCTAGGTGCGCCACTGCCTCAAAAAGGACACGCTTAAGCTGAAGATAATTTAAGATATTCTGTTTGTTTTTAAAATTGTCTCATAGTTCCGAATTATGCACTTGCCCCTACCAAAATATTAGCTATTAATTTTATTGTACACCTATTAAACACGGCTGCCAGTGGGGTTTGCAAACAAATGCGGTAAAAATTCCATTTTTTTACAATAAGCTTTTGCAAGCATTCTCGGCTAGTAAAAAAGTTACGAATTTAAGGATTATGTATGTGTGTGTGTGTGTGTGTATATATATATATATATATATATATATATATATATATATATATATATATATATATATATATATATATATATGACATCGAAGGAAATTTCTGGATTCTTTTGTAACATTGAAGTAAAGTTATTGTGTAAATAAATATTTTTCTACGTCCAGTTTTAAGACAGAAAGTTAAAAACAGCACATGAAAGTGTACTGTTAATTTCATCTCGAGTGCGAAGAACAAAGCTTATTTTTACGTACAGTCTAAAAAGATCTGCTCAGTTTTACACTTCCATGCATTAAAATATACAGAAAGCGAGAGAAATAATTTAAGTTATCGAAAATGGTTACCTAACACTTTTTGTTCGACGTTAATATATGGAACTACTTTCCCCTCCATCGTTACCAACTTTACTGGACACATGTCACTAACTGCGTCAGTTAAAATATATGCCGGTAGGGACAGTGAGTTTTTTTTAAGGTTGATTTCATAAGTGCTCATTTTGTCGTGAACAGCCTTCACCTGGAGGAGAAAATTTATATTTTACACACTATTAGCATCAAATTCTCCCAACCTGAGTAGAATAAACGTTGATTATTTTGGTTGGCAAGAATGAGGATGCGTCCCTCGTGCACGGAGACACTGCGGATCTACTGTGCCCGGCAGTTATCTGGGCGCGTCTCAGCCCGAAGTAGCGATGGTCGGTTTTTCCCAGGGGGGGGGGGGGCAGGGTCACCGGAATATACGGGGCGGAAAGTGGAAACTAGGGCGTTCAGGCGCCCATATACCTGCCGGCCACTGTACATTCTCGTGTACCTACCGACTAGTAGCCGTGACGTCATACTTGGCGTGTGCCGAGGCTTGCGAGTCACACAAGTCGAGCTCGGACTAACGTGTCGGTGAGCCAACTACGGCTTGATAAGACACGTGAGACTCGCTCAATGCATGCATGCCACCTTGCTGCAACATGCGGGGTGGCAAGCTGAAAACAATCACCAGAGAAGTGTTAGCTCAACGGTTGTGTGGTAGGGTTATAGGGCAGCTGTGACATAACACACAGCTCTGCCGAAATAAAACGACCACAACTATGGCATACGCTGTTTACGCTAAAATGAGCTCTTTTCAAAGCCCTGCTTAAGATATACTTGTACACACGTTGTATACTCTTCCGCCGTATGTAAGATTTAACATTGTCATGGGCCTCATCACTTTATTAGTGCGTCGGTCAAGTGAAACTGAAAATTGTCCAAAAAATAATTATTTTGCTTATCTGCTCATAAAAAAAATTTTTCTGCGTTAAATAAAAAACACAAAGCGAAATAAATAATTTAAGTTATCTAAAATGGTTTCTTAACACTTTTTATTCGACGTTAAGATATGGAACTACTTTTCATTCATCGTTACCAACTTGACTGGGCACATGTCACTCAGTGTGCCAGTTTAAATATATGCAAGTAGGGGCAGTGGCATATTTCTAAGGTTGATTTCAAAAGTGCTCACTTTATTGTTAACAGTCTTTACCTAAAGCTTGTTTCCTTACATGCATGGTCGCTTCCCCACATTTTGTCAAGGATAGAGTTAAACGTGTAGTAAAGTTCCCAACTTTTTGTAGTAACATTCTTATATTTGCAGCTTGTTATGACAGTGTGATTAATCTCTTCTACGGTGTATAAACTGGAATATTCCATTACATTTTAGTAAGTTTACTGAAATACTTTTTACTGTGTGACCATTTTTCAGGAAAGTATTTTAAAATAGAGACTTTTTTTTATCACACTTCTCTCTATTAAAGAAGGAGAATGTTTTTAATTAAATATATTCACATCACTCATTTTAGTTAGGCTACTATTATAAATAGACATTTATAAATCAAAATAAAGTTTAAACTTCCCTAAATTGTGCATGAATCATATACAACTTAAAACATAATTATTTGGCTTTTATTACTGAAAACAATATGACATTATTATGTTTGAGATACTGTACCATGCTTGTTCCAATTATAGTCTCGACGGAATTTCACAGTTTTTTTTTATTTGTTAGTGTTATCACTTTGTGAGTACAATTTGTACTGGTATCCCTACTCTGCTTATTTATTGCAGTTCCCATTGTTGCAAGGAGGAACCACATACTGATAAAGTTGTTCTTTTAAAAAAATATTTCGGTCCTATAGTAGAAACAGAGTATAACGAACTGCATGTATAGTTGCGAATACAGTGACATAAAAGACAACCAAATACATTTCATTTGGTATTACATTAACAGACAACCTATAAAACGGAAACCTGTGCAAAGCGAAAAAAAATATTACCTTCCCATTACACTTACTTTATATCATAGAGTGTATAAAAAGGAAACCTTCACAAAGATGAAACGAAATGTTATAAAATTGAATTTAGCATAATTTTAATACACCCTATTGCATTAAAGAGGAAGTGTATACATATTTTAAATACGTTTTTATATAAATACCCTCATTTGCAAAATAAAATAATAATACCGTGATCGCGCGAATACAACGGTTGGCAAAAAAGTATCGTCAGAAAGCCTTTCAAAACAGAACTCTTATTTATAAATGAACCAAGAAGATAAAAATAATTATAGGAGTAGTTAGGGAAAGTGTAGAACTTGTAAGACGTGGTCGAACAGCCGTAATAAACTTTACTACAAATTAATATTTTTGTATCAATTTATATTTAATGTATAAAAGCTTGGCGCGAATAGTTAAGAGCTTAACGTAAGATATGTGCTCGCTATGATTACGCAAATTAGTTATAAGTTATATATTGCGCCAAGCTTTTATATAATAAATATAAATTTATACAACAAATATTAATTTGGAGTAAAGTTTATTACGGCTCTACGACCATGTCTTACAAGTTCTACCAAGTCTGAAACTATTCCTATGATTACTTTTATCTTCTTAGTTTACATGGTTTAAGAAGGTTTTTTATAGTTAATTTTTTTGCAAATAAATGTATGTTAGTTATTGAGCAATCGGAATGAGCACTGTACTTCGAATTCGCTCGATGGTTTGCAGAATGCGATAAACAAGCGACAGTCACTACACAATGTTTTTTTTTTTCATCTGTGTTTATTCATTCTTCGCCGCGCAGACACCTGTATCGTTGCTACGTTCTTCGTCTTCAGCTGTTCGGCTGTTTCGTTACGTGGCTGTTTTTTTTTATTTCGTGCAAGGTTGAGTACGTTAAACTCTGGTAAATTTGCACTACAGTACCTTAGTTGTCGCGCGCGAAATGCACTACAGTACCTTAGTTGTCGCGCGCGAAATGCACTACAGTGCCTTAGTTGTCGCGCGCGAAATGCCAGAACGCGCGACTCTTACGCTTAGTGAAAGCGACTGAATTTCACGAAAATGTTAAAGTGCCTATAAAAGAGCAAGCGTGGGAATACACAGATTAATGACACAGTAGGAAATCAAGTTTGATAAACAAGCCAATGCAGCAAGATTTAATATGTATAATGGCGTACATGGTAATGCAATGATTATAAAATCAGCAATGTAATTTACGTTTATATATATATATATATAGTTCAGTAAATTTTTAAAAATTTATAATGTAGAGATCTTTATTTTTTCAAAATTGCACCTTCGTGTTTGACTGCCATCTCAATTGCGTAAAACACACACCTGTCGAAACTGTTATACAATTAGATCCCTCTGAGTTCCGCTTCAGACAGGTTTTACTGTAGATCTTAAATTCACTGATAAGAGCATAAAACATAATTACCTACAGTTTGTAAACTTCCTGATAGCGACATATGTCCCATGTTGACAGTTGTCGTATTTGCACGCTCTGAATGATGCATTGTCGACGCTGGATTAAGGACTGGGGATTTTTAATCAAGTATTCTGTTACTCGTCCCTTGTACGACGCCTAGAGTTCTCGCCCGTTAATTTACAATCACTCTGCTTACGCCTTGAAATAGAACTCATCTTTTCACTATGAAATTTTACATTACTAATAATTGGGATTTCGTTTCTTTTAAACCGAAAACGTTATGAGACGAAAAGCATGTTTTATCAGACATCAGTAAAAAATATATACATATATTCACAGGTTTTTTTATATTATGTATAGCTATGATGTGTTATTGTATTGTAGCATTATAAGGCGCAGTGTGGTTCAATGCAAGAGTAAACATAAGTGTGTGTCGCACTCACCTTCTTGTCGGTCGGTCGAGTGCTAACTGCACACAGCAGGCGAGAGCAGACGGCCTGTTGTCCGTCGTCTTTACAATTCCGACCGCACTGGGAGACAGAGCATGATGGGTGATAAGCGCCCCTGTTTTCTTTCTGTCTCCACAAGCCGCAGCGCATACCAACTACGTCACTGGCTCCTTCCTCACTGTGTTTGCCAACTTCCGCAACTGGAACAAGGAAAACTAATCATTCTCCGAAGAAACCTGAAGTTGAATTTTTACAGCCTTGCAACTTTCGCTGTTAATACAACAGCGGTGCATCCTAAAACAAATTATTTGCAGTTTTCCCCTTGTGCAAATAGACAAATTAAAATAACGCAACATTTTTCACTTAAATGACAAATATATATTTTGCTTGATTTAATTTTAATGTTGGTAGCTTACACCGATTTTTCACTACGCAAGTATTTCCTTTGCCTGGAAAAAATATCTTTCAGCATGAAGCTGTGCTCTTAGATCCCACTGAATTCTCCTGCTAAAATGTTCTATGAATTCATGCCTAATTCAGAGTATTTTGCGATTGTGGCTCTCACCCCTTCCCACCAGTAGTATGCAGTTCAACATAGATCCAAATTTAAACAGTGTTGCATTTCACTGTCAGACAGCCCACATAACATGGCGTATTCCTCAAATTAAATTAAGAAACCAGCAGCCCTCCATCGCTTCGCTTAGGTTTCTTGGGGTTATTAAAATACATACCTATATATGGTTTATAAAAAGTTTACTTTATTATCGGAAATAGTTTTATCGTCGTGTTAGTGTTGTTTCAATTTGTCTTTAATGATGCTTAGAAAGCAGTCAAGTAGCTCATTTTTCTCCGACTTGGTTTACAAATTTTTTAATTTCTCGTTGATTTTTTTTAAAATTAAACATAGCCTATGTCCAATTGGAAGAATATAGCTCCCTAACAGTGAATTAATGATAAGAATCGGCCCTGTAGTTTCTGAGATTAGCTGTTACATATAAACAAACGAACTCACATTACCTCTTTAATATAACAGTATAGATTCATTGGGATTTCCCCCACTCTTCCCTCTAAGCCAGGTAATTGTTCCGCACAGAGTTTTGATGGGTGGTTTAAGAGAGTGCTGATTCTCGTCGGTGCTGCGGTTGTCATGTTTTTCGGAGTGCCTAGAACATATGCAGCTTGGCATGACGAATTAAGCTGAGAAGCTGACATGTCCCCAGAATGTATTTCCTCGCTCCTAGCGGTGTTGGTGGAGATCTGTAGGCTCCGAATACTGCTGGCTACACTTCTGTTCCACGTGCCTATCGAACGAGTCAAGCCGGTAGGTTACGTGTTCATTCGCACGATCTGAGCTCACTACAGTGGCAGGCCTATTTCCTGCAGCATATTAATGCGCTGCTCCGTGCGCTGACCTGTATGTCGCGCTGTCCTTTAACCTGTTCTAATGCTTCCCTGGTAGTTGCCTTTTCGCTACGAACAGCGGATACCTACATTCTCACCTGCGGTATTTTAATGTTTACGCAGAATGTGAGCTGGGCGATTTGCTGGTCGATACTGTCAATTCATTCCGTCAATTACTGCTATATCTGGTTGAGACTGTTCCTTATTTTGTTCACACTGTTCCCGGAGTTTGAATGTCAGCTATCGCTGTATCCGTTCAGCCTGTTTTTTTCCTTCAACATTATGCCAAACTCATGCGGCGTTATGTTTCCCTGGCTCACGGAAGGTTGACTAGTGGATGCGCTTAGCATTGGCTGGGTAGGTGTGTTTCCTACTTCTAGATGTGTTAGCTCAATGTCAAAAATGGCTCTGGCTTCCACTCCTGTAAAACTGGTCACCTGTGTAACCTCCATTTCTTTGACGTATTCTAGTAGCATGTAGTTAATGGGTGTGGCATATCTGAGGTTATATGGGGTTCGTAGTAGTAGAGAATGGTCAACTTTGGAGTACATGCTCCATGCATCGTATCTTGGATCCGTCCGCCATGACGTCACAAGCGCAGCCGGCGGCCTGGGACGGCCATTTTACCCACAAAATCACTAGATTTGCCCCAAAAATCACCTCAGAAATGAATAATTTAATCCACAAATCACATTCACCCCACCTCAAATTTTTTCCCTTTTCGCATGAAACCCTCCTAAATTTCAAAAAAATTGTGAAAAATATGCTTGCTCCTCAGAGTGGCTAACTCATTCCTCATTGCAGCTGAGGTATCTCTAATATCAGCCACAATGAGAAATCTCAGAAACTGCTGGAAAAAAAGAAAGAATTAAATATAAAAAAAATGAAATATATTTTTATAATTAAGAAAAATTTAAAGGCGTGAGTATTGAGTATTATATATCACCGGACTCGTCTTTACAAGGCGCATACGATCGTAATATCATATTAATTATGTAATCCCTTGCCAACACCCCTCACCCGTACCTCAACCACTATACAATTTCGTCGCCGCAAATTAACCCCTCTCCCACTATCCCCTCCCCTTTCACCCATCAAACCAATTTATTCTATAAGTATCTAACAATTAATGTGATTTATATCACTACCCCAAACACCGTCATAAATTATATTGAAAGCATTAATACATTCACCTCATCTCTTCTTCTCAAAGACACTCAAACCATCCCGAACACCTCACATCCCAAGAGACCGTGGAACCCCCACCCCTCAAGACATGTCATTCTCTGGACACACGGACATGACCCCTCCCCCCCTTTTACCTTCTCAAACAACGCCAATCCGTCTAGTAAAGCGTGGATCACTCCTTCACCCTTCCCCTGCCTGCTGCCCGGTATCTCTTCCCACACAAGTAGATATTTGCTTTGTAATTATGTTTTAACGAAAGCCGCTTATAACATACTGGTTACAACATAGGGTTAAAATTTTGAAATATTATTTTATTTATTTTTTCCAAATTTATTAAAATATATTACTACAAAATTTATGGTTCATATTTGTCCATGTAAAGTGTGCATCCTTATACAAATCCCAGTACGTAGCTTAACATGAAACCAACTATTTTGGCACTTGTAAACTTCGTGTCGTCGTGCAGTAAGCTTGAAGGCAAAGTTCTTGCAGCATTAGCGACACCGATTAGCCACAACCGCTCCACATGCTCTACAATCGCTCTACCTTATCCACCTCCTACGAAATTTGCTCGGCAATCAGCTCCGCACGTTTATGCTTGCGCAATATTAAAAATTCCCAAAAAAAAAAAAAAAAAATACTAGTAATTTTCCAAATTTCTCTGTATGAGAATCCTCAAATATTCCCAAATTTGCTCTTTTTCAAAATCCAAGAATATTATAAATTTTTCAAAATTACTCTATTTGGGAATCGAACCCGCTGGTCTCGAAATTTCCCAAGTCCAAAAATATAAATGAATTAATTGCCTTGCCCGGGAATCGAACCAACTATTCCCAAATTTGGCCTAAGCGATAGTAAAAAATAACTAATTTCCAAAATTACCTTCACCGGGAATCAAACTCAAAATCAAAATTTCCCATATCCGAAAAATATAAATTTTCCAAAATTACCCTATCCGGGAATCGAACTAGGTACTCCTAAATTGCCCTAAGCGGGAATCAAACTCAAAACGAAAATTTCCCAAATCCAAAAACAAAAATTCAAAATTGCACTTACCAGGAATCGAACCAGAAATGCATTGCACTGAAAGTTTATGTGCAAAAAGTGCAACCGGTAGTGCATCTGTAAAAATGTACACGCGCCGCTCTTGCACTGGAAGTGCAAAAATGCAGTTCAAAGTCACGCATGTGTAAAAAATGCACTTTGTTCTCGGGCATACATGATGGCTGTACTATCAGTTTTAGCAAAATTAACTTATTCAAAGAGGAAATAAAGTAACACAAGTTCGACATTTGAGAATCGGCTTGGACAGGCTTTTTAGTCTGACGAAATAATTCTTCGTAAAAATGGCATGTTTACCGTTGTATACATAGTAACTTTGATTTCTTAGAGTCCATATTTTTTATGGTAGTCTGCCTACTTCACTTTATTAAAAAAATATTATTTTCGGAAATTACGTTTTTCAGAATATTCCCATTTATATGTCTAAATAGGTAAAACACTCGTTTTGCAATTTTTGCAATATGCATTATGAAGGGTATCCCAACTTGAGAATATGTGTGGGTCGTCACTTGAGTATTTTTGATAATGGCTGTTAGGTAATCATAGTTGATGTTGGGCGGCGCGGAACTACCAGCTGCTTCTGTAGTTGAGCAGTCAAATATGATTTATGACGACAATCCGGCGCTGATTGTTCGATCGCGCGTTGAGAATACAAGCTCTTGTGCCCACTCAATTCATCTCTGGCCCCCCTGTTGTGGACCACCAACTGCGCATTGTGAACAGACGCCTTATTAGTGCGTTAAAGCCACGCCCGTAAAACATAACGCCACGGCATCTAAGCGTCCGGAACGCGACTCTCACCTCGCAGTATTCTGGCACATTACCAGTGACAACCTCACAGTCTTGGGGAGAAACAGGAAATATCCGCGAATTTATTAAGCCGTGTGCTTAACTTCCAACGCCTCTACACTTGTGCCACTGCCGCAGTCTATCTGACAAGCTGTGGACTCTGAACAAATGACGGGTTCGTAGTAACAGATGGACCGATCCACTTGCAGCCCATTAAAAAAGTAGAATGTCTTCCCACGTACGAAAAGCCAATGAATACATGACTTCACTGTCCGGGATAAAAGGACAGAAGTTTAGATTGGAGTTCAATGAACCCGGAAGTTTTCTCCAATCCCTAAGAACATATTAAACATCCATAAAATTAGTATAATGAGTTCTTTTTTTAAAACTGTAAACAGTCTAAATTAGAAAGTTTTCGATTATTGTATGAGTACATGCTGAATTTAAATGCGTAAAAATTTATTTGTAAATTTAATTTGTAAATTTATTTTGTAGGGGTACACTACGGCTTTAAATTTAATTTTTTAATTTATGTTGTAATTTTTTTTAAATTCACTGTCGAAATATAATTTTTTCATTTATGGGGTAAATGTATTTCTGAATTAACTGGCTACAATAATATTGTATAAAATTGTTTTATAAAGAAAATTTAAAACTTAATATGGATAATTAAATATAGACTAGATTTGACTCATGCAGATATGTTTTAGTTGTATGAAAAGTGATCCAAACTACATTAGATATATACAACTGACGTAAGCTTTTCAAAAGTGCAATTTGATTTTATTTACACTACTTATTTTAGGTACTTGACTTTTCTGGTCCATGACTGTTATTTATAACTAAGGCCCTTCTAAATAATAAGCAATATTCTCAAGTATTTATTGTTTTTTTTTCGTTAGATAATTATGAGTTCCTTTCGTAATTTTTAAATTTATTTTCTGATTTTCACATTGAATGATTTACCAGTGAACCATAAATTTAATGTGTATGGTTTTCCTTTAAAATTTAACTCGTAAAATAATATAGCTAATTTTATTTTTTCAAAGCATAAAATAGTCATTGAAACCATTGTATTTCAAGATATCTCGACGTCTTCAGTATTCGTAAGCATAACTACGTGATGTAACTTACATATAAAGACGCAAGATAGCGGTACCATGAATTTAACATTTTCAGAATGTGTTCATTGCTTCTTTAAGGCATCCGCCTATCCGCAGCTATTTTACATGTTTAGAATCACAAACGGAGAGCGCGTGAAGTGTCAACGTCCTCATATGCATAACGCACAGCACAGGTAAGATATAAATATGTTGTTTCGTGTGTAGTTATGGGATTTAAGGTGAGTTTCAAATCAGAATTTAATACCCAGCACGGTCACGCCAGGCCCTTAGAAATCAACCAAGGGACAACCTCCAAATGCATCGGCATGCACTAGCTTTAGAAAACTTCAAACAAATAAGACCTGAAACTTTCGAATATTACAAATCACAATAGAGGCCAATGTGCTCAACTGCAAAGACCAGTTTAGGTTTTATCCTGTCCCTTCATTAAATGGTGCAGGAAAGCTTAAAACGTGTATTTTTTTTAACAATTGCCAATAATTCCATCCCCGTAATGTAAGACGCCAAATTTAAAATGTGGCAGCCTTAAAGAAAATATATAATTTTTTTTCTGAAATAAAAAATTCATCTTTTAATAACATTTGCATACTGAAACACGCTTGTACGCACAAACACTAAGCTAGACAAAGTGTTTTACTTCAAACTCGCCTTAAGCGCTGGCCTTATTATTTTGGTACTGAAAATTTTGTAGCAGATTTCATTGCAGTCGCCGAGACAGATCCGCATATATTCACGTACCAGAGAAAAGTTGCGCATATTATACCGACACCTGAACTGGACCAAATACATATTTGTGGAGTTAGTTTAATGTGATGACAACTTTCTGCAAGCGTGTGAGGTATTCAAGATGGTAATTCAACTGTAATACCTTTGCAAGAGTTGAACTGGAAGTGTAATTAATAAGTGCGTAGCGACACGTGTTTGCATATAGATTGTAACCTTCTGTGAGAAAAAAAATTGTTTACTCAACACAAGGTATCATTTTTATGTGTATAAATTTACGTATTTCCATTTTTAGCTTGAATTTACTCTCAATTTCATCACCTGTGAAATTTATACATACAAAGTATGTTCAGAAAAAAAAAGAGGAAACTTGGTTGAGTTTCCTATTGTGGATCGCTTCTTATTACCTAAGTTAAACTTGTCCGCTCACGAAAACTTGTTATTGGAAGAAAAGTCTTCTTTTTTTAATATGTATCAGCACACGTGCCCTTAAATAATTACGTCGACTAGTTTTTAAAATAATTAAGTATAAATAAAAGGGGCGCAGGTAATGAATTTCAGTCATTAGTACCCCCGTCTTAAAATAGTTCATTGATGCGGCATCAATGAACAAAAGAAACAAAAGTACGTGGTCATCCTGTGGAAAGACTATGTTTATGAACGATTATGGGAAAAGGAGAAAGAAATAGAGAATCAAAGCAGATTGCAATGTAATCTTTGTGAGAAATTACAGAAGATGTGATTTAGTTTATGACGTGTAAGGCATGGAAACATTTTAACTATATTGGTGTTATAAGGGAGTTGAAGAAAATAATGCAAACAGCGTGACAAAAAAAAATATAATCTAGTAATTTATAACCTGCCTTTATCACAATAAATATATTATAAAAGTCCAAGTATAAATGCTTGTAATCTAATTTCAGCAACCTGTTGCAAGGTTATAATTTTTTTTTTCAAAATGTATGCTATTTTTATTTTATTATTTTATTATATTTTTTTTTATTCTGATATGTTTGGCATTAAGATATAATGAATTACCAACACACGCGTATTTATCTGAAAGTGTATGATTGAATAAGAAAGTTTTGTTATTTCAAAAACTGGC
Organism: Dryococelus australis; assembly: GCA_029891345.1. Taxonomy (NCBI): domain Eukaryota; kingdom Metazoa; phylum Arthropoda; class Insecta; order Phasmatodea; family Phasmatidae; genus Dryococelus; species Dryococelus australis. Next base: position 297,019,515 of record CM056993.1, on the reverse strand, counting down.
AAACTACAGGCGTCGGAAAAAAAATTGTCGTTTTTGATTATTTCGGGATAATGTTTGCAGTATGTGACCTATTTTCAAAATTTTGTCCCTTCAAATACAAAATGTTATTTTTTTTTTCGTCCTAGTGGCAACATACGTGGAGCACGTTCGGTATTTATTTTAAAAATAATATTTTTCAACATACCTCACAAGGTTTCAGTTTGGTGGATGCCAGAAAGAAGGGTTCAGCTTTCGGGAATGTTTGCCATTTTATTTAAATGTTTTGGAAACCCCTGACACATGGGGAACGGTCGTGGGTTAAACCCGGCCTCCTTCTTGAAGCTCCATCTGGATAAAAGGCGGCAGAAGTACTAGCGGCTATTACAACTCTTCTCCTTGGGTTGGCGCCAACAAAAAAAAACCGCGAGTCACGGGGTTTCTATGAGCGCAACTGACACATCCTTGGCTTAGGCTTCGGTCTTCCTGCGATGTACAATTGCGAGTCGTTTCAGTAACGCTCAGGCTAGCCTGTTCGCTCTGTTAACATGCGTCACGAGTTTGATCGCCGTACGAGCCTAGCATAAGAGTCGAAAGTAAAAGTTTGGATTTACGTCATACGACTGTGCACAGAGGAAAAAGGTGAAGGGGCCTTCTGATTATATTCAGAGATCATTTGAATGCTGAATCATCGTTTAGAAAATCTGATTCATTATGAAGGCTGGGTTCCAAGCTTTCTCAGTCTAGCAACCTCGCCACAAGAGGCCATTCACAGTGCTTTCAGTCTAAGTACGTTTACATTTTTCCCGAGGGAATTTACTACCAAATATTTTAATATTGTATTGTAGACTCTAAGCTATTATTATCACATTATAAACTATAAACATTCATTCCTTCACATTTAGTATATGCTACAGCTATCAACATTTGAGATAGTTTTCGTAAAATGGCTGCAGTAATTTGCAACGTAACTTCTAGGAACTAAAGTAGCTGAGCAATCAAATTTTTGGACTTGGAGACTTATTTGACTCTGATTCTTGAATTATACTGATTTCGTTGACAAGTTTTATTATTAATTATTCCACATTGGACCAATTTTGCAATGTTCCAGTCCCGTTGCAGAATCAAATCGAAGCAGCTTTGTCGTAATTCGGACGTATTATAGTTTTTTTAAATTTTGAATATGATTTATAATGCTATTTTTATAACAGGAAATTTGTGCAGACATGGACAGAAACGGGCAATGCAATACAAAGATAGACAACATACAACACACAAGCCAGGATATTGGCTCTTCTGTTGTTGCGGAAATGAACACAATTAACTGAGAAAATCACCAATGGTTGTAATAAAATAGTACTAAGTGTACCAATTCTTTGTTTGGACTGGGCAAGTGAATCCGTACCTCAGGATACTTAAACTGTTATTGGACAATTGCGATTTTATCAAATTACTTAACTCTTTAGGGATAATTTTCGTCATTTATGTGTGTGTGTGTATATCAGAATATCACTCTCCCTGCCCAGATATTTCTATACCCTACATAAAAACCCCAAACCCGTAATAAAATACAAAATTAAAAAATGCATTTTATTTTCACCTGACTGATTATGAGGCATTATTCTTCTGGTCTGTCGTTTGCATAAATCTATTAAATTTTGTTTTACACATGTCATTTCCTCTAAGTATAGCTATTATGATTAATACCACAAGTCAAATTTATGTCGAATAAAATAAAATTCTGAAACCAAATTCCTTTGAAGGCCTATTCTTTTCGCAAAAGTAAAGCACGTGGTGACTTGATAGAATTTTTGAAAACTGCGTATTTTTATAAAATGTGTTTATGTATGTATGCATAATAACGGAGATGTTTAAAGCTTTATCAAATGAAAACTGTATTCACAATTTAGTGCAGTATTTTACCCAGTAACCGATTATTTTCATTTCGGTATTCTTGATATTTACGGTTTTCTATCGTATTTTCGTGTTTTCTGGAAGTTCTGCGTAGGAAAAAAAAATGACGATATATATGTTAAAATAGGCTCATTTTACCTATTTCACTCTGATAACTTATTATAATCGAGTCAAATGTGGATTCGAAACAGCTGTGAAATTACATTCGAGTAGCGCTGAGATAAAATATTTCAAGGGCTCCCCAAAGTCATCAGCGTCCACGTGGGTGAAAGGAGATTCCAGATGGAGCATATGCGTACGTAATGCAGGGGTGGAGTAAAACTGGAACATCCCGAGAAAACCCTCCGGGCAACGGCAAACCTCAGCCACGGTGCCAACGTGCAAACATCGGGAGTGAATCCGCCGGGAATCGTACAACGATCAACTTGATAGGACGCCAATGTGTTAGCCACAGGACCACCACAGTCTTACTATAAAACAAAAGTCCGTTTCTACTTTCACTGCAGTAATAAAAGTTCTTTGCGTCTGATTATTTTTCTTAAAGTTTAATGTAACCTATCTCGGCCATCACAAATTTTTTAAATAATAATAATTATTGCTATTGATATATTTGCGCACGATAAGGAAAAAGAATACCTTAATTTAATAGAGAAGGACTTGGAAATAATTTATTAAAATAATTCACCTGGACTTGCATGGAAAGGACAGTATGCGAATAAGTTGGGGATGCTAGGTAAATTTCCTTCTCATAAAATGTTTTCCCTGCCTCGTATAAAAAACCAGTTCTTTTTCCAAAGAAAGTATTAATGCATAATTTGAAGAGACTGATCCTTCTGATGTACAAATTGTAACTGTGAAACGTTATGGCTACTTCATATAGAGAGAACTCGCTGGAAAACACACGCGGACAAAGCCCAGGTGATAAGTGTAGCGAAAAATTCCGTGTTGTCCTTGGTGTATTTAATTTCACACCAAGTACAGATTGGAGACAAATAACACTACAGTTTGTTTATGATTTATAAGCTAGTGCGTATTTCCGCCACCAGATGCCAGCCACTGTACCGGGAAATGCAAGTTTCCAAAAAGTTTCGAGTTGAGGGAGTTGAATTGAGAGAATTGGCCGGCTGTTAACAACGAGGTCTTGAGAGCCGATGAGGGTGAAATGAGGTGAGATTGGAGCAGCGCCGCAAAGTAAGGGCGAGGGAAACGGGAGATCCCCGAGAAAACTCGAAACCCGCCGACCAGCGGCATCGTCCGGCGCGATTCCCACTTGCGAGAATCCGGAGTGATCCGGCCGGGATTCAACCCGGTTCGCCACGGTGGGAGGCAAGCAGTCTAACCGCTCAATCACCGCCCCCCCCCCCCTTTTTCCCAAAAGTCTCGTTTTAACCAAATATAAATTTCCCCCTTCCTTTAGAAAAAGGTTTAATTTGCGCCCTAGGAAAATGGACGAAAACAATAGAAATAAAACAGCCACAGTAATCCCAGTGGATGTTAAACCCCCGACCTCCAGAATACACGCCAGAGAAACTAATGCATGGCCAAACACTCCAGGTAACTGAAGAAAACCAAGCCGTTCCGGAGACTGGCGTTTCGCAAACGCGAGGCCGTTGACAACGACTGGAAAATATGGCGAGTTCAAATGCGCGAGTTCAACGACCGGCAGGTTGCTTCATAATCCTCTGCATAAACGACCCGCTGCCTTTTGTTCATTGGCCCGCCACCGCGTAGAGAGAAGTCAATTTCACTCCTGGCTGGGTCGCACATGATTCAGTTCTTCTTTTGTTGCCCGGGTATATTATCGGCGCCAGGGCGTGTCGAGTAACCGACGGTCTGAATGGGGAACCAACAGACTTAAGGGATATACCCAATAAAAAATTGCAAACGCCTCAACGTTACGCCTGTCTAAAGGCTGTTCACGGTAAACTGAGCACTTTTGAAATCCCTCCTTCAGATCTACGTGTAAGAACGTTGTGTATTCTCCCGCCATATATAAAATTAAAATTACCACGGGTCTGATCACTTTTTTCATGCGTCGGTCAAGTGAAACTGTGAAATTATTATAAAACTAAATAGTTTGCACATCTGCTAATTCTTGCACTTCGGCGCATAACAAACAGAGAGCAAAATAAATCATTTCAGTTTTCACAAATGTTTATCTAACACTTTGTCAACGTTAAGACAGGGAACTATTTCCCCCGTCGCTACCAACTTTACTGGGCGCATGCGACTCAGTGCGCCCGTTAAAATATATGCATGCAGGAGAAGTGATATTTTCAAAAGGTTGGATTCAAAAGTGCTCACTTTATCGTGAACAGCTTTCGTGAGAAAGCGTTGCGTCTGGGCTTCCCAAGCCTGCGCTTTGAATACCCAGGTAGCTGACATTTCTCGCAAATTAAATTCCTTAAGCGAAGGATATTATTACAAGCGATGAAAGACAGTGGATTAAACAGATGCCACTTAGTTTTCTTTCCTTATCCAATAAGAAACTGCGCATTGATGTCATGAGAATGCTGTTTTAACCGTTTTCACTCATTTTTGCTCTTAGAATACATTAAATTGAATAAAAGTAGAAAGTGACTGCTGCAGGATCGGTCCTTGATATTTTACAAGCTTTTATTTGGTGGACAAATTGCGGATTAGTGGTGGAGTGTAGAGTTTCAGTGCCGGGAAAGTCCTCATTTACACATGGCTGTGTGGGTAAGATCCATCCAAACTTTGATACACAAGAAGGAATTCAAATTATCGACGCTTGCGTGTATGTGAAATTCCTTTTGAAGATTCCGAATCTGCGTGAACTCATATTGAAATGTCAAATACATCGACATACACACACGTGTAAGATGAATTATGAATATTCAGCACGCTGGTCCAACTTCCCGCGGAAAGAGTGCACTGAAACTCGCCTGATCGCAAGCGATACCGATGACGGACGAGTCTGTGAAAGTATAAATTGTCTACCTATATATCAGATAGGTGAGACTGGAAAGTGAAAAATAAATTAACTGGAAAAAATCATTTTAAAACAAACATTTTATTTAGAAATGAACTAAAAAGATAAAAATAATTATAGGAGTAGTTAAAGAACTTGTTGAAGTTGTAAGGCGTGGTCGAATAGCCGTAATAAACTTGACTACAATTCAATAATATTGTATCAATTTATATTTAGTATATAGAAGTTTGGCGTCAGTATTTAAGAGCCTTACGCAAGATATATGCTTTCCACGCTTACGCAAATGAGGTATACGTTCTATTTTGAAACCCATGTCACCTTGAGAGGCGAGCGGTCTATTCGCTGTGGCACTGTGGCTCCGTCATAATTAGAAACTGGCGAGACCTGTATCGACAAAATTCATTCTTACTACGATGATATTTAATTTAATATACGTTATCGGACCTCTTTATCGTTCAGTAGTAAACATTAGTGATGTTTTTTTTCCTGATGAGATGAACAAGCAGAAAATTTCCTTGTAAGATATTGACAATTAATGCAACCACATCGTGGGGAAAAATAATTCCCTTATATTTTGTTTACTTCTAACATAATAAGTGGAAAAAAAAACCTCACTGAATGATTAAACGATGCAAATACAAGCTAATATTTGATATTTATGTTAGGTACATAGTAAAAAACTACTTCCTAGTTTCACTTATATCAATTCGGTTTATATAATCTTCTGTAAAAATGGTTAATAGAAAGAGGATATAACCACCGAAAGGCGTTGTAGACTTTTTATTGATGATTTTGTGTTATTTCAAAGACATGGAAAAGCGTCGGAAAAAAAGTACTTGCAGAGAAAGTTAAATTTTGCTTACAATTAGACCAGAGCTGTTGTTCACATGCCCTCTGTGACTGTTAGCCTGCAGGAATGTTAATAATAGAACAATCGGTTAATGTAAGAAATTGTGAAAATATCGAGTGCTTTCTCGACAAGATATAAACCTAGCAGGCAAAGAAGAACCAATAGTTGACCGACTGTACAGAGTATCTATTGTGGAATCAAGTTATCATCGCAGTGATAGAATAACATCATCCCTATCTACAGACCTCTTGAAACTCACCCTTCCTGAAACACACACCGATTGGTTAAATGCGAGAGGAGAATGGGAGAGTAACAATCTAAGAATTCAAGTGACAGGACAAAATTAATTTCTGGTAAGTGCAAAAGAAGAAAATAATTATTCTCGAAAAAAGAATGAGGCATTTTATGCTTAGATCAAGTGTTTCGCGATAAAAAAAACCCCAAGAGTATCCTAAATTACTATTATCAGATGTTAAAGAGAAATGTGGGCAAAACTATAACATCTTCAGAATCCTAGTCAGCATAACACGTCAAACAGTTAATAGAAACTGCTAGTGATTCTAACAGACAACGAAATCTTAAGAACTAGCAAAGTAGATGCATTATTGTCGGGTCAGAAAGTAAAATTTAAATTGGTTGAATGATGATAAACATTGGACGTTAACTGATCTGGAGAAAAACGAAACGCATTTACATACTTAGCGAAAGCACAGAACAAATCGATGGCAAATTACTAAAAACGGCTCCCACTCCCAGGATACCTCAAAAAAGTGTAAATCATAATTCCCGAGAGACGCCTACATGACCACATCGGACCAAAAAAAAAAATTCTCTAAGCCCTTTATGATCAGCGTTCTAGTAAGCTCCCAGATTATTCGGAATCAATTCCCCACATATTCGCAACGGTGCTACGTAGAGTTCGTTCAACGTTTATTTGGCACTTTTGGAAACTAGCTCCAAGTTAGTCCCTGATTGCAATCGTATATGTTTTAAATTAAATACTAACCGCAATGCATAACAATAATTCCCCGAAATGAGCTGGCAAAGATAATCACGTTCTCGAATGTGGTGCTGTGCAGCGAACTTTTAAAGTGAACTAGTTTAGGCGAATTCGTTCATATTTCGCGAACTTTTAAAGCAACTCGCTCGTTCATTACGCTACGAATGTAAACTTTCATTCGTTATTTCTCGTTATTTTGTTTAGCGAAATAGATTAATTTAATGGCATTTTCAAAGACGTTTCAACGTGTCTTGCTGATTGTTTTAACGATCTTCAACTATGCGTGTCGAGATCAAATTAACTGGTTTCTTTTTTCCAGTCCCTATAGTGAGTACAGGACCCTAGCGTAATAGAACTAAATAAGTAGTTACCTATCTTTTCATTCAGCAGATATAAAGTCTTAGCATAGTTTCACAATTCTGATAAACTTTTCCCTGATTTATTCTCTTGTACCTTCAAGTGCTGCTATAGGAGTCATGTTGATCATTGCTAGCGGAATTTTCAGTCGCAAGAGAAGACATTTGTCAGACTAGCATTTCGAAGATTTTCATTTTAAAATGAGGCTCCATGAACAGTTAACTATTTAAGGACTGCACTTTTAAGTAAACGTACCTTTGCGATCAGTCTACGGCCTCATTTTGGCTTTGCTGAATTCATTTAATTCAAAAATTATGTTTTGAAGTTTCTATAAAAATGTGTGTGTTGTTTCCGACTTCCTCATTTATTTGAGATTCGTTTTTTTTTTTTGCCAAAGAACTAACTATTTAAGAGGAACCTAAACGTTATCTTTTTATATAAACAAAACTTAAAATTTTAAAAGTTCATTTTCCACTCAAATGATTAAAATTTACATGTGTTAATTTTGATCGTGAACTAGTACAATCCTTCCTGAATGTCAAATCAAAGAGTTTACGCATTAAAGGATTATGTAATAGCTGACTTTATGGTCACTGAAACTTAGATTTTTTCTTCATTTTTCTTAATTTACCATTATACTACGATTTTGCTTAGCACTAAAACATATCTGATTATAACAGTTTCATATTTTCACTTTAACTGTTGCATGAATACTACTCATCACTATAGCATTGCTCTGTTTTACACCAGACGTAAGTGTTCACATTGAAAAGAAAGGAACAAAATCCAAGTGGACTTTCAAAAATTTCCAAACATCAGCTAACCAAATACAGTACATAGCTTATCAAGCCCTCGTTAATCCGGATTTTCACATAAATGGCACTGTCGGTGTTTTATTTTGGTATTATACAAATTCTTTTTTCAGTGCTAAACATCATTGCCTTTCCTCATGAATAAGCGTAAAATATTATTCACAATATAAGACGAGCTCACAATCATATAAATTTAGCACAAAAATCTCTACTGACTGCAACAATTTTTATCACTATACATTAAAATAACATTGATATTGTATCTCGAATGTTTGGTGTGTATAAACAGGATGATTTTTAACAACTCCTATAATCTTAGGCAGGTTATTCCTTACGAAAATGCAAGACAAACACAATGTACCACGTTTACCCTAAACCCTGAAAATCGGGTTTGGAAATGATTTTGGTTTTAAAATATCAAGTACTTGCGATTAAGTGACAAATCGACGAATAAAAATTTATATAACAGAGATATTACTTTATATGAAAACGCGGTTGGTAATATCACCCCCCTTCATAAGTAAATGGAATTGCCACCATATTTCTTTTAGAGTGATGCACCACTCATGGTTTACGAACATGACCACAGCTACTCGAACTGGAATATGTCAGGAAGACTATTACGAATACATCCAGTATAACATTGAAAGGTCTGTAACTCGGAAAGTATCGAATTTAGGACATATTTTCGTAGGAATATTTTGTATTGTTTTGGGGATGTAATATCCATACACTCGCCCCAAAAACTATTGGCACAACCATATTTAGAGGCTGGTTTTGAAGAACGCAATATATTCTGCGCTTACTTCCTACAGATTTGGGAATATCTCCATGCTCTCCATTGATGCATGGGGAAATGTGATGGATTGCAGGTCAACCACGCCACATCCCTACTCCGTGCACCAAGGGCAGCTACATGGCAAAATGGTATATATAGAAATAACAATCTACTTAAATAGTACAATTTAAAATATTGGGTAAGGGGAAATATAACACGGTTCAACGAAAAGCCACAGGCAAAATAAAAGCAAGAATAACATCTATAAAAGTAAAGTACGATAAGTTATCCCCCTCCTTTGCCCAAACAGGGTGTAATTATTAGAAGTGGAAAGTTATTCATATTCGAAATAATAAATTACCATCTACACTGGTGAAATATGGAAAATGAACAACCGGATGCAATAGTCCCACATGAATGAGGGTTTTATTGAATAACTATTCAGGTTTGTACACTGTATATGGTAATGATAACAGGGTCGTACACCTATGGACAGAGGCTACAAAGTGTCTTGAACAACGTCAGTATCTCGTGTATTCTCCTTGACGATGCAGTCCTGCAGTCGTGCATAGAGACGCTCATATAGGTGTCAGATGTCATCATGGGGAATAGTGTCCATGCTAATTCCACCTGTTTTTGCAATTATTGGAGGTTTGTTACCGGTATTGCAGACCGCATCAAACACCATCTCATCATGTCCCACACATGTTCAATGGGGGACAGATCGGTTGATCGTGCTGGCCAGGGAAGTTGACGAACACCTTCGAGAGCATGTTGGGTAACATGATACGTGCGTGCACAGACATTGTCCTGCTGGAAGAGGACTTCTCCTTGGCATTGTGTGAACGACAACAAAATGGGCTTGATGGTTTTCTGAATGTACCGTTAACTGTTCAATGTTCGCTCAAAAAACACCAGAATGATATGATCATTGTAGGCTATTGCTCCCCAGACCATGATGCCCGGAATTGGTCCTGTATGTCACTGCCGTATACACTCTGGTTGTTGCCGCTCTCCTGGTCGACGCCACACTCGCAAACGACCGTCACTGGCGCCAAGGCAGAATGTACTCTCATTACTAAACACAACTCCAGTTGTGTCGTTGTCGACACCATCTGAGGCGGGCTGCACAGTGATAAGGGTTGGAGGAAGCCTGGCGAGTGGCACCCTTGATCGTAGCCCAGCATTCAGCAAAGGGTTGGTGATGGTCCTAGCTGACACCCTGGGTGCAACAGTGGTCTTAATCTGTGCGGCGGTCGCCGTGCGATCAGCAATGGCTGTTCGTTTGATGCGGCAGTCCAGGCGGGAATCCGTATGCTGCTGCCATCCGGAACCTGTTTGACGAGCATGTACACCATCGTTGGACCACCTGCACCACCAATGATGCGCAGCAGACACTTCATGTCCTACGCGTTGGCCAAGTATTATATTCAGAAGGACCATTCAGTCTCCCTCAGGCCCATAATACGATCTAGTTTAAAGTCCCTTAATTTCCCGAAGTGTGGTCATCTATGCCGTCGTGGCATGCCTACAATGCTTACTACACACAGGCCGATGCTTGAAACAACAAGACTACTCTTTCACCAAATCAACTACAGTTGTAGTGGGCACAGCGGGGTATGCCTAGTACGCGGTTCCTACTCTGTCCACAGCACAGCACTGTTAATCATTGCATGTACTACCATATACAAGTGCCCCATGTGCATATGGTTTTTATACTTCGCCGCTTTGATGGTGTTCATTGTTCATTTTCCACCATTGTATATAAAAAAGTTCCGTCGTGTCCTAACACTGGGCTACTTTTCTTCCTATGTTACCGTCAAATACAACGTGGCTTCGAGAAAAGTCACCGAACTGTTTACTGAAATAAGTGGTTTAAAATGCTAGCACACTATTTTAGACTAAATTGCAAAGCATAGTGTAACAAAGTAATAAAAATGTATTTAATTAGTAAATTATTAAGTTTGTTGTAAAACCTAAGTAAACAAACAGTACATCTTAGTTGAAACACGGTAAATTCGGAAGTTCTTGAACTTAATAGCATGCTCAGGAGATGAAAGTCAAATTACATCATCTTTTCTTTATGGAGCCAATAGATAATTGTAAACGGAAGGGCGGAATCAATAACACACACAGACCGTTTCCACAGCAACACTCGAGCAGCTTAGCGATCGAGTACGCTACTTGCAGAGAACCGCTATGGACTGTCACTGGTATGATGGTGCGTATTCTGTGTCGGTGAGGAAAACCCAGGCAAGCTACTTCAGCGTCGAGGTTGTCGCTCAGTTCACCACCCTCAGGCCGACAACTGCATGAAGTAAACAATGACTTTTCGTTAGTGACTCGTGCCGTGGATATGCTGTTCTTCCTTGCGGTAGAGCTTCTTGAGCGAAGCCATGTATGCATTTGACTCAGGCGGAGCCGTCTTATATTTGAAACAAAGATTCTATTTATGTTCGAGATTGAATATTACTACTGAAAGACGTTTTTATACTAATTTCCTAGAAAAGACAGGCGTGCTTGTTAGCTAAGGAGACGTTCTGTCTATATGCACGTTTGTACCCGCCCGCCTCCACAAAGAACTGTAACACAAAACAGATTTCATTTTTTCTTGTATACGCTATTCACGGTAAAGTGAGCACTTTTGAAGCCGTCTCATTTGGAATAATATTTAATAAACATGCACTAACCTTTGTGAAGAATGCAACACCAAGAAGGCTACAGATGATTGAAATGAACCATATACCACAGGCACAGGTTTGGTACTTGACAAGCACCCACGTGCTGCTATAAGAGCTCCTAAACGTCGTTGCCTGGAATCAAAGAGGACCTGTATATGTTCCTGGAAAATCTTCCGCCACGCGGTTTGTATGCGTGTCCACAATGTATCAGGAAGTAGTGATACCCGTAGTTCATTGAAGAAGGCTTACACATTCCTCGCCACATATGGCCAGGCATTGTCCTGTTTAAATATGGCAGGTGGAGTTGCCTGAAGGAGGGGCAGTGCCTTGAGCTCTAAAATCTTCCTGATGTAGCGGTTGCTGTTCACATTGCTCCCAATACGTAGGAGTCAAGGTCTTATGTTGTATCCAATGGGGCCCCAAACCGTCACACTTGGTGTTTGTCCGCCACGCAGCTCCAAAATGCAGGCCACAAGATTGAGATCACCACGGTAGCGTCTAACACGTATGCAGCCATCACTGTATGACAGATTGAAGCGGAACTCGTCCAAAAACACAACATTTTGCCAGTCAGCACGCCAGCGGCGCCGTTCACGTGCCCATTGCAGTCTGAGGCGTTTGTGGTTTCTGGACAATGGAAGTCGGCGCAATGGCATGCGGGCCACCAGTCCAGCCCGCAGCAGACAGCGTCGAACCGTCGACGCAGACAGGTCCACACTAGTTGCAGTGCTCCAGTGTCGAGCCAAGACTGTGGACGAGGCTGCACGGTCCATCACGGCCATACGGAGAAGATGGCGACCATCCCGTACTGTAGTCAAATTGCGTGGTCCAGTACCCGCTCGTCACTGCGTACGGCCCTCACCTATCCACTGGCTCCACGCACGCTTCACTGTCATAGAAGCATTCCTTGTAGAAGGCAAAATGTCACGGAATTACAAACCCGTTTCCCGGAGACCAATAATTCTGTCCGTTCGAACTCACCGACATGCTGATATGGCACCCTTTGACGTCGACGATGCATAGTGGCACTTGCTTTCACTTCGTTTGACGGCTCTTCACTGATTCAGCTTGGAGTAGCAAGGACCCTTCCAGTAACACACGATAGGGTGCTGATGGGCCTACGTGTACGCCATATCTCTGCAATCGTAATCACTTATTGCTGATAGAGTGATATACACATCTTCCAAGTTTGGATACATTCGGGGCCATTCTTTCTGGTTGTTTCATTTCTCACTAACAATAGTGTATTTTATTTTAGCATTGGACCTTAACTTCCAAGTGCGGTGGAATATACACACTATGTTTGTTACTTGCATGGCAATATTTATTTAAAAAGTAAGTTAAAGGATGAAATATGGCTGAAAAGAAAACGTAACCAGGGCCTTGAACGCGCTCAATTTACCGAGATCAGCCTATAATGTAATGCCACTAACAATTGAAATGAGGTAACCTTTCATAAAAACACTTCTGCATTTATGTAACGTTGACATATCTACGCTATTGCCCCGAGAAATTTGTACTCCCAATTTGCAATATGTCACTCCACGTGTATTGCCTGAACAAAAAAGGTAGTAATTTTGAGCAGATCAGTATAATCAGATATCTTGAATATCATTAAGTGGTGATTATGCACTCGTACTGCATGCACTGCTACCTACAATAAAACAGCCATCTCATACCCTGCAACCCGAACAAGAGGTGCACGTACAGGAACAATTATCGTCAACCAGGCAAACATACACGGCTGGACATGGAAATTGCTTCACCCACAACGGACATCTTGCTCATATCTGCTGGAAAGCTTCGAGGCGTCGTCTCTATCTTGTAACAACTGTTCATAAAGGCAGTAAATTGTAAAATAAATTAAAATACCGAATTAATTGTTTTCTCTCTCAGAATTCTTTTTTCAATACGGTGGCCAAATTAGGCCTTTACACACTAAGGGTGTGTACAGACCAAAATATTTTCAGGGGCGCACGACTCTTGTAAAAAAATATTGGCAGTGCTCAAAAAATGTAAATTGGGGGGGGGGGGGGGGGATGTTGGGCTATAAACGTGAAACTTTTCAAGCACATTTAAAAAATGACGTCGCTTAAGGCCAACTTTAAGGTAGAAGGCAGCACGCTAGAAAAACGGTTTCCAGCGCAATCCTGTATACAAAATAGAACTGGCTTTAAAGGGTTGAAATATCAGAGTTGCTGAGCACCCCTGAAAATGTTTTAGTGGTGCTCAATATGTAAAGCATCCCCGAAGTAGGCGTCAGTGCATATTTCCAAACAAATAATAATATTAATAAGTTATATGATAAATTCCTGCAAAAATTTATTTTAGTGGTCTTGCCTTTAGGTGTTTACCTCAATCTAGAAGTAGATGTTCATATCGATTTATATAGGTGCTCGGTTTTCAGTTTTGTTAAGAGTATTTAACTAACAATAAACACAATTTCAGGTAGAAACGTTGTCGTTTTTGAGGCATGGGACTTGCTCGTAAGTTCAGGGCTTGCAAAATTCGATTTTAAAAGATCTTAACATGAAGCTGATCACTCTTGATGATAGCTATCTGATCATGGCCAGATTTCCTAACCAGTACAGCGTAATACGTCCATTATATATCTTTATACTACGTGTTTTCCACAGATTAAAACAAGTTATATCTAGCTGTAATTGTAATGTTACATGCCCATAATACCAAGAAATTGGATAAATTATAAAAATAAATTAATACATCAATTACATGTCATTATAATATGTATTTCCCCGCTAAACACTTTCATATCAATGCCTGATTTTTTTCTATTTCGGACTTCTCGACCATACCGGATATGTCGGGTGCTCATTTTGAAAAAGGTAATCTTTTAAATGTTTGGGTTCGATGATATATCCCAAGAAACTTTCCACCTATTTGAAATGAAATTTGTATTTTGACAGTTTTTATTATCAGCACCAAATTCAGAGTCAAGTTCTATCAAAGGCGGAATAAAAAAAAAAAAAAAAAACTAGCTCTATGTTGTATTTCGTGAACTATTAAACAGATTCCCTCCAAAGTTGGCAAATTAATAGCGTTGTCGCAAGCCACCCTATAATATATACGTCTTTAGGAAAGTAATCACTTATTTTCAAAATAGCAGATATATACACGGATGCCATGTCTTTCAGAGTATTTAACAAATTTCAATTAAGATATAGAAATTGATATACGTATTAATATCATTATGTATTAATTCACTGCCTATCATAATAACCGTTTTGGAAGGCATAATTACTTTAATAATAAATCAATTTTGTAGTATGTCAGAAAGCTTTAACTTTTTCCTGCAACCATTTTAATATATCAAAGACCTATTTACCAAAGCATCTGATGAATTTAAAAATGGTAGGATCAGAGTACATATTGTGACAATTTATACAAACTACTAATAACTGCCCATTTATCCGTAATTTTGTGAGATTGGTTGCATTTCCGCACTACTTAGCTGATTTACGCCGAATTTGACAAACAGTGTCTTGGTAGGTTATACCAGCCGTTTGTGACTTTTGAAGATCAAGCACATGTTTTCAAAATGCTGGACGTAAAAATATATTTGTTTAGTACCTATGCTATATATGCCGAACAGCGACAATCTATTCCACCTAACTTTGTATACTGGCAGTGCTTTGATAAACAATAAAATGAATCATTTTATATTTTGTCCACCAATTTTTAGGATAGCACAACCTGGAATGTCAATATATTTCAGAAACTAACGAAACGAAATGCACGCGTAAACAAATCAGTAGTGCTATCAAATCAAGTATGAATTAAGTGGCTTAAAATGGTTGCCTCATTGTAGTTTGTGTTGTAGTCTGTATTATATTATCGAATAATCAAACCGATTAAATTACAAGCGGATACAATAGTATTCATATTGTGTGTGTTAAATACACGAAATGAAGTCTTCCTTACTGTGGCATGTTAAAATGTGACATCGGAAATTAAAACTTAACAATTATATCTCCGTAAAATTCCAACCGACTTCTCTCACACTTTTGTGAATAAGAAGTTACTTCTCTTGGAAGAGCCGGTGTTATTCACCTGGTGTTATGTCTTTTATATATTGTTTAATAAAATAATTCTGCATGTGCACTAGATTCAGTATATTATAGTTTCAATCATCCACCGTTTTGAGAGATACGTCAATAAAACATCATTATTGTTGGCTTACATTTTAGCCCAGAAACTACTCGATCGATCACTGCCAAATCTGGTAAGAAATACATCCTGGTTAGACATTTTTTTAAATACGCGTGTCACTTTTGCAACCGTCATTTAGTACCTTGTCATACGCGCCTTTCTGGAGGATAATAGCCTAACTGTATAAACTTATTATTTATGCTTTCAGCCCACTGCATTTTCATTCCGTTAAACCCCTGTCACAATGTAAAAATTTCTCCAACATATGTATTTGACAATAAATATAGGAGAACAAGTATTGTCATTAAAATTTTCATCAAACAAATATGGTCAAACAATCTTGAATTTGTTTGGAAATATGTCACACTATAAAATTATTTTATTTGGCCTACATAATAAGCTTTAATTTTTCAATGTGCTCTACCATAAATATTCATATCCTGAGAGATTTCATATAAATGAATTATGTTTATAATCTTGTTGGTTTATAGTTACTGTTAGCCATTTTAAAGGCTTGCTGGGTCGAGTGAGTGAGCGAAAATATTTGGGCGGCTCTCTTGAGAACTGATTTAAGGCGATTGAGGTGAGTATTGAGCAGCGCCGGAATGAAGTGGCGGGGGAAACGGGATATCCCCGAGAAAACCCTCCGACCAGCGGCGTCGTCCGGCACGACTCCACATGCGAAAATCCGGGCGTGACCCGGCCGGGAAATTGAAACCGAGTTCGACTTGGCGGGAGACCAACTGCTGGGTCAAAAATGACCGCTTTTTATGTACACGATTGTGATTATGTAGCCTGAACTCATCAAATATTAAATATATTTTATAACGCAACAATATTCAAAATGTTTGATGGGAACTGGAGCCGTACAAATTTCCTGACAAATATGGCGGCGGTAATGACGAACTGGTGACGTAATAATATGCCAACCTTCTTTGGCCAGTTTCAACTGAAGTAGTTGCAAACAGAACAATTCAACAATGTGACAGGGGCCTAGCATTTAACAATAAACATTGTCATGGGCCTAATATGTATGACACTGTAAACTTTTTAGTAGCGAAAAGACTGTCTTACTAATACGCATGTTCCTTCTTTAACGTGTGTAAGTAAAATCTTATTCCATTGCATATGACGCCAATGTGAAACTCATTTTAACCACTCGGCGCCAACGTAAGTCGAAATACCATACTCAGCATTTCCGTTCCCCCTTTCGGTCCTAGTACACGCAAACGTGAAATTTTGCAATTTCTCGAGATTTATATTCTGTCGGCATTATACAGGAGGCATTCACCCTTTTAATAATATTGAACATAAAAGAAGATCTATCTGACTCTCGTGTGAACAGAGCCATTTCTTAATGCCCGATATCATACCACAGTTGATGTTATATTCAAACATTATGTTCAATGCTAGCTATTTCCGATACCATCTAGCTGTAGTTGAAGTTCTCATCTCGTGTAAAGTGTAGAAACATAAGAATATTAGAAAGACGTATATATCAAATTGTTTCAATTCGCATGGGCTGATCCCGGTAAAGTGAGGTCATGGAAATGGAAATTTCGAATATGGCGGAATGATACTAAATGAAGAGAAAAGTATGTCTTAGCAAGACTTTCCTGCTCAAATAACTGCGAACGACCTATAGGTGTCGATGGTTCACGGTAAACTGAGGAGCGCATTTGAAATCAACCTGCGAAAAGAAAAGCATGTATTTTAATGGACACACAGACTGAAGAGCTGCCAGTTAAGGTGGCAAGGAAATACAAAAATGCAGTAGCACATCTTAACATTGTGTTCAAAGTGTAACTTTTACATTTGTGGCCACTGAATTTATTTTAGATATCCTCTGTATATCTTATGCAGATGACAGTAAAGATTAGCATAGCGTTTACATATATACATTCTTATCAAATTTACATATTTAACGTGATTGGAGTATGAATAAAGCGAGAGGGAAAACGCAATGATAATTTTACATATGATGGAAGGATAGATCTTGGGCAGGGCTTTGAGAAAGCGCTCAGTTAGCCGTGCACAGCCTATACCTTTATGTTAATGTATAAGGTCATGAGACAGTTCGTACCATGAACAAGATGAAACAGAAATCCAGTCATGACTCGACCATTTAAACAGCGGAAATAGAACCGGTTATCGATTTTTCAAGTTCGTATCCACACACGACCGTGCCTAGGGCGGCCTCAAAGGAGATAAATCACTTAGCTCTTAGGTCTTATTTGATCAAGGACGAACGACACCGTAGGCAAAAACCATCCATTTTCTGTCTGTAAATTTTGCAGCGTTAATCAACTTGAATATTTTCTTGTAATTTTTAGGCTTATCCGAAGGACGAAAAAGTAAAAACGGAAAGATAAATTACGTCCTGTTACATGGTGCGTCAACAATAGCTAATATATTTTTTTCTACAAATATTTATTGGGAGTAAATTCGTTAGAAAATTCTGCATAAAATTTTTAGGGCACAGCCGAAAATACTTTGCCACTGCAATACTTGCTTATACATAAATTACAGAATTGTGCAAAAAAACTTGAGACGTAGGTATAATACAATTTTTAGCTATGTAAAGTTAAGTAATCCAAATTTTTATTTTGTTTCACTTTATTTTACTTTTATAAATTTAAATACTGTGAGATTTCCGTAATACTTTCAGTTTCCATGTCATTTAGAGATCTCGTCATCGTGCAAAACAGGAACAAACTCAAAGATAATTGCGAATTCGCAATTTAAATTTACGTATAGCATCATACTAATTTCAAAATCGTTTTGATTAACGAGGTGTGTTTTCAAAGAAAGTAATAACGTTTCCTGGAGTAAACTCATTTAAAATTAACCACATTAACTGTATTAGAGTAATAGCTGCCTGCAAGATTCTGGAGAAACAAATTTGCAACAATTATTTCTGATAAGTTTTTTTCAAAGAACAAGAATGCAGAAAAACGTAAGTACAATATTTACGCGAAGAAAAAAGAATATAAAATAGGTAACATTTTAAAATCACGTATAACTAATTGAGCGTTATCGCTGAATACTTTTATATTTATGAATTTAAATGTTAGTCTACATTACTAAAGTTTTAAGTTCCTTTATATGGCTGTAAATTTAGGTTATCACCCGGCCCGTAATGGATTTCGAAACTTTTTAACATATTTTTTAAATCTGAAAATATTTTCTGCCAAAATAAATATTAATTTGATACGATTTATTGAAATTAATATAATATGGAACATTGTCACTATTAAATGTTTAAAAATAAAACTTTACATTTTTGCTTTTATGGTAGGCTAGTTGCGCAAATTTAAAAAAATCATATACGTTTTCTAAACGTCTCTTTAAATGACGATAACTGAAATATTTCTGTTTTGAAAAGAAGCTCATACGTAGGATGATGGCACGCTGGGTTATGGGTGTTCAATACTGACGGGAGCGATAACCCACCCAGTTGAAATAATATATTAAAATAGCCCATTCTTTTACAGTGTATCAGTGATAAGAATTAACAACATTTATGAACGTCCAGTGAGCAATTGCTGCCAAGTCCAGGAAAATCGACTTTTACTCAGTACGCACATTGTACGGCAACAGCTCTGCCAAGGCTGATCGCGAAAAAAATGCATTGTTAAACAACTTCCTGCAAGTCGTCCGTAATAAATATCGAGTTTTGCGTTCTCTTCTGGGGCCGAAGAGAGATTGATTAACCTACACCTGTATTTATAACCACCACACCTCATACCCACTGCGCACGTTTTCCAGCCTACAAAGTCTTCCGACTTTGTGCCTTTGATCTGCTTGTTTCCATTTTTCACCTGTCGTGTTTGATAAAACTGCTGCGTTATTCGTGTGTCTAGCAGGTACAAAAAATAACGCACGTTTCAGTCGACTGCTGCAGCACAAGAGTTGGCCAACGATCTTGTGTAAACTGTTTTGGAGTTTTCGTCCCATGCAGTACAAATTTTCATGGAAAGTTGAAAGCGAAGATAAAGGCTGTTCGCGGGTAAACTGAGCACTTTTGAAAGCCCTGCTTAAGATCTACTTGTACGCACGTCGTGTTTTCTTCCACCTTTTGTAAAATTAGCATTGCCATGGGCCTGATCACCATGCGTCGTTCAGGTCAGACTGTGAAATTATTATAAAAGTAAATATTTGTGAAATTTGTTCATTCTTTCATTTGGAATGCTTTAGAAAACGGAAAGTGGAACAAATCACTTTAGTATTCAGAAATATTTGTTTACATTGCAATTTTAGTTCAAAGTTAAGACATGGAACTACTTTCCTCACATCGTTGCCCACTTTACTCGGCTCATGCGACTCGGTATGCCTGTTAAAATATACGCGATTAAGGGTAGTGTCATTCTTCAAATGTTGACTTCAAAACTGTTAAAATGGAACCATGAACAGTGTATATTATCCTATATTATCCAGTATTTTTAAAGCACAATATTAATCAGTGCTTGTTACTTAATTGTTGTCTTCTTACTACATTTGTTTGAAGCATGCAGCGAAAAAGTAATCTACATGTGTATACTGATATGTGCAAGCTGAATATATTTAATTTACGTATATTGTGCTATGCTGCCACTGCTATGATTACTGCATTAATTTTGTTTATGTAGAACATTGCACAGTTGAGCTTTATGCAGTTAATTTTGTCATACAATGAAAATAAATTCACGCAATAGTACTGCACGACATTCACTTAAAGGCATTTTTTTTTTGTTACACGTGATATGTCTACATCATGAACTTAGGATTCTTTTACACTCCCGTGTTAACCTGGGATTTTTTACATCATAATACGCTCTGAAATATTCGCGTACAGTATCGGTACTTATAACTTGAGCCACGTCCATCAGTAAAACAAATATCTGATCACCGAGTATTTTTATTGCGAACCAACAAAAATTTCCCCGCTGCTGATTACCTCAATAGAGTGAGTTTACGAAGTAAACAAATACTTCCACCGATTTACACATGAACCCGCTTTTCGGACAGCGAGTATTACAGTGTCTGCAGACGATAGCGGCTTCTGTCGCCATGTTTACGAACACGCAGTTTGCAGAACTACGCGATGCGATGCGATGCGATGCGACGCGACCGGGGCCAGTAGACGAGGAAAATTTTCCTTATGTCACAACACACGCATACCGCATGAAAGTTCAGTTTTAAATGTGAAAATAAAACGAAAAGTAATGGGAATGTTATACGGGCATCGGAAAATGTCATCATTTCGCTTCCCTATAAAAGCGAAGGGTATGTTAATTTAGGTCACTGTAAACTATCAAAGTTACTTCACACTTTTCTGAAGCCCTGTCAAAGTTCTAATTCCAAGATATTCCTCCGCCTCGTGCAAACTAAACTTGACTAAGTCTAGAAAATTACTCTAAAGGACAATGCACTTAATTCGTGCACTCTCAGTTGTAATAATATTTTGCATGATAACTATTTCTTACTAGGCGCTACCAACACACATGTTTTCTCACTGTTTTGACGTGAATACGTCTTTAAATTTGCAACCATAGTGGGATGTAATCCAGAAAATACGATGATGTCAAAATCGGGGGATACAGTTTGGCATTGCAACTCCGAATCTATCGTCTACATTAGAAATTCAATCACACTACTTGATTGCCAAAGGATCAAAGAATATGTTACGTTGAGTGAGGACTGCTAAGCATTGAGCGCGGCGGGGTGTTTGGGGGGGGGGGGAGACGCCATTTTGATTTTGTATCGCCGCGTCTCATAACTTCCGCATAGTAGAGTATATAACTTTTGACTAGGAGAAGCTACGACGCTCGTTTAGGTTCCAATCGACAGCTCTCGTCAAGATCAATCGACTGTGCATAATAAAAATTTTTTTGTGGTGTGGTTATGGTGAAATTGTATGAGTTTGAAGTAAAACAATTAAGAAAACTTAACACAATGTCGGACTATACTCGTCAAAAAGCCTAGTCGAAATACAGAAATCGTATGCGGTTGGAAAGAGCATCTCAAAAGCCATCCAGTGATACCCATGAAACCCCATGTGATCGAGTGAAGCGGTGCCGAGAACGTAAAATAAACATTAAGGCGTCCGTGTGCGTCAACGTAGATGTTTTCACGCAAAACAAACGGCCGTGTCCCCAACATAGCCATGCCCCATTTTTATTCATGTTTATTATAAAGGAAATATTTAAATTTATATATAAAAACAATTAAAACTTAAATTTAACGGAACATAAGATACTTTCATGTTAACAGACATAAAATGTTTGATACATGTCATAATTAGGAAATAACTAATCACCTCATACATGGGGTGATTTTTCAAAGGTTTGATCCAAAAAGTGTGAATAAGCCACGAATAGACTATATCATTACCACTGCAGACATTTTTGTTGTATTGATTTCAAATTCTCATTCACGTTAACTACATGGCTTTTTATTTTTAAAACCTGAACAAATGTCTTTCGTCTTGTTCTACATCGCAGGTGACGAGGAGTGTCAAAGCTGCGGTCTAACCAGTACGCCGCAGCCGCTATCAGCTGGGCTTGCGCTTTGCAAGTATAGGCTATTCACGTTAAAGTGAGCATTTTTGAAAGCCCTCTCATTTGGAATAATAGTCAATAAATATTTTTATTATAGCCTTAGACGTTAACTTCAGAGTGCAAGGGAACATATATACTGTGCTTATAACTTACATGGCAATATTTATTTAAAAAGGTGGTTAAAGGATAAAAAATGGGCTAATATATAAAAGTAACTGGGGCCACAGAAGAGCTCACTTCACAGTGTACAGGCTATACCTACTGTTAGCTCCACAACTGCTGGTGGGTGAATTTACGGTGAGCGGGATGCGGCCGACGAAGGGAGTACCTGCGCGCTCAGTCTGCAGCAGCCTGGTCCATGCTAGAAACATTAGCCGCAGTATGATCAGTCGTGCGTTTGCTGATGAGCGCCCAATATTTATGCAACTGTTTGTACACGGCCGGACCGTCACTAGCATCAGCTGCCACCAACTGGGCCGTGCTGGAGGACCGAGGCGCGGACCTCCAAGAAGGGGAGGCGCCAGAATTCGCGGCGCTTACAGTCAGTTAAAGGCTCTCCACGATAAAATGAGCAATTTTCAAATCAACCTTACAGAAAAACATCACTGCCCCTGTCTACATAAATTCAAACGGGTGCACTGAGTGACATCCGCCAAGTAAAGTTGATGACGATGGGTTGAAAATAGCTCCACATCTTAACGTCGAATAAAAAGTGTTAGGTAACCATTTGTGGTAACTTAAATTATTTATTTCGTTTTCTGGTTTTTATGCATCGAAGTGTAAAAAGTGCAGATTTGTAAAATATTTATTTTTATAATAATTTCACGGTTTCACTTGATCGACGCATGAATAAAGCGGTGAGGCCCATGACAATGCAAATTTTACATAAGGCGGAAGAATATACAACTTGTACACAAGTAAATCTTAAGCAGGGCTTTAAAGAATGCTCATTTTACTGTGAAAAGCATATACCAGGCTCTGGTTGGTGAAAGGCGTAACGCCCTGTTGCAGGCCAGCGAAGCCATTTTGTTGGCATGCGCAGTTGGGAGTTCACGGTAGAAAGGGCTGTTTCACTTACCTGCGTATATAGGCCGTTCACGGTAGAATGAGCACTTTTAAGGTCCTAGTTACTTGTTACTCTCAGCCATTTTTTATCCTTATTAATATCTTATTATAAATACTGCCATACATGTAGTATACACATTGTGCATATTCTTCCGCATTCGGGAGTTCACGTTTAGGACTAAACTGAAATATATTCTTTGACTGTTAGTCCAAATGAGAGGGCTTTCAAAAGTGCCCATTTTACCGTGAATGACCTATACCCTTATGTATTCTGTGGTCGCTGGCATGACTCAACAACTTCCGAGTACAAAGGCGATCGATCACAAAGTAGTTCCGAGATGACAAAAAGAAAATAAGAAGCCCCATCGGCTTTAACTTTCATGCACATGGCCGGGCAACGTGTCATCCAAAAGACAGACAGGATTACAGAAGCGAAGTGGCGTGGTGCTAATTTGGTTATTAACGTAATTGGAATTTTAATGGCAGTTCAATATTTTGAAAACGTTTTCTGCATTTTATTTGGCACACCGTGATGTTTAATATTTACTATTGTTTGAACTTCCAATGGGACTGTTTGTTTCCATATGTTAGTTTGCGAATGATATTCCGCCGTTAGCTAAACGGTTGGGCTGTAGTTAGCATTACAAGAATCAATTCCGCTTTTATATTCATATATATTATGCTCTCAGTTCCGACAGTGCTCACTTCTAGTAGAAACGAAATAATATAAATCCACGATGCAAGAACTTCGCCAAATCAAACTTCTGAATCAGCTTATTAGTTTAAATCATAGACGTATCTCAGACACAGAGGTAAAAAGCAGACACGTATACCGCAAATTTTTATCGTACACACCAGAAAAATGGCATCACTGGCCAAGCTATAGGCTGTTCATGGTAAAGTGAGCACTTTTGAGACCCTAGTTACTTTTCCATTCAGTTCCGTTTTATACTTTAACCACTCTTTTAAAAACACAATGTGTATATTCCACCGCACTCGGAAATTAAAGTCTATGGTTATAATAAAATATATTTATTGCCTATTATTCGAAATGAGAGGGCT